>JAENPR010000410.1:0-547388 GCA_018135685.1 Themeda triandra | reverse complement strand
ATTGAGCATAAGTATATAGGAACTAAACCAAATGTGTGGTGTGCGTCAGCAGTAGGTGGGTCTCAGTTCTTTAAAGGGTTTATGCTGGCTGCAAATGCGGCTAAACTAGGATACAGATGGAAGATTGGGAATGGAAAAAAAGTCAAGTTCTGGGAGGATAACTGGTTAGGCCAGTCCAGTTTGGCTATCCAATTCTGGGAAATTTATTCTATAGTCAATGAAAAGGCTAGTACTGTAGCTGACTTGTGGGATGATGTGGATTTAAAGTGTACATTTAGGAGAACTATGGATCAGAGACAAATGAATTTGTGGTTGGAAATAGTACAGCTAGCCTCTACTATTAACTTTACTGATGAAGAGGATGCCTTAATATGGCAATTTAACTCAAATGGTGTCTATTCTTCTCAGTCCTTGTACAAAATAATAAACTTTTAGAGGAATTGTTCCCACTTTTGTCCCTGCTGTATGGAAGTTAAAAGTATCTCCTAGGGTGCAATTTTTTCTGTGGTTACTTTCTAAAAATAAGGTTTTAACTAGAGATAATCTTGGCATTAGAGTTAAGTTAGATGATCTTACTTGCTTATTCTGTGGGGAACATGAATCTGTTCAACACCTGTTCTTTGATTGTGCTGTGGCTAAACAAATGTGGGAGTGTGTCTCTGAAATATGTGATAGAGTAGTTGGAGTTAACTTTATTTCCATTGGTCAGATGTGGTTAAGTGATAAAAATTTTGTAGTTGAAAACTGCATCTGTGCTGCTGCCCTGTGGGGGCTATGGAAATTAAGAAACTCTTTGTGTTTTCAGGGTGCTCACTGGGTGAGTGTGAAGGATTTGATAATGAGGATAGTGATCATGCTTCAAGCCTGGGTGATTCTCTGCCCAGAGAAGAACAAACTGAACTTTGTGAACAAATTGAAGAAACTCAAAGCTTTAGCTACCAGACCAATCAGGATTGGTGGCTGAAGCAGGTGGAAGACAAATGGGATGTGTACATGTTCAAACATGCACATTCTGAGAAGCCCTTGCTGATCCCTGATGAAGTGAAGGACAAGCTTGGGGAAGGCCAGAAGACAAGCCCTGAAGGAAGTCTGAGGAAGTGGATGGATCTGAGGAAGATGGGGTCAACCTGAGAAGGCTTGGGCTCCAGGAACAAGAAGAAAAAACCTGGTGATACTTGCTGTGAGAGCGAAAATAAATTGTTAAGCTGTCATTACAGATACTATGTTTCTGCGATGTAATGTCACCCAAGTGGTGTCAGGCACATTAGGTATCAGGTCTTCTAGTTTTCAGTTGCTGATGAGCAGGAGCTCCAGAACTTGTTGGGTATGGCGTAACCCGCCACGAGTGCTGTAAACGTTTAATTCTTGTCCTTGCAATGCAATGACAGGGGCATCTGCCCTCAAATTCTAAAAAAAAAAAATATTAAACTTAAGATGCAATCACATACAATGATACATGTGGATATGAGAATTAAACAGAACACCATACCACACGTATTGAGTTCATCTTGTACAATCAGATGTTTGTGTATATATTTTACTCATATACGTAGCACACATAATTAAGTTCATCATGTACAACAAAGTGGTGAAACAACTATTATATTCCAATTTGCTACACACATTAACTGAGAAATTGAAAGAATTGCTGGATACATATATGTAAAAGCTTGTTATATTATATGAGCTCTTTTACAATGGTTGGGAATGTACCGTGGTACTTTTAGGTACTTTCAATTTTTTTATTTTCTAGTAAATTAGTAAGGAAGATTGTCTACACAACGACCGTTCTTATTATCTGGGGTATATCAGTCATTGAGACCCTTTAACCTCTCAAGTGGGGTTCATTTTTTCGGTGGCCTCGCCTTGCTCGCAGCCAGTAGGCGTTCAAAGACGACTGTAGCGTCGAGACAGAGATTTTTCCTATGCAGAATTGCAGGTAGCTCGAAGATAGTATTGACTCCAAATCTGTCTGTCCTTCTCCTTCTTCTGTCTCCGTACCACCGTGGCCTGCGTCAGCTCGCCGTCGTCGCCGACGACGATGCCCCTCAGCATCTTGCCACCGGCGTCGACAAGCCAGGTACCAGCAGAAACGCGTTCTAGCTATCTAGATCAGTTACACATCTGGAGCTCCCTCTGGTGTGTGGCCAGCTCTCCTAGCGACTCCATATATCGCCACCACTTCCTCGCTATGGACCACACCTGCTTCTGCAGCCCGACGCCGACGACCTCGTCCGCCACCGCGGTGCCGTCGGGCCTGAACGCGACAGTGGTCACGGCGACGCCGTGTTTGTGTGCCACGTCCCGTGCCTCGGACATGAGCCTCGCGGCGAACAACACATCCTTCTCAGACACCGGTTTGGCGCCGGCAGGTTTCTTGGGGCCATCGGTACCCTGTTCCGCCTCGACACGATCAGAGATCGAGGCAGAAGGCAATGGAGATTCCAGTTTCCCAGAAGTCTATCTATAAAGAAATTGCTGAATTACCCTTATCCGAGAAATAATACATTTAGAACGATTTGGAAAGTAACCCACTAATCTTGGTACTGGCCCCACACAATCTAGTACTATCCCAACTAATTTGGTACTTTCACATTGGTACCTCTTATTTTAGCACCGTCTGATCTTGCTTTGTGGACGGTCCATATTTTTTTCAATCATTGTAAAATTTCTCATATTATATATACATATTCACCACAACACATCTTATCTTACTATTACTAATTGGAGGCTCCAACGGAGGCTCCACGTTAACTCTCATCAAATGCGCTAAGGAAAAAAAATAAAAGTTAGAAATTGTCACGTTAATCAGAAACATCTGGCCGTCAAATCTGAAGTCTATAACCACCAATGACCATTGGATCTATGTTGCTATTTAATTAATTACCCACCATTGCCATTACATATTAAAAAATACAGATCTTGTTTTAAAAGAAAAACAGAAAATTCATTCGACGAAGTACCGAGGATAACAATATATATAGCATCACCTCTATACCATTATAAATTAAAAAGTATATCTCTTTTTCTTAAAAAAACAGAAAATCCATCCATCGACATTAAAAATAGAGACACTTGTAATCGCCTCTCATCGCCTCTCTTTCTCAAATTACTAATTTTATTACTAAAGGTATTTTATTCTTTGCGTAATTAACACTTAGTCAAACCCCTTCCCCACCCAACGCCCCCTCCCCGATCCTCACACCTGCTGGAACGACGACGCCGCCGCCGTCCTCTCCCGTGCCCTACTACGTCCGCCTCGCCGCCGGCGCCGACGTGCCAGCCTTCCTCTCCTCCGCGGCGCGCGGCTACTACGATCGCGGGTGAGCGTGAGCCCGATCGAATGAATCATCGACCGGCACCGATACGAGGCGTCATCAGGCGTGCGACGAAGAAGAATTCTCGTGAGCTCCTTTAGTTGCGTATTGAGTATGTGAGTCCTTGTTGATTCTTCTTCCTCTTGTTCTTGGCTTCTTGGAGGCACGGGATGGATGAGGTCCAGCCATTCAGGGGCCTCTGTGAAGTCATCTCCTCTGTGAAGTTATCTCCTCTGCATCTGCCATTTGTATATACGTGATCGGTCGGGTGCTTGCCAAATTGCAGGCTCTCGGACATGGCCAATAGTATGAAACTGCTACTGATATGTACATGTTTGATTGTCTGTGATGATAGCAATTTGCAATATATCAGATCAATTAGCCGAGGCTTTGTGAGGTTATTGTCCTCCTGTGTATGATCTTCTCCTACTGTTTGGTCCCTTTAATCTGAGACCTACTACACTTTTTGTTTAATTTCCCTTTTTTTTTGCTTTGCAAATCGATACATCATTATTATTACTCAGATCAGAAGTTCAAAACATATCATTTGAATAGTAAACTGTCATGGATGGATTGTGCCTGGCCTGATCGAAGCTGGTGGCAGCACTACACGAAAAAAATAAAGAGAAAGAAACATCCCGTCTTTTTTTTTTTGACTGAAGAAATACCCCGTCTTTAGAAAAAAAAACATAACAACTTGACAGATCGTGATTTTAGAAAACTTTAGAAAAAAGAACCATCACATTTGGAGCTAGTATGACGGAGAAAAACTAGTTACAAATTTTCGACACGTATTAAAAAAGAGAAATTAGAGTTCTTCACCAATTTTAACCACAAACTAAAAACCAACAAGAAAATTGTATTTATAAAGTTACCTTAATACCCTTGATTAGAAAAAACTACAAAAATGTAATTAGCCATCATTTATTTGGCATCCTTTCACCTCAGTTTTGGAGCGATGGAAAGCGATTTAACGCATATGGCCCACCCGGTCGCATAACACGGCAATCGCCTCCATCGCCTCTCCCTTCCATCGCCTCCCATCGCCTTTGGCCTTCCGGCCGTCGGATCGGTCACTGTGAGCCGTCAAAATTCCCCACAAGTATTGTAAAAAATCTCTTAAAATATATCTCTTTTTAAAACAGAAACGAAAAATCCATCCATCCATCCTTCGTGCCCTGCGACTTTGCCGTCGACGAAAACGTCGCCACGGCCGTGGATGCCGCGCAGCTTGGCCGGCTGGACATCACGCTCAACAACGGCGGTGTTGTGTGCCCGCTCCCAGCACATTGCATATCGCCAGCCTAGACTTCACGAGTTTCATGCTGTCATGTGCGTGAACGTGCACCGGAGGACGCTGGCGGGGAATCGAGGGTCAAGCACGCCGCGCGTGTCTGCCAACGCCGCGGTCGGCGAAGTGTTCAATCCTCTGTTCACTGCGTGGCAAGCATCAGCGGCATCCTCCGTGGGCTGGGACGTTGTTGTACCCGTACTCAGTGTTCAAGTTCGCCAACGCCGGGATCCTAAGACCATCCGCAGCGGGGTACTGCATCGCTTACTGGAGTACCACCTTCCAGGGAAAAACCCCGCAGCGGGGTACGCCACCGCCTTCTGTAAAGTTCCGGACGGCCTCCCATACGCTCGCTTTCTGGGATGTACGGAGCGCCCGGTAAAGGACCATGCGGGCCTGGTTGAGGAGAGAGAAGGACCGAGCTGGAGCGAGAAGGACGAGGCTGAGCTGCCGGTCCATGGCCGCGCCCTCGCCAAGACCGGAGGAACCGCACTGTCCAGCCGCCTGCTGGACGCAGATCCGCCGCCGACGGAGCCGCGCCAGCCCGCCGCCCTCGGAGATGGCCGCCCCCGAGCTCCACCGCGCCGGAGGGGGTGGAGGTCGCTGGGGAAGCGCTGCCCTCGCTGGGCGCGCGGCCGTGGCACGAGCTCGCCGGGGAATCGCGCCGGAATTGGAGTGCATCGCGCGTCGCCGTTGCCTCCCCTGCGCGCCGGCGCCGCACGCCCCCGCTCCGCCGCTCGACCTTGGCCCGCGCACGCCGGGCAGGGAGGTTGCCGCTGGGGGTGGTGGGCCGCCCTCCCCTGCTCCGGCCTCGGACGGGGAGCTCGCCGCTCGCGGCCTCCACCTCCACCGCCTGGAGCAGCAGCCTCGCCTCGTGCTCGTATCACCACCCGGAACCCGGACTTGAGGACCGCCGCGAGGGAGCACCGCCGCCGCGAGGGAGCCCGCACCCAGAGCTGCTCCGGATCCTCTGCCGCTCAAGGCCCCGCGCGTGCTCGCCGGACCCCCGGCCGCGCCGGCCCCGCGCGTGCTCGCCGGTGGAGGTGCTACCGAGTGGAGGCGGCTGGTAGGAGCAGGTACGGGGCTGCGGCCGCCCGGATGCCTTCGCGGAGGCCGTCCACCAGGCCAGCGCCGGGAGCCGGAGCCGCCAGCTCCTCCTCCATCTCCTTCACCGCCGGCGGCGGCGCGGGGTGGCCCTTGGGTCGGTGGAGCAGGGGCGGGGTGGTCCGGTTCGCTGGATGGGGGACGGGGCGGGTGGGAAGAGAGTGGGGCCGGTGGGAGAGGTGGGGTCGTGGGTCCCACTCGTCAATGGCTGTAGATGGGATGGGTAGGATAGATTTGGGTAAAAAATATTGATGACTAGGATATAAAGCATGAGATATAGAGGATGACGAGTGCGGAGAAACTGGATATAAAGAAGAGAATATCGATGACTAGGACAGAATATACCCTATAGAGGAAGAATTTGGAGTACAACGAGTGCGGGTAGTCTAAGACCACCTGCAGCGCTGAACGGAACCAGATCCTGTACGTCTCCACATCAGCTTTTACCGTTTCAAATATAGGAAAATGAGCTGCAGCGGCGTGCGCTACACACGCGCTATCCAAGCTTCGGACGCTATTTCTGGCGTCACACACGGGACGTCCTTGGCGCGGCAGGCAGAGCATGCATGTGAGAGAGGGGAGAGAATCTTAGACGGGGCCCGCTATTTTAACTTAAAAAAATGTTATAACTCACAAACTATAAAACCAAATTAAATTCCGATTGCACTATTGAATTCGTTTCAATTAATCATTCAAAACTAGATCTTATATGGATATATTTAGATAAAGTGACAAGTGGATGACAAGTGGGTCCGATTTTGATAGTTGAAATGGAGTATGAGATATGGAGGTTCATGAGTGCGGAAGAAACCTATATGGAGAAGAGAATCTTGATGACTAAGACGTATGGAGTAAGAAAATGGAGGTTGATGAGTGCGGATAGTCTAAGGCCAACACTCGCGGTCAAGCTCTCCCGCGACGGCCTCAGTTTCAACTGCATCTCACCGTGCCCACGCCGATGTTGGAGACCAATTCTCAGCGATACCGGCCAGAACCACTGACGAGGTGCCGGTGGCAATGATCATCAGGTGGCTCGGCGACTTCAAGGGGGCCGGACTTGGGAGGCCGTGGACACACTGCCTGGGCCGTTGTGTACCTGCCCTCCGATGACTCGAAGTACGTGGCTGGCTCGGCACAATGCCACAACCTTACTCTACCTGCCACAACGCCAATTGGAATCCACGAGATACAAGCACATGAACCTGCCTTTCTCTACCAAGCCACAGAAGTGACTTTTGCACCACTTATGATTCGGTTGTGGCGGATTATTTCATTCTGCTCCGTTGCTTTGATCTACGAACTGAAATCCAGATGCTTCATCTTAAGGTTGCATTACTATTCAACGTATTGATCAGATATCAACCTCCAAGATCGGCAAGATGCATCATGCAACAATGGGCATTCACAAGAATTGCAAGGTTGGTCTGACCGAGAAAAATCATCCAGACCATGACAATTTTTTGGTACCCTTCCACCATATGTAAAATATTTATGTCTTGTGCTTATTTTTCCTATTGCAGGCAATATTCGCAGCAAACCTGATGTAAGTTGGAAGATCAGAGCTTGGACATAGGATATATAATGAGTGATTTGCAATGAGTGTACGACGTGCTAGACATCAAGGTAATACATCCATGTATCTCATCATAAACAATGTAACCAAAGCAATCAATTTTCAACTTTTTTGAGAAAAATTAAACCATACCCATGAGTTATTTGTAAGTGAATACAATCACTTAGAACTTAAGTAATCTAGGAAGAACGTGCTTCACTGATCAGTCTTAGAACAAAGAGTGCATGCAGAACATCTTGAATAATAGTTCCCTACCCAACCTCTTAAAGCCATAACGTGTATGCTACAAAAATCACCATCCAATTTGTCGCAAAAAAAAAAAACAAAAATCACCATCCAATAGTTTCTCCATAACACTAAATTTAGTTATATACTAAATAGTCTTCTTTTATGTCCGTTCAATTTGGGGTGGGAATGACATATATATTGTCCCACCTATATGTTATTTGAGATTGGGAAATCTTGGAGAAAGGAAATATTTAAGGGAGATTTTTTGTTAAGATGCACCGGATGGGGGATTAAGTTTAATTTAGATTTAGAAGGGCTCCTAGATGTGAGGACATCTAATCTTCCTATTATATTTCTATCTTAAATTTAGAACAACATGAATTAGTTAAACCATTTCATAAAATTTCACAAAACAAGTGATCTTTATGACGTTATTACGTTCATGCCCGTGCGTTGCTACGGGTTTAAAGTTTTGCTAACGTGTATTTTGGAGGGCTCGAAGTATAAATACATTATACAAATACGATATTTTTCTTAAAAGTACAAGATTGAGAAGCAGTTTTCTAGCTTGTTTGGTTAATATATGATCACCTTGAACCTTGGGGATTGTCTGAGCTTTAGGTGGCACATTGTCACCAGTGCTACCAGAGAGCACGATGAATTGTGCCATCAACTCAACACCCCATCGCCACTGGATCAGGACTTGCCCTTCTCCTTCGCAACAGCTGATGAGTCCCAACCTCCTCCATGGATCTAGCTATCCTTGGCTGCTTTACCCTAACCATTTTTTAACTATCAAGGATCAAACTGATAGGACAAATACACTGAAATTACAAGAATTACATGAATATAATATGACCACTGGCGTAGAGAAATAAAATTAGCTCTTTGAGATGCTCCTCTAAAACGGCTGTAAAGATGGATCAAAGGACCCAAGTACCATCTATTTCTCATTCCTAGAATAAACCTCCAAAATACTTGAAAGTAGTAGTGAGCATCAGGCATACTGAATGATTCCTCCACATGATATTGATATTCACATACCAGCTAAGCTATATTACCTGATTAATATCAAGGAACAAGGATCAAACTAAACCTTTAGTTGCTCCATGTGACTTGTCATCTTTATAGCATGCTAACTTCGTAACGATCAGAGAGTAGTGGACTTTGTAGTGAACAGCAGAATAATAGCACAAAGTTACAAGCACTAACTAATAAGGTTACCTCTGCAGGGCCAAGCCGGTGACATCCCTTGCTACCATCATGTATTTAGAAAAATAGCTCCAGCCTAATTTAGGGGTATATTTACAGTTACCTTAATTATGATTCTAGAAATATGATTTTTATTTCCTATCAACTCTAATCATCATAAGCATGTTTACAAATACCATGTGACTTATGGATTCTTGAAATAGGATATTTTTTTCTCTCAACTCTAATCTTTATAAGCAACAGGAGCGTTGATACAGAACTAAAACCCAGTAGTCTATGTCGAAGTTCCCAAACCAGCCATCATGTTCTCATGAGAACATCTTTGTATCAGATTCAATATCACAGCTGAGGATGCATTGAACTCACCATCACCCGCGTCTCGGGATTAATGGATTTGCCACAGGAAAGGGGAGAGAGAGAGAGAGAGAGAGAGAGAGAGAGAGAGAGAGAGAGAGAGAGAGCACCTAGGAGTGATAAATTAAGTTAGTCACCGTTAACAACAAGAATGAGAGGGTCAGCCATAACCAAAGTTTTGCAGCCATCGAAGTGCTGGGCAAAACCATTTAGTACTGAACAAAAGTACTTCATATTTTTTTAGAGGGTACATCAATCATGTGCTGGCTGACAGAACTCACAATTTTGAACATAAAGGATTCACTATGGGATAGATAGGTTTAGCCAGCGTGATTTCCACCCCTGGGTTTTCTGATTTCTTTTGCACGAGGGATGAGACAAAAATAAATCAAGAAGCAAACCTGAAATAAATCTTATCCCATATGAGCATCCCACCGTAGGAGTGCCATAATAACATGGATAAACAATCTATATAGAACAGGTTGCATTTTTTCAGTGCCATAATAACAGGAGCAATCCAAAACTCTCGGCTAGTTCTTCTACTGGATATATGGTTGTCTAGTTCAGAATAATCTGTTGCATTTTATTATTGCCATGATAACAGGACCAATCCAAAAGCTTTCACATTTGTTCTTTTTGCACCCCTGAATAATTTCACCGAGATAAAAGCTTTGACAAATGTGAAATTGGCCACAATGACCCTGGAACTACGGATTTATTACAGCATAACATGTACAGTCGACTATCGAATAAATTGATATTTTGACATATGAAACCGCAGTCTGAAACTACTAATTTACCACACCACGTGCAATTGTCCATCAAAGTGAAATCTGAAACGAAATTCACAAAAGAAAAAAGTGAAATCTGAAACGACAGCTACTCTGAACTTGCTAATTGCACGGAACTGAAAGGGTTTGGGGTTTGGACTACTCTCACTGGTGGAGTGAAGGAACGTCGCAGAACCGGGGTGGCGTAGCGCAGGGACGTCGGAGCCGCGTCGTCGGCGTGCCTGTCATGGTCGTGGCCGCTGGCTCGACGTCGGACGAGGCCATGCCGGATCGCGGGCTTGCCGCTTGATATCAGAGAGGTGGAGGCCGCGCCCTGGAGCAGAGAGGTGGAGGTGGTGCCCTGAAGCCCGCGGATCAACGGCGACCGAGCGACGCCCGCGGATCAACGGCGACCGAGCGACGGTGCACTGGGCAGCGGTGCGATTCTTCCAAGATCAGATCAAGCAGGCAGCACGGCGGCATGAAGTAGCACGGCTGCACGGCAGACTCTTCACCGCGGTGGGGATCCAGCGGGCGATGTGCGTGACTGCGGGGATCCACCGGAGCAGGCCGACCGTGGAGGATCCAGTCGGGCGGGAGATCTTGCAGGCGACGTGCGAGGGGTTCGAGAGCTCGCGTTAAACTACCTTGACGGGGACGGGGAAGAGGTACGGGGGACGGGGGAGGAGGTTACGGAGCCCCGGGGGGGGGTGTTATGGAGGGGGCATTAGTTTTGCGGAGACGATAGCATTTGACTCTTTTTAGTAGTAAGATTATTGTTGCGGCAAGGTGCATGCGTGCGTGGCCATGGGGATCGATCGCGATGGTCAATGGCGGAGTTGTCGTGGGAGGCAGGAGCACAAACGAGTTGGTGCTGATCAGCTTTACCTAAGCGTGGCTTGTGAAGAAAACTCGTGAATCAAGGCAGCAGATTCGGTTGGGACTCGGAATTGAGTTGGAGTCGTTTTGGGGTTGCCTGACATATTCGAGTTGGGCACAGGCGGAATCTGAACGTGATGAGCTAGAAAAACTAGGATGTTGTGATCGGTGGTGAACTTTTGGGCAAGGTGTGTCAGGTTCACGTGCTGAAGCAAGCAAGGCAAGTAGCATGGCCGTATAAGGATTGCATGCAGGAAGACTTGTTATTGACGTACATGTGTACGTGGTGGAGGCGTGTGATGCATGCCATAAAAAAGGCACCGAAGATCACGATTCATGTGGGGTTTTTTTTTTTTTCAGGTGGGCTAGTAAGGTGGAGTTGTTCAACAGGTAACACTATTCGACGACAGTAGTTGGGGTTCAGCGATGAACCAGGCAGACAATCTATGGTTTGAGTAGAGAGTCTGGTGATCGACAAGTTTTGCCGGTCAGATCAGCATGCAACAGCGAGGATGTCGCGGTAGTTGTCGCAGGTTGTGCGCACAACGGGGCTACAAGTGCGACAAGACGTTGTGGATGCTGATGGAGTTTGCAACAGGCGATGGAGGAGAGGTAGCCTTCGGCTGACCAGACCTCGGTGCCGGTGTTGCAGTGCTCGTTGGCGACGAGCGGAGGCTGTCGATGGTGTTCGGTCATGGTGCACATGGCGACTGATGGGAGTTCGACAGTGATATATTCAGCGGATGTTCTTGGGAGCGACGGAGTCGGTGCAAATTGACAGGGTCGAGAAAGAGTAGCTCGTTGGTGATCTGTCTGTGATTGATGGATCAGGGCCGAACAGTTCGCGGGCACAATGCGAGCAGTTCATGATGGCGGACGAACAGTTTGCTTGGAGGGCGAACATACCGTGGTGCATGGCGGAGAGGCTAGTGGCAACAGGCTAGTCATACCATGGGCAGAGACGACAACAGGATCAGCGATGACGACATAGGAGCGTGGCTGCTGATGGGGTTCTCGTTCTCTGTGGCGTTGCGACACGTAGCTCGAGCTCGATGCAGGTTTGCATTGGAGGAGTTTGCGTGCTTCCAAATCAGCAAGGGCGTGGATCGATTCAAATTGCACGTGCAGTCTTCTGGAGTGTGGATCGAATGACGTGAAGAAGCTTCAAGGGCTGAATTGGAAGGAAGTATAGATGACGATTATCTAAAGGAAGTATAGATGACGATTATCTATACTTGCAACTGGAGTAATCTGGTTGGTCAATGCTGCAGGAGGCTACGGTGTAAGACGTCGGGTGTAGCATTGCAGTGGTAATGGAAGAGCGCTATGGCAATTTCTATATGTGATTCAAGCAGCTATGAGGTTCTCAATGTCACGAGTACAGTTGGTTCAAGTTTGGTATTGGATTCAGTTAGCTTGTGTGGTGCCTAGCATGAAGCAGACGTGCTCGAAGACTCAGGCATATGTTCGAGCTGGAGAAGAATCTAAGTTTTACTTGATGGAGATTGTGGTGGTAAAGAGAAGGGTGCACAGCTGTAGGTGGAGTCATGGAACATGAAGTTGCGGAAATAGCGGAGGCTCTTGA
Organism: Themeda triandra; assembly: GCA_018135685.1. Taxonomy (NCBI): domain Eukaryota; kingdom Viridiplantae; phylum Streptophyta; class Magnoliopsida; order Poales; family Poaceae; genus Themeda; species Themeda triandra. Next base: position 535,075 of record JAENPR010000410.1, on the reverse strand, counting down.
TTGCGGTGGGTCTGTAATGAGACTCATCGGGTAGCTCTTATGGAGCGGCGAACAACTCAAGTCAGGAGTACAAGGAGGTTCGCGCATGGACGACTTCAGGATGGTAGAATATTCGTCAAGGTGGAGTTTGTTAGAGCATCTCCAAGAGTTTGCTATTTTTAATTTGGCAAATCTTATGATTTGCCAACTCTCAAAAGATTTGCCAAGCTAAAAAAGAACCTCTCTCCAATAGTTTACTATCTTTAGCTTGCCAATTCAAAAAAATAAGACCACAAGCTGTTCTTTTCACCTGCATGCATGCAACCATGAATGCATCCACCACCGTAGACCAACCGAATTCGCGATATGCTAAGCGCTCCCATGCGCATATTTGCGCCGGGAAGGGCTGGTTTTGCCAACCTTACCAATTTGCCAAGTGGTTTTGCCAAGTTGTTGGAGGAGCATTTTTGTGGTTTTGCCAAAAATAGAGATTTGCCAAGTAGTTTTGCCAAACTGTTGGAGTTGCTCTTAGATATGTGTCGAATATTATGTACGAGTTTGGTTACGCTAGAACTCTGAGTTGTATTAGGTAGTATAGGGTAGAGTTAGAGTCGGACTCTGTAACCCGGCCTCCTCATAAATATAAGAGGGGGGCTGCTATTGTAACCATAATGACATAGCGACAGGTTCGCGGGAGGGCGGCGGCTCGTCGCCGGGATCCTGGAGAGCGGCCGGTCCAAAGGGAGCGTGACAGTACACTATGACTGTATACTACGTGTTTAGGTAAAGTGTCGAGCCCAATTGCCCTTGTTCCCTATGCGCCGTTCATTTGCATTGTTGAATAATTAGTATCCCTATTCTCAACTTGTTAACTCTCGCCACACAAAAAACACTTGGTAATTGCTGGACTGGTGGATGCAGGCCAGGGCCTCGCTGCCACAGGCTTTGCGGAAGAGCCTCGACTCCTGGTGCTCTTGGTCACGTGACGCATGTGGAAGGAACGTAATCGACGCACATTTGATAACCAGTCGCTGAACGCCAGCCGAGTTGTTCACGGCCATCTCGGAGGAGGGGAATGCCTGGGTGTCTGCAGGCTTCTGCAGCCTGGCGTTGCTCACGGCCCTAGTTGCCTGATTAAAGCCCAGCCAGGAAAGGAAAGTCGCACAATTGGTTTATTTTCTTAGCACAATCATTCATTTCCACCACTAATTGGTGAATTGTGTTAGTGTTTACTCCAAGGATATGTATTGCTACTCGCCGTGCACGTCCGCAAAGCGTGTAAAAAACTCTTCTACTTAATGAAGCACGTGCTATAGCATACTTTAAAAAAACTTGATAATTTGCTACATGTTGCCAAAAAAAAGCATTTAAATGGAAAAGGAAAAAAATAGAAATGGATATAATTTTTATGCATATAGTATATTTATTATAATTAAGCTGGGCCCATCTTTCTTGGTGTGCTCCGGCCAGGTTCATAAATAGACAGGACACCGGGCCTGTATGGGTCTGTAATTTTAATCAAACATGTGTAGACAGATCACCACCGAGATGTAGTAAAGAGAAAGCGAGACAGATCAAAGCGGGCGAATCGTTGCTTTGCTGCTTCTTGAGGCAACATCTGATTCGACTTCCCAGCTCGAGGACAACCAAACTTTGCGGCGGAGCTAACCAAACTTAGGGCACGTACAACGGCGTGCCGGCTGTCGTCTCGTGGCTGGGAATTTTGCAGAAACACCCTTAAGCAGCAGTAGACGGCCGGTGCTGTCCTTTCGTGAGACGCCGGCTCCAGCTCGTGGCCCGAGGACTCGCTAAGGACGGGCGGATGCTGTGTGGTGAGCGACGCACTAGCTGAGTTCCACAAGTGTTTTGGCTGCTTCTTTCTTTTCTTTTATATACGACATATTCTTCCACATAAGAAAATTATAAGATTTTTATAAAATAAAAAATTGAATAAAAAATGATTCAAATTTTATTAGATTCCTTTGGACTAGAACTATAATTTAAGAAGTGATGCAACACATATTACATCTTGAAGGTTCTCAGTATGTTTTATTTTGTGGAACCATTCATACGCTATTTTTAAAAAAAAGAAGTCGTTTTGCTCTAACCTACTCGTATGAAAAATATATTCATGTTTGAATATGTTGCCAAAATTACTTTTAACACATTTTATTATGCATAATCTATTTCGTATCAACTAGCAACACACTAGTACACAGGATCATACTCGTATTCAATCGTGAATACATGCAAGTATTAAACAGCTTGTAGACAGTTAAATAGACAACCCATTGTATGCGCTGTCTTTTTAGCTGTCTGTACGCGATCTTCAAAAACTTGCAGACAGCAGGCTGTTTGTGGGTTGTACATGCCCTAATGAGGTTATTTGTGTTGGGGAACCTCGTCGTCTGTTATGACTTTTGCTGCCTGCTGTGTTCTATGTCGTACCATCCATGAGGCCATTTCAACTCAGTATCATGGCCCGAAACTGTTTTATGTATCATTGTATATAATCTAGACGCATATCCACATGAGGATTGTGTCCTATATATGTATGTATTATTGCCATATCCTATTTAGGACAAGATACTCTGTCGTATTGACTAAGCTTGATGGCTACAAGCCCATCGCTATTATCTCATTTGCTTTTAGGTCTCTGCTCTCTGAGTAATTGATGCCAGGACCTCTATTCCATTTACAGTTCATTCTATCACTTACGCACATGGGCGCGTGCAAAACACTAGTTGATATGGCGAACTAAAAAAATATGAAGCTATCACTATCAGAGTTGTTGTCATCAAGCTGAGGCAGGCCTCCAGCCACTCCAGGAATCTCCCGGGCAAAGTTCACGCACTCTAGGAATCTCCCGGGCAAAGTTGACCGTCGTGGGACATGCAGGAATAAAAAAAGAGTACATTGAATGCAGCTGTCGGCACGATACAAATCTCAAAGAAATCTCCACCGTCCATGTAAGCTCCGCGCCCGCTATTGCACAAGGTTTTTTTCCGTCTGAGGACGGTGGCAGGAGGACAGCCGGACAGAACAGGACCGAGCGCATTCCTTTCCATCGCGCCGGTCGGCTGCATCTCCCGATCGAGCCGCTCGTAAGTGCGTCCATTCCAGGGCCGCGGCGTTCACGACGCGCCGGAGGCACGGCGCGGCGGCATCGCCGAGGATGGAGTGGGCGGTGGTGTCAGGCGCAGGCGCGTGGCGCGTGGAGGAGCTGGGCAAGCGCCAGCTGATGCGGCGGACGGGGCTCTCCGCGTGCGACCTCCGCGCGGTCGACCCGGTGCAGTCCTACCCGTGCAGCATCATGGGCCGTGACCGCGCCATCGTCGTCAACCTGGAGCGCGCCCGTGCCGTCATCACCGCCACCGAGGTGCTCGTCCCGGCGTCGCGGGACCCCGCTGTCAAGCAGCTCGTCCGTAACCTTCAAGCGCGCCTCGACGACCCCGCCTCGCCAGCGCCGCCGCAGACCTCAGTACGTCCGTCCTGCCACCCTTTGTCGCGGGTTTCTTTACGCTAGTTTTCTTGGTCGTTTCATGCATGGACATGGACTGCTTGCTCAAGCAAGGTAAACGTTTGTTTGTTGTTCTCTTTACCGTGGTAGGAGGAGGACGAGGCGGCAGAGCACAGAGGTGTGTTGCCACGGAGCCCCACTGGGGTCGTCGTCCTTGTCGGCGGCGGCGGCAGGGACGACGAGCAAGCGTCTGCACGACGCGACAAGGTGCTGCCGTTCGAGTTCAGGGCACTGGAGGTGTGCCTCGAGTTCTCATGCAAGTCACTCGAACAAGAGGTAGGTACGCCGTGCGTGTTTTGAGACTACCCGCAGCGCTACCTGTATCCCATCCGATAAAGCCGGATAGCGTACCAAAAAGCCCGCAGCGCGGTACTGGATCCCGTCCGGTAAAGCACCCGACGACCCCCGGTCCGCTCTCTGTGGCGGATGGAAAGCAGGTCCCGTACATGCCTCCACGGCGCCTGGCTGGCGTGGGGCCCATGCATTGGAACTCGTGGTCGGAAGGGCGAGAGGATGGCCGCGACGAAGGGAGCTCGCATCTGCTCTGCCTGCGCATGCTGGAGGGACCGCACGCCGCCCTCGTGCCTGCCCGGCGACGCGTCGCACGCCGCCCGTTCGGCCATGACCGCCACCGCGCAAATCGACCAAAGGTGAGGCCAGATCACCGTGGCCGCCACCACCGGAGCTGGGCAAAACAGAGAGGGGAAGAAAGAGAGAACAGGGCCGTCCCCGCGCCGGCGCAAGCTCCATGGCCGAGGCGAGCTCGATGCACCCGTCCATGGAGGTCCTTCTCGCCACTTCCGCACCTCCCAATCGCGAGGACGCCGAGGACGCGAGGCGACCCGAGCTCCTTCGCCGGGTCGATGTCAGGGTGGGATTTGGGGGCGAGGCGGCAGAGGCGGTGGAGAGGGAACGCGAGGTCGGAGTGGAGGAAGAGGGAGGAGGCGGAGAGCGGGGACAGGGGCGGAGCTGGGTCTCGCCGGCTATCTCGATGTCGATGGGGAGAGAGAGAAGATAGGGTGGGGAGAAGGGGAAAGGACAGAGGAGAGAGAATGGGGAGGGAGTTGGTGTCCGGTGAGAATGCGACGGGTGAGGAAAAAAATGACGTGTGGTCTCAGTTTTTCATGTAGAGTAAGATATAAAGGATGAACGAGTGCGAGAGAAAATGGTATAGAGTAGAGGATCAAGATGATCAGGATGGAATATTCGTTTTAGAGTATAGATTTAATGTATGACGAGTGTAGATAGTCTGATGCTGTCCTATGCAGTCAAATCACTATTTGCATGCAGGAATCAACTGTCGTCTCTCTCTCATCATGCTGTTTGGAATGATCTGTGTGTTTAATTTCTTCAGACTTGCACACTGGAGATGGAGGCCTACCCGGCTGTGGATGAGCTCACCTCCATTGTCAGCACTCTCAATCTCGAGCGTATGAGACAAATAAAGAGCCGTTTGCTTGCCATCTCCAGGAGAGTTCAGAAGGTAATCAAGTTCCCTCGATGAGACGATATCAAGTTCCCTCGATGAGACGATGACCATTCTGTCGTCTGTTCCTTCTTGATGTCAGCTCAGCTGCACAATGTCTCACCCACTCCAGATGATCAGATTACTCCGACATCGTTCGATCAACCACAGCAGATGGTTGTGAATGTGTTCGTCTTGTTGTTATATGCTCATTTTACAGCACTGAAAGTGCCGTTGCGCCATGCACATTTTGATTTTTGACAGGTCAGGGACGAGCTAGAACATTTGCTAGACGATGAGGGGGACATGGCCGCCATGCACCTATCCGACAAGCTCGCCCAACAACAAGCCGCCGCTGATGGCCGCTCATCGAGATTCGACAACAGCAACAACAAACCAAGCGATGAATTCGACGAAGAAGACGAGAAGCCCGGGTCATCTGCGGGCGGCAACGGCAATGGGACCTCCGTCGTCGGCTTCACGCCCAAAATCGACGAGCTGGAGAACCTTCTGGAGGCCTACTTCGTGCAGGTTGACGGCACCCTCAAGAAGCTCTCCCATGTACGTATCCTCACGCTAGCTGATCGATCCAATGCCCATTTCTTGGCTTCGTTCTTGTCATCCGTCCTGAACTCTCACCATTTCTGCATTATTGTGTTTTGAAGTTGCGCGAGTACGTGGACGACACGGAGTACTACATGAACATCATGCTGGACGACAAGCAGAACCAGCTGTTGCGGATGGTGATCATGCTGTCGACGGCCACGATGGTGATGAGCTGCGCCATCGCAGTCACGGACAGCTTCGGCATGAGCATCAGCATCCCGCTGTACAAGGAGGCTACCGAAGGAGTCTTCTGGCAGGTCATCGGCGGCATCTGCGGCGGCGCCGCCACCATCTACGTCATCGCGCTCATCTTCTTAAATAGGAGCGGTATACTGCGGTGAGCCAGTCACATATGCATGGGGAGAATGCACCATCTTTTCTTTTTCTTTTTTTTGACAATAGTAATGATCGGTTCTGCTTGGTGCTTGCTTTGAATGCAAATGCGAATATGGGACGGCGAAAGAGGAAGAGGCACTAACCTGCTGCTATAAGCAAAGTTTCTGTGTTCACTTGTCCCTTGCTGATCTCTGTAAATGTAACGACGCTTTTAACTTGTAGCAAAGGTTCGGGTAGTTTCGCGAACGAAAATTTGTTTCGTGAGAAGTACAGCGGCAGTCGCAGTTTTTTTTTTTTTTTTTTTTTTTTTTACGCAAAAGACTGTGGGAGAGTTCCCACGGTAAGAACTTTTCATTAAATTAAATAAAGGAGTACAGAGTGGAGAGATACATAGTAATCTTAACTAAAGGCATCAAGTCACACACAGAAGGTCGACCTCAAGGTCTTCTTAGACCTGACTGACTGCAAAAGGCACTGACTTTTGAAATTATATTACAGACCCATAGTGCTGGTGTCGGATCACGACGTTGAAAGACTTTATCATTTCTCAGTTCCAGAGTTTCCAAGCTGCGATGAGCACTACCTCGATGAAGCAAGGGATGACATGGCTTGATCGTGCTTGAGATCACTAGTCAAACAGCAATTCTCAAGCTAAAATGTCTTTAAATTGGTAAATACCGGGCAGAATGCCAAATCCTTTTGGAAGGTAGCCTGAAAACGAAAAGAAATGCAGATATATAGGCCAAGATTAATCTAGATGCATGGAAATTAAACAGCAAATACATAATATTTGGAGAACTGTGATCATATACATACCATTCCAAAGGAGCCTCCGTAGTTTAAACTTGTAGCATTGGATAAACCTCCAAGAAGCACGCACCCGTCTTGCTTGTGCAAAACAGCATCTTCACTACAGCTAAAGCATAGCCATTTGCCGCATGGACCGGTAGAACAACTTCTGTCACATTCGAACGAGTAGCCAAACCAAACGGACGCATCTTGCAACAATGGCATGCTCTCAAGCACAGGAGGCAGACCATCACAGCCATCTATTCTGAGTGAAGTGAGTCTTGGGGCAGAAATACGAATGTGGCCATCTTTATGTTGGATTTAATTGGGCTAGGCTCATGATAATTTAATTAAATCAAATAATATTACAAGGCACATTTCTAATACTAGGGAATTGAGAGAAATCCAAATTGAACTTGATCGAGAAGTTCGAATTGAACTTGTATGACAAGTTCGAATTGATCTTGTATGGCAAGTTCGAATTGAACTTGATCAAGAATTTCGAATTGAACTAGTATGCCAAGTTCAAATGAACTTGATCAAAAAGTTCGAGTTGAACTTGACATCCTTGATCGGAGGGTTCTGGAACCCACTAGAGTTATGTTTTCTCATCAAATGAAGATGTGACATATGGCTCAAGTTGGATTACTTGAGTGTTAAGTAACTTGCTTGTTGATCAAGTAATACTTAACCATCAAGAGAAGGCCAACTTGTATTTGTCAAAGGGTCATCTCCATCTATAAATAGATGAACCCTCTTCCTACTAAGAGAGAATAATACTCTTGTATGGGCATACCACAAAACTCCTCTCAAAGCTCATATTCTTACTCCACCTGCGGTCGTTGCATTTCTACGCATTCCTATCGCGAGACTCTGCGGGCACAGAGCTTGCGAGAGCAGGCCTCCGAAACCACGCCCCTCTGAGATCCTGCTCGGGATAGGCGGGCGATCAGGCTTTTGGATTGTTAGAACTTTAGGCAATTTACAACATATTTTGATTCCGAAATATTTTAGGTAAAATAGGAAGTTGATTAGTGATCTTGTTATAGCAAAACAGGTACACATGTTCATGATTAAAACACCATTTAACATGAACTGAAAACAGGAAGAACTTAGGATGTACCCGGAGGTGGGGCCAGTGCCGGAGGCACCAGATGCGCCGTTCTCAACTGGACTAGCCATGCTAGTTGGTTGAGCTTGTTCGATGTAGTCGATCTAATTCGATGCAGTGGCGAGTCGATACAGTGCAGTCACTCGATTCTTGTTAGTAGGACACGAGTGAGCAGTCGCGTTATACGCTCCCCAAAAACGATAGGCAATTTTCTGTCACTGGTTTTGCTGCATCAATCAAGCCAAATCTTTTTGATGGTTCAAATTACAAACGATGGCGCGATAGAGTCATTTTATGGTTGACAGCTATGAACATTATGCACGTCGCAAATGGGAAGCCTATGGACCGCTCACTTCAGAGGAAGAGAGAATGTTCCTAGCAGCTGATAACCTGTTTCGAGGCGCCGTCATAAGTGTTCTTGCTGAAAATCTTGTGGATGTCTATTTGTCGCTACCATCTGGCAAGGATTTGTGGGATGCACTTGAGGCAAAGTTTGGTGTTTCTGATGCCGGTAGTGAGTTGTATATCATGGAACAATTCTGTGACTACAAGATGGTTGAAGACCGTTCTGTAGCGGAACAGGCCCATGATATTCAGGCACTAGCTAGGGAACTCGAACAATTCCCGTGTATGTTGCCCGATAAGTTTGTGGCAGGAGGCATTATTGCAAAGCTGCCACCTTCTTGGAGGGATTTTGCCACTTCTCTAAAGCACAAGAGGCAAGAGTTTAGTGTTGCTGGTCTCATTGGGACTCTTGATGTTGAAGAGAAAGCAAGGGCAAAAGACACGCGCCGTAAAATTGTTGGGACTTCAAGCGCAAATTTGGTACAGAAGAATAACTTCAATACCTCCTCCCACAAGAAGAAGAAGAACAAACCACCACAGAACCAAACAAAGACTAATCAAACAACCACATTCAAGAAGAAAATGAAAGGAAATTGCTACGTCTGTAACAGTCCAGACCACTTTGCTGGTAAGTGCCCGGACCGTAAGGACAAGAAATCTGCCAACATGGTCATTAGCGAGACTGGTGGAACATTGAGGTACGGTAATCTATTACTACAGTTCTTTCAGTCTGTCATTCACCAGAATGGTGGGTTGACACCGGGGCTAATACTCATGTTTGCGCTGATGCTTCCTTATTTTCTGCACGGTTAAAGAACGTGCAGCATGTACCCTCCATCAAGAAGAATCTTGTGAGCGGTTCTCTATTATGTAGAGATGGTTTTAAATTAGTCTTTGAATCCAATAAATGTGTATTGTCTAAATTTGGGGTTTTTATTGGAAAAGGTTATGATTGTGGAGGTTTGTTTCGTTTGTCTTTGTCTGACGAATGTAATAACGTTGTGAACCATGTGCTTAATGTTGATGAATCCAATGTTTGTCATTCAAGGCTTTGTCACATTAACTTTGGTTGTATGATGCGGTTAGCTAGTTTGAATTTAAAGGTTCTAAGTGCCTTGTATTTGTTGAATCAAAACAACCACGCAAGCCTCACAAGGCCGCCGAGGCAAGAGACTTGGCACCATTAGAACTAATTCATTCCGATTTATGTGAAATGAATGGTGAGTTGACAAAAGGAGGTAAAAAGTATTTTATGACTTTGATTGATGATTGCACTAGATTTTGTTACATCTACTTGTTGAAATCAAAAGATGAAGCATTAAATTATTTTAAAATCTATAAAGTCAAGTAGAAAACCAACTTGAGAGAAAGATCAAACGTGTTAGGTCGGATCCTGGTGGTGAGTACTTCTCAAGTGTTTTTACTTCATTCTGCGAGGAACATGGTATAATTCATAAGAGGACGCCTCCATATTCACCTCAATCAAATGGGGTTGCTGAAAGAAAGAACCGTACTCTGACTGACTTGGTCAATGCCATGTTAGATACAGCGGGACTTTCCAAGGAATGGTGGGGTGAGGCAATATTGACTGCGTGTCATGTCCTAAATCGTGTTCCTACAAAGAATAAAGAAATAACACCATTCGAGGAATGGGAGAAGAAAAAGCTTACACTCTCTTACTTACGGACTTGGGGTTGTTTGGCGAAGGTTAATGTGCCAATAACCAAGAAACGTAAGCTTGGACCTAAAACCGTTGATTGTGTCTTTCTGGGTTATGCTATACACAGTGTTGGTTATAGATTTTTGATAATAAAATCTGGAGTACCTGACATGCATGTTGGTACAATAATGGAATCCAGAGATGCTACATTTTTTGAGAATATTTTTCCAATGAAAGATGAAACAAGACTATCTAGGCAAGAGTTTATCAAGGATGATATCCCTACCGTGTCGATAGAACACAATAAACCCATACTTGTAGAAAGTCCTGAGGAGAAAAACAATGAAGCTCCTAGAAAGAGCAAGAGACAAAGGACTGCAAAGTCTTTTGGTGATGATTTCATTGTATATCTCGTAGATGACACACCTAGAACCATTGAAGAGGCATATTCATCTCCTGACGCTGACTATTGGAAGGAAGCAATAAGGAGTGAGATGGATTCTATTATGTCTAATGGTACTTGGGAAGTTGTTGATCGTCCTTATGGGTGCAAACCCGTGGGGTGCAAGTGGGTGTTCAAGAAAAAGCTTAGGCCCGATGGTACTATTGAAAAGTATAAGGCAAGGCTTGTGGCCAAGGGTTACACCCAAAAAGAAGGAGAAGATTTCTTCGACACTTATTCACCGGTTGCTCGATTGACTACAATTCGAGTGCTACTTTCCTTGGCAGCCTCTCATGGTCTTCCCGTTCATCAGATGGACGTTAAGACAGCTTTTCTAAATGGAGAGTTGGAGGATGAGATCTATATGGATCAGCCAGATGGGTTTGTATCAAAAGGTCAAGAAGGAATGGTGTGTAAATTATTAAAATCTTTGTATGGCCTCAAGCAAGCACCTAAGCAATGGCATGAGAAGTTCGACAGAACTTTGACATCTTTTGGCTTTGTTGCGAATGAAGCTGATAAGTGTGTGTACTATCGCTATGGTGGGGGAGAAGGAGTGATCTTGTGCTTGTATGTTGATGACATACTAATTTTTGGGACAAGCCTTAATGTGATTAAGGAAGTCAAGAAATTTTTATCTCAAAATTTTGAGATGAAAGATTTGGGAGAGGCTGATGTTATCCTAAACATAAAACTAGTAAGAGAAGGTAATGGTGGGGTTACACTTTTGTAATCCCACTATGTGGAAAAGGTTCTAAGTCGCTTTGGGTATAGTAACTGTAAACCTGCTCCAACCCCTTATGATGCTAGTGTGATTCTACGGAAGAACAAAAGGCCTAACATCTCATATGCTGTAAGCAAACTGAGCCGGTTCATTTCAAATTCGGGAGATGAACATTGGTGTGCTCTTGAGAGAGTAATGCGCTATCTAAAAGGCACCATGAGTTATGGGATTCACTATACCGGGTATCCAATGGTACTTGAGGGTTATAGTGATTCAAATTGGATCTCTGATGCTGATGAGATAAAAGCCATGAGTGGATATGTGTTTACACTTGGAGGTGGCGCTGTTTCCTGGAAGTCTTGCAAGCAGACCATCTTAACAAGGTCAACTATGGAAGCAGAACTCACTGCATTAGATACGGCCACTGTTGAGGCTGAGTGGCTTCGTGAACTCCTAATGGATTTGCCGGTAGTTGAAAAACCGATACCTGCTATCCTAATGAACTGTGATAATCAAACAGTGATTATCAAGGTGAATAGTTCCAAGGACAACATGAAGTCATCAAGGCATGTGAAAAGGCGGTTGAAGTCTGTCAGGAAAATGAGAAACTCCGGAGTGATAGCCTTGGAGTATGTCCAAACGGCTAAGAACCTGGCAGATCAATTCACAAAGGGTCTTTCACGTAATGTGATAGACAATGCATCTATGGAATTGGGCTTGAGACCCTGTTGGCGGTCCTTATCGACGATTTTATACCGCCAATTAGACATGAAAAAGGGTGAATTACATATTCCTATGTGCATATGCATGTACAACTAACCCAAATCCACGTGCACTAGGAAATATACTGTCATTGCAGGAATCATATAAAAGTGCAGGGATTAAACATAGAAAAGGCGCTTTCTGGAAAGCGCCAAACCACCCCAAAGGGAGATGGGCCACTTCGGGACCCGAATTGAGCTGAAACACCAAACCAAAGACGGCCCGGGCCCACTCCACAACCGACCACCCGAAGGCGGTCAGGGGGAGGTGGCACCCTGGCGCGGCCGCGCCAGGGGCGCGCTCGCGCCACCCCCTCTGCCATGTGGGGCCTGCCGGTGGAGGTCGGTACAATCAATGCTCAGGGAGGTCGGTGCGGGGTGTACCTTCCATTTTGACGCCTGAACCGACCTGAGCAAGATATAAAAGGGGAGATTCAAGCTTTTCCAAGACACACAATTCATTTGGTCTCTCTCCCCCTCACCTCCACTTGTTCTCTAGCGTAGAACTAGTAGTAGTTGGAGCTAGGAAAGCTACCAAGGAGAGCTTGTCTTCTAGGAAGAAGAGATACATCTTGGTAAATCTCTATGGAGTGTTCTTCCTTGTTCAAGTTCTTATTCTTTATATGTTGCTTAGTGTATGAACTAGAGCATAGTCTTGATCTTGTTCATGATGATGCATATGAACTAGAGCCTAGTTCATATGATCAGTTCATAGCTTGTTCATCCCTGTTCTTCATCGTTCATATGTTCTATAGGATTAGAGTCTCGAAGGGGAGTGAGGTAACGGTTCGATGTTCTTTCGGGTTTGCCTGTGTTCTAGCTCGTCCATCCGCAGGGTGGGAGTCCTGGGGGAGCATAGGTAGTTCCTTAGTATGCGGGCGTGGTGTCCGGATATGAGGGGGCCTTCGAATATGATGGCATGCCACGGTTGAGGTGTAGGCGGCCGGTGGTGACAGCCCTGTCCGTCCCTTGTAATCCCCCACGTCCGTATGTCGTGTAGGAGTTTGTAAATGCCTCTATCGGCTGGCCTACCAGCTGCGGGGGTCTCCCTGTTACCTTAGGCTCTGACTTGCCTTTAACCCTATATAACATGTGAGTTAGCTAATCTACGCTTAGCAGCATACGACCAACCAAATAAAGATTTATTCTTTTATTCTTTCGTTACTTTTATTCCTTATTTCTCTTTTATCCTTGAGAGAAGACCAAGTGTGTGTCCACTATCCTCAAATTACCGTTTATCTCACCCCTGCATAGCATTAAGACTTATTTCGATGATGTGAAGTACCATATCCATGTGCTAGAGCTATTTTATACCATGCCTTCCTTTGGGAAAATATAAATCACGATACCCTGAAATACTTCCGGGTGAAATGCTACAATGATAGATCCGTGCGCTTGCGGATAATATCTTTAGAACACGACTATCAACCCTGGCGTTTCTTGGCGTGACCACTGGGATGTAACAATTCCAGTGATTGCTTTAAGAAATGCCAACAGACCCACATGAGTCATTCTGTAGTGGTAACCTATTCTATGTGATCGGAGATCCCGTGAAGTAGGATGGTGAAACAAACTATGGATTGACTGGGAGAAGAGAACCTTTGTAAAAGGCTCATTCCAATGAGGTGCATTTCTCTTCTTATCTGTATGACAGGTTGGTTTATACCTTAATATGATCCGAGTGGCTTCTTTGAAGCAAAGATGTTACCCTACAGAACATCTTTAGAGGAACACACCTATATGAGTCTGACTATTGGTCATAGTCTATGAGCTCGGGTGATCTCTAGTAACTCACGAAAGGCCTGGACTAAGACTTATATGCTCCAAAACAGCAGGAATGCTCTTGCAACCTTGTATCAGTAAAGAACTTTGGTCAAGCTTATTTGCACAAAACTGTCAATTCAAGGCATAGTCCATTGTTCAGTTGCAAATAAGTGTAGCCTTAATTCTAGATGGATGTTCAACTTAACAGTCTCCATCGAAACACTGGTATATCAAAACAGCGGTGGATTTGAGAGTATTTCTTGTGTGCCTTGAAATATTTGGTGGGGATTGTTGGATTTAATTGGGCTAGGCTCATGATAATTTAATTAAATCAAATAATATTACAAGGCACATTTCTAATACTAGGGAATTGAGAGAAATCCAAATTGAACTTGATCGAGAAGTTTGAATTGAACTTGTATGACAAGTTCGAATTGATCTTGTATGGCAAGTTCAAATTGAACTTGATCAAGAATTTCGAATTGAACTAGTATGCCAAGCTCAAATGAACTTGATCAAGAAGTTCGAGTTGAACTTGACATCCTTGATCGGAGGGTTCTCGGAACCCACTAGAGTTATGTTTTCTCATCAAATGAAGATGTGACATATGGCTCAAGTTGGATTACTTGAGTGTTAAGTAACTTGCTTGTTGATCAAGTAATACTTAACCATCAAGAGAAGGCCAACTTGTATTTGTCAAAGGGTCATCTCCATCTATAAATAGATGAACCCTCTTCCTACTAAGAGAGAATAATACTCTTGTATGGGCATACCACAAAACTCCTCTCAAAGCTCATATTCTTACTCCACCTGCGGTCGTTGCATTTCTACACATTCCTATCGCGAGACTCTGCGGGCACAGAGCATGCGAGAGCAGGCCTCTGAAACCACGCCCCTCTGAGATCCTCCTCGGGATAGGCGGGCGATCAGGTTTTTGGTGAGCGTATAACATGACTGCTCACTCGTGTCCTACTAACAAGAAGGCCGTTCGAGTGACTGCACTGCATCGACTCGCCACTGCATCGAATTAGATCGACTACATCGAACAAGCTCAACCAACTAGCATGGCTAGTCTAGTTGAGAACGGCGCATCTGGTGCCTCCGGCACTGGCCCCACCTCCGGGTACATCCTAAGTTCTTCCTGTTTTCAGTTCATGTTAAATGGTGTTTTAATCATGAACATGTGCACCTGTTTTGATATAACAAGATCACTAATCAACTTTCTGTTTTACCTAAAATATTTTAGAATCAAAATATGTTGTAAATTGCCTAAAGTTCTAACACTTTATGCCGGCCATTAACAACATCAAAACGGCACTTCACCATGCTCAACCGTTTCGCAGACGGGCACCTAATCTCATAGACGTCGATTTCGCATAAGGAGAACTCGACATCCTCAAGCACATAGCAGCTCGAAAGATCAAGAACGGCATGGCGCTCCAAGTAGACACGTTCAAGACGCAGCACCTCCAAGAACATGGAAACGAGAGGACAGTACTGGAGCACAATGATGTACCTGACGTCCAGCACTCGAGTCTGTTGCAGCAGCGCGTGCCGGATCCAGAGCTAGATGTAGCTGCCGTTGGACTCACTGCATCCACGGAGGTCGAGCTCACAGTGGTCCACTTTGGATCTCCGGTCGCGCAGCAGCAGCAGGCGGTTGACAAACATGTGCTGCTTCTCGGCGCTCCAGAGCGGCCCGAAGGTGATGCGAAGGCGACGCATCGACCGCCAGAGGTGGCGCCAGCGGGTGCCGAGGACAGACGTCCGCATGGCGTCCTGCGCCGGCACGAAGCCCAGCACGTGCCAGAGGAGGACGTCCGTCAGCGCGCTGATCCTGTTCCTGCCATCGGGGCATGGCTCCCCCGGCGACGCACGCTTGGCGGCCTTCTTGCTGCCCCGCGGCCGCATGATGTGATTTGTGCAAACAAGGGTTCGAGCGAATCTGGGATTGGGTTCACATGCCGGCGGCGCAGAAATGGAGGGGGATGAGGTCAGCCACCGACCAATGGGGGCTAGGGTAGTGTGGGTAGGTAGGCTTTGTAGCAATTCAATCCTGTCCGTCCAATTGTTAATCGTAGGGTTCTGATCCTTCGGTGTGCAGAAATGGGATGCGTCGTACCCTATTTTACTAGCTAGCACAGACGTCTAGCTATACGTGTGGTAATTAGTAACTGTTCCCAGCTGGAGCTGGGAAACAAACACTACCGGATCCAGACTGTTTGCCGATGGCTCACACTTTTCCCATCGGCAGAAAGATTGCCGATGGCAAAGTGGCGTTGCCATCGGCAACATCCCATCGGCAAAAACGTCATCGGCAAAAATTTTTTTGCCGATGGCAAAAGTATATGCCATCGGCAAAAGAATTGCCGATGGCCGCGGCCCCCACCGACAAACCCTCCACGTCAGCCGCCCCACCGTCGGCCGACGGCGGGTTTGCCGATGGCTGACGCCACGTGGCCATCGGCAAAAGGCTTTGTTTGCCGATGGCCACGACCGTCGGCGGCCTTTTTTATTTGTTTTGAAAAGAATTGCCGGACTTTTTTCGCCGATGGCCTCGGCCATCGGCAAACATTTGGTCGGCGGCCATCGGCAAACTGGGGTTATTGGGCCAAATTCCCCCGTGTTTGCCGATGGCCGGCCAATTTTTTCCTTTTTTTTCCCCGTTTTCTTCCATTTCCAAAGACATTTAATCACAAGCAATAATATCACAAGCAAGATATACAACATTCATAACATATATTCGCAATAATACGCCATTTCAACCATAATATAGCATCAAATCCATATAGCATGTCCGAAATCATCCATACAAGTCGAAATGGTTCCATACAAGTCCCAATTCATGCATACAAGTCCAAATGCATCCATACAAGGCCAAAATCAGCCAAACATGTCCGACGTGGCACAACAAGGTCTAAAATCAGGAATAGAAGGTACCTAGCTCGTGGCGCCGTCCCCTTGGGTCCCCGAGCCCCGGAACCATCCTCCCACGCAGCCAACTCCCCTATGCGGGCTTCTTCTCGCCGCCACGAGCTTGCCGCGCGGGCCGAGCCGTCGTAGCCGAGGGAACCGAGATGGCCCGGCTGCCCCCGCGGCGGCCACGAGTACCCCGGCCGCGTGGGGAACCGAGACGGCCCGGCTGCCCCCGTGGCGGCCACGAGTACCCCTGCGTCGGTGGAGGACCCGGGATGAACGGCTGCGTGAGGAGGCTCTGGAAAGGACCCCAACCGCACTGTGGAGCAGGACCCTGTGGAGAAGCACCCGCTGGAGGTCTAGCACCTGGAGTTGGGTTCGAACCCTCCGACTGTGTCTGCACAAAGACCAAGTGATGGAATTAGTACCTGCAGACTGGCATCACAAGCTAAAGCAATAGGCAATGTAGGGACTCACCAGATGAGGTGCAAGAAAAGGCGGCAGTGGAGGTACTGGTGGTGGAGCGAAGAAAGAGGCTGGAGGCTCACTCATTCCCATGGCACGCATGTGATGGGACATCTGCGACCACGCCTGCTGGTAGTGCAGCGCAACTGCGGCCGCGTCCTCCTGATAGGCAACCGCCATCTGCTTCTGGTTGGCTAGCACCTCTTGGACCGTGGCCTGCAATATTACACGAGCATGGTTGATTGTATTTGAAGGCAAGGTACATTATTTGTGAAACGGTCGAACGACGAATGAAACTCCACTTACCTGAAGACCCGCGATCTGCTGCGCACTGCTCGGCTGCCGAGGCGCTATGGGGACCCGCGGTGCGCCCCTTACGCCGGTCTTCCTTGCGGATCTCGCCGGCGTCGGGACGGAGGACGGGTCAATGGCGCTGTGGGCCATATAGAACCGGCCGTGCTTTGCTTCCTCCTCCCAACCTCATCACGAGCCGAGGGTCTATGGGCTCGGTGGTGATGTCGTAGGTGTCGCCATGGGCCTCTCGAGCTGCGGCGGCGTACTTGGTGAGCTTGTCGTACACGACCAGGCTGGTGTACTTCTCGGGCCCGTCCGAAGAGCTGTACGTGGTGGAGGGCGCTTTCGCTGGGCCCTTGTGAGCAAGGGCCCACCCCATGTACTCGTTGATGGGTGTTGACACCTCTAACACCACTCATGCTAAGTTGTCATCCCTAGCATGGCGCCAGAAGTGTTGGTATAGAAACTGCTCCTCTAGTCAAGAAAAATATGGGATCCGCAAGCGAAAAGATAATACACCATCATAGCATTTTACCAGGAAGTATTCTAGGTATCGTAATTTATATCTAGCTCAAAGGAAAGAACTAAAGACTTAAACAATGAGATAAACTTGCTAAACACGACTACTTATGAGTGATTAATTGCACAGTCACATACTTTGGCAGAGGGGTAAACCATGATAAATAAGGGAATATAAGTAATAAGCTCAGGGTATAAATCACACAGAGATTAGATATAGACTACTCAACATAAGGTAGGTTGACATCTGATTAGTGCAAGAAATATGAATCCTATGTAGGTTCTAATCTACTAAATCATTCATCTACTCCAACTCTACACTATCATATACAGCACAAAAAACTCTTCATCTATGTATAAGGATCATTGCTATAACAAGCCAAGACATAGCAGGACTTACTACGCAACTTTGGTTCTGCTAAACCTACCAACGGGGGTTGGAATACAAAGGACTCAATGGAACTGTCACTTCCATGATCTACCACACGACCCGGCCAATAGGGTGCATTTGCAGGTAAACGGCATCTAAGCACCATGCCCACATGAAATCTACCACCTAACCCTCCCGCGAAGAGAGCTAAGCGCTTTGCAAACATATACATAAACTTATTACCAATCATAACCATATCAAATGTAGAACTAGAATAAACTAGGAACATAATAAATAGAAACATAATGATATTTAAAATAAAGTCACAAGAATAGATACAAGATAATACCAAATTCGATGATGAAGATCCGAATTCCGAGCACAGCGCCCAATTCTTCCTCTATCTAGTCTAAACCTATGTAGAACTTGAAGATCCGGGAGTAGCTATTCTAATTCTCCGGTGGAGATCTCTCTCTAAACCCCGGCTTTGCTGATGGCTACCTCTCGAGTAATGAATTCTAGAATGAATTAGGGTTTCGGCCGGGGGCCGGGGGCTCGAATATATAGCCCCCTAGGATGCACCACAGCCATCGGATCAAACCGACCTAAACGAACGATAATTATTGCTCCTCAAGGTCGGTGGAGGCAGGATCTGTGAGCCTCCACCTGATTGGTGGAGGTGGGGAGTCGGCCGACCCACCCCCGGAGTCGGCCGACCCACCCCTATGCCGTGGGGCTCCGCTTCCGGGGTTTGCCTTCCGGAGTCTTCTAGAGTATACAATTTTACCCGTTCGCCTTTCTCTCTATGTAATCATGACATGTGGGCCTCCTTGGATGTTTTCCTAATAATCCCCGGCGAAAACACATATTCACCAAAACTTGTGGAATCTATCGTTTAAACCCTAAGTCTATGGTTGTGAACAGATTATACCTCTCTTTCTCTCTCTCGTTGACATATAAAATTGATCGTTAACAACCGTCAACAAACTCCCCCAAGCTTACCCTTTGCTCGTCCCTGAGCAAACAACTACAGAAGATGGATCAGGAGTTGCTGCAATGCTTTCACGCTTCACAAGTACACATGCTCTAAACAAGAATTCATCCTAGACTAGAGTGAACTATCATAACTTTCAAACTTACTCATGTTTCCTTCAATCATGGGGCTTTTACCTGCACTTGGGTCTTGAGTAGTTGAAAGACAGAACAATTAAGTCAAGCACTGTTGTCTCATGCTCTGTTGTTCCACCTCTGTTCTCGAGTTTTTACAAGATTTTCAATAAAACTCAGAGTTCCTTAATACGACCTTTCAAGTTTCTCAATATTTGGTATTTTTGGATCCTCTCTAAGGCATTGAAAAGAGGTATGCCTTCACTCTTGCTCTCAGAATATGTGGTATTTGTGGTTCAAGGCATTTATAAATGAGCCTTCACTCTCTCTCTCTCACCTTATTCTAATAAAGGCTTATGTGGAGCTCATAGGTGTGGAGAACTAATGCATTGGCCCGATCGAACCATGGATCCGAAGGAACTCAACATACAACCAATCGGTGTGTGCATGTGTGGTTTTATATGTGGATAATATAAATAGAAGGAAATATTTATGGGAGGAGAAGGGGTGCACAAAAAGAACTATCAATGCTCCTTTATTTGGACGAAACTTGGAACTACTTCAACACTTGAACTTTGAAAACTTGACAAAGACTTTGGGCTCATAAATCTTTCTTTCTTTTTCTTTTTTTCTTTTTTTTACAATTCTTGCAGCCCAAAAAGGAATGAAATACTTCTTGAATGGAACACTTCTTCATATGACAAATTTACATCGGGAATTACAAATGATACTTGGAGCATTGATCTTGGATAAGTGGCTAGCAAATGAACAGGGGGATATTTTTGGGTGTTCACTCTCAGTGTAAGAGTAGAACAATTTCTATGAATGATAATAGGCTTTATGTGGTGCGTACTTCCAGGGTAGAAGTAGCAAGGGTGGAAGTGAGTGTGAAACCAAGATTTAACTGTATGATGAGTTCATAAGGATACAACACAGCCGACAGCACGAGCCCTAAACAAATGAGGAGGCTTCCTATTCTAATAATCAAGTTTTGGCTGTGGTAGGAATTTTAACTCTCTGTCATATAAGGAACTCATCATGAAACATTTATAATTTTCACAAATAAATCTCCGAGAATTTAGTGGCACTTTGGAACACAATGAACAACAGCTCGAGACTATCATCATATCATGCCCGTCAACTACCTAGACTTAGTTTAAGCATATGCTCCCACAGGTTTCGGTGTAGAGTAAATCCAGGTTGTCAAACAAGTGTATCCAAATCTTGGGAGAACTCAAATTTAAAGCTAGATACTTGCAAAGAATTAGAGCGAGCAACTATTTATCATTTCCATTATGCAATCCTCAAGTCTACACAATTTTATTTATAGCAAACTGAATTGAAAACAAACTTGCACACTCTTTTTATTTGGTTTTTATCTTAAAGCAAATTCGAAATGTAAACAAACACACTTAAAGAAAGCAAACTAAACAAACTTCTTGAGCAAGCAAATTTTTATTGGGTTTTTCTAGTTTTTCTAATTTTTTTAATTCATAAAACAAATTGAAAAACAAACAAGCTGAACAAAAGGAAAGAAATACTTATCTTGATAATGGGGGTCCTCCCCCAAGCTAGTCTTGCGGCGGTGGTGGTGGATAGTGGATGAGCAACAGATCCACCAAGCTATGCAGCATGGTGGCGGCTTCTTCCTGGTTCTCTTGAATGGTGCCTAGTGTCTGGGTGGTGTTCTGGTTCCATTGTTGCTGGTCATTCCACCTCTGATCATGGCGATTCAGAGTGGCAGTGGTGTTGTGCTGGAAGGCTACTTGTTCATCGTAGTGCTGCTGAGTGAAAATGAAACCGGTGGCATCGGAGTGGCGACGTGGTTCAAAGTCATGGTGGGGTTCTTCTTCTTCATCGGTGGTACCAAAGGGGTCATAAGAGTATCTTGGTGGCTGTGAGGGTCCTGGCTCTGATGTTCCTGGCTCTGTGTATGGTGGGTAGAAACCACAAAATGGTTGATGTGGTTGGCTTTGTGGTGGGTACACCCATGGGTTTAGTGAGTGGTGATGAGGTACATTCCACTCATTAAAACTGGCATGTGCTGGTTCTTCTCGGGCAGTTTCGGCACCACGCCAAACGGGTTCACGATTTCCTATCACTCTCTCCGAGCGAACTCTTCGAGGTGCTCTCTCATTCACTGGTTCTGCCTGCAACTCAACATGATATTCTTGCACATGATACAAAGCCAGGTCCGGGTTAGGTAACCGGATCGCAGCATTACCATATTTTGCATACAAAACATCTTTCACTTTTTTCAGCAAGTGACCTTGGACAAAAGTGTAGAGGTCATAAAATTCTCTATGATGTTCAATGTACTCAAAAGTGGCTCCCTCTAACAATTCCAAGCATGTGGCAATGCGAGTGATAAGCGAGCAAACGGCCACACTTCCTATTTTGTAATGGGGGACACTCATCCAATGGTTCACTAGGAGGTGGACAGGAGACACTTTCTGTTTCTTGATAGCCGCATAAAGCAACTGCAAGTCGGCTATTCTAATCTTGCTTTCGTCATGTCATGGGAAAAAGGTGGCTCCTATCCAGTGATGTAAAAATCTAAGCGTAGGATGCTCTATGTCTGCGGTGCGGTGCGCTAAGTGATAAGGTCCTCTAGAAATGCTGCTCCAAAACCTATGTGCATCAAAATCACCTAGTGCTGCATTTAAGTCTATGAGAGCATCTTGAGGGAAACCTAGGAGGTCACTAAGGTTTCTCCAAGAAATAGAATATTCCAGAGCAAACATTCTAAAACAAACTCCATTGTCCGTGTATCGAAGGGTGCTAAGGAATTCTATGGTCAAGAGCCTGATCCCTCTCTCAGTGAGGTTTGCAAAGGAAGTCCAACCAACTAGTGGAAAAATTGTGTCGAATTCATGAGCCATACCTGTCTCCAGCAGAAGTGTCGGATCGATGACTGGCGTGTGGATGAAGTGCTTGTTCTTGAGCTTCTTGTATATCTCCTTCTCCTGGCCGGTCCTCAGGGTGAGGTCGGATGTTCTCATGAGAACTCTCTGAGATGCTGGTGGTGCTGCAGGTGCTGCTGCAGGTGGGTCGACACTCATGTCGGAACCAGCCACCGAGTTCTGGCGGGATGCACTTCTTGTCCTGATGTTCCTGATGGTTCCTGAGATCCCCTTGAAGACGCCCTTCATCCTGCAAGTTGCTCAAAAGAAACAAAAACAAACACTAGTGGAGAGAAGGATTAGCACAAGGTTAGTGGTTAGCCGTCCCGTAGTCGGTGGTCCAGGGGTTAGTCGTTCTTCATGACAAAAAAGTTCTAAACTTCAGGTCTTGATTTTGACAGAACCTCCCCTTGATTTTAAATTGTCTTTAACCTATTTGGACAGCATCTCCACTAATTTTGTGATGATCTACTCAGCACTATCCCTTCCCTTCACTTGCTACTAAACTTTTGCTCACTCTCTCATTTCTTCTCTCTTCTCCTCTTCTCTCTAACTCTCTCCAGGAAGCACGAAGTCGAGAGCAGAAGGTTTGGCTAAAATTCTGGAGTGTGAGTGGTGCATGGAAGCCATGGGAGGAGGCCTATTTATAGAGGAGGAGGGGGAGAGTCGGCCGCCCCAATGGTGGGGTCGGCCGCCCACCCAGGGTGGCCAACGTGGCTGCCATTTCATGTGCTATTGCGTGATCTTTCCTTCATCCAGAGATTTTGGTCGGTTGAGTGGATTTGGCGGTGGAAAAGAGAGGATACTGGAGGTGAGTGGAAGTGGATGAAATTATGTGATTTGATGTATGTGAGGTGTAGTCTATGACATGTGGGACCCATGGTGAGGGACCCACCAAGCACTAAATGCCATGATAAAAATTATAAACAATGCAGAAATTTAAATGAAGGTAAACTAATTTAAATGCATGAAATGATAAGTTTTTGTGCCACCACGATAAAATATTTTTGATGGGTTGTCACACACCGTAAAATTATTTATATGGGGCATAGAATTTATAATGCAATGCCAGAAATAAATATGTCTAAGAAAAATTATAAGAGATGTAATTTTAAAATGCGGATAAATACTGAGTTACCTTCCAGCGAGGATTCAGATTTTTAAAGTCCTCCGAATTGGACCTTTCAAAATATTTATTCCACTGATGTTCCCCGAGATGCATCTTCTGCCTCTGATGGTTGTACTGTCTGATCTTCTTCTACCATCTTCGTGGATTTGTTGAGCTCTTGTTTTGACTTGAATGCGAATTGCTCTTCTTGTCCATTTATAATGAACTTGATTTCTCCTTTCCCGACATCAATGTGTGCATTGGCGGTGCTCAAGAAGGGTCTTCCAAGGATGAGTGACACTTTTAAGTCTGGATGCATATCCAGTACTACAAAGTCTACTGGCACGAAGAATTCTCTTATCTTGACTGGGATGTTTTCAGCAATGCCCAATGGATAGTGAACCGATTGGTCGGCCAGTTGTAGACACATTGATGTTGGCTCAAGTGCAGTGTGGTTGAGCTTGTAGTAAACTGCTGCGGGCATCACGCTGACACTTGCTCCAAGATCACGAGTGCATTATTGAAATATTGATCTCCAATTGTGCATCGATAGTGGGACATCCTGGATCTTTCTTCTTTTCGGTAGTTGGTTGAGGATGGCCGCACTACATTCTTCGGTTAGCTTGATCACTTCATTGGATGGCAAAGTGGTCTCTTCTTGTTAAGAATACCTCTTATGCACTTGGCATAAGTGGGGACTGTATGGCATCTAGCGAGAGGTATATTGACATATAACTTTTGAATTACCTCCACGAACTTGCCAAACTGCTCATCTGTCTGTTGTGGTCCTCTCTTCCTCCGAGGAAACGGTAAGTAGTTTGTATCTCGAAAATTTTGTCTCATTTCTTGATCTTGTACTGGCTCTTGCACTGGCTTCTGTACTGATTCTTGTGGTAATACTTCTAACTCAGGTTGATAGTCCTCTTCTTCTGCCACTGGCGGTAGCACGGATGGCCTTCTTGCCCTTTTGGATAGGGAGGATCTCTAGTGGAACTCCCTCTTCTTATAGTAATAGATCTCACCTGCTCAGGGTTAGTGGCAACAGGCAATGCAACGGCCAGCTGAGCTATCTTTTCTTCTATCTTTTTATTGAACTCTAGCTGATCATTAATGGCAGAGGAGAAACTATCCATTTTAGTACTTAAATTCTCCAAGGTTTTGTCATTAGCAGCAAGCCTATCCTCCATAGATGAGTTGATCTTGGACTGTTGCGTAACCAACTCTCTTAAAGTAGGTTGCTTTGCATAATTACCTCGATCGTGTACCTTGGTTAGTTGGTGGTTGCACCCAATGTGGAACCTTTCTCATGGGAGGAATTGAATTTTGTTTATATGTTGCTTCAATTGCCCTTTGATCTTCCTTGTACTTGGCCCTCTGGTCAAGCCAATGGAGTAAGGCATCCATCTTGGTTGACAATGCATTTACTTCTTCAATTGCTTCTTCACTCTGGTGGCAATCTTGAATGTTGTCTTGGGACCAGCTTTGATTATCTGCGATCTTCTCCATGAGTCTTT
Organism: Themeda triandra; assembly: GCA_018135685.1. Lineage (NCBI taxonomy): Eukaryota > Viridiplantae > Streptophyta > Magnoliopsida > Poales > Poaceae > Themeda > Themeda triandra. Next base: position 510,377 of record JAENPR010000410.1, on the reverse strand, counting down.
TAGCTCTCCCAAGAGTGAGTGATAAGAATGATCCTTCAGCAGTTGCATCTAGGTGCTCACGTGTCTTCGGAGTTAATCCATGATAGAAACCTTGCATGAGTAACCATTCTTCCATTCCATGATGGGGACAGTCTTGGATATATCCTTGCAAACGCTCCCATGCTTCTGACATGGTCTCCGTCTTCTGCTGTTGGAAGTTGGTAATCTTTCCTCTTAAGGCATTGGTCTTGCCTATTGGGAAGAATTTTGCTAGAAAGGCCTTGGAACACTTCGCCCATGTATTGATATCTTCTTTATTTGCATAGAACCACTGCTTCGCTCTTCCCACTAGTGAGAATGGAAAGAGGAGAAGAAGTATGAGGTCTTCTTTAACTCCTTCTATGGCGATGGTGTTTCCAATCTCCATGAAGTCCTGTAAATGTGTACTTGCATCTTCATGTACCTTTCCACTGAATTGGATAGCTTGCACCATGTTGATGAGACTTGGCTTGAGCTCAAACTCCATATTATTGTCTATTGCCGGACCGGTGCGGATGTTCTCTATCGTTGGAGCAGAGAACTCCAAGAAGGTCTTCTCGGCCATCCGGATTGGTGACGAGCTTCCTTCTTGATTGATCCGACTCGATGATCGAGAGTTTGAATGAATCGATTCAATTCGCTAATACCCCGTATAAAATATAGACAAAGAAAAACAACGGGGTGAACCCGCCAAAGTAGAGGTGACTAGTGACAATCACTCATTTTCTAAGTATCTCGCTTAACCAATTTTTCTCTAAAAGTTTATTCCTTCCCGGCAACGGCGCCAAAAATGCTTGTTGACACCTCTAACACTACTCACGCTAAGTTGTCATCCCTAGCATGGCGCCGAAGTGTTGGTATAGAAACCGCTCCTCTAGTCAAGAAAATTATGGGATCCGCAAGTGAACAGATAATACACCATCGTAGCATTTTACCAGGAAGTATTCCAGGTATCGTAATTTATATCTAACTCAAAGGAAAGAACTAAGGACTTAAACAATGAGATAAACTTGCTAAACACGACTACTTATGAGTGATTAATTGCACAGTCACATACTTTGGCAGAGGGGTAAACCATGATAAATAAGGGAATATAAGTAATAAGCTCAGGGTATAAATCACACAGAGATTAGATATAGACTACTCAACATAAGGTAGTTTGACATCTGATTAGTGCAAGAAATATGAATCCTATGTAGGTTCTAATCTATTAAATCATTCATCTACTCCAACTCTACACTATCATATACAGCACAAAAGACTCTTCATCTATGTATAAGGATCATTGCTATAACAAGCCAAGACATAGCAGGACTTACTACGCAACTTTGGTTCTGTTAGACCTACCAACGGGGGATGGAATACAAAGGACTCAATGGAACTATCACTTCCGCGATCTACCACACGACCCGGCCAATAGGGTGCATTTGCAGGTAAACGGCATCTAAGCACCATGCTCACATGAAATCTACCACCTAACCCTCCCGCGAAGAGAGCTAAGCGCTTTGCAAACATATACATAAACTTATTACCAATCATAACCATATCAAATGTAGAACTAGAATAAACTAGGAACATAATAAATAGAAATATTATGATATTTAGAATAAAGTCACAAGAATAGATACAAGATAATACCAAATTCGATGATGAAGATCCGGAATTCCGAGCACAGCGCCCGATTCTTCCTCTATCTAGTCTAAACCTATGTAGAACTTGAAGATCTAGAGTAGCTATTCTAATTCTCTCGGTGGAGATCTCTCTCTAAACCCCGGCTTTGCTGATGGCTACCTCTCGAATAATAAATTCTAGAATGAATTAGGGTTTCGGCCGGGGGCCAAGGGCTCAAATATATAGCCCCCTAGGATGCACCACGGCCATCGGATCAAACCGACCTAAATGGATGATAATTATTGCTCCTCAAGGTCGGTGGAGGCGGGATCCGCGAGCCTCCACCCGATTGGTGGAGGTGGGGAGTCGGCCGACCCACCCCCGGGAGTCGGCCGACCCACCCCTATGCCGTGGGGCTCCGCTTCCGTGGTTTGCCTTCCGGAGTCTTCTAGAGTATACAATTTTACCCGTTCGGTCTTTCTCTCTATGTAATCAAGACCTGTGGGCCTCCTTGGACGTTTTCCTGATAATCCCCTCGCGAAAACACATATTCACCAAAACTTGTGGAATCTACGGTTTAAACCCTAAGTCTATGGTGGTGAACAGATTATACCCCTCTTTCTCTCTCTCGGTTGACATATAAAATTGATCGTTAACAACCGTCAACAATGGGCTACCCGTCGTGGTGCTCCCTCCGTTCCCTCTCGCGAGGAAAATAGAAAACATGGTTACAAGTAGAGATATAAGAAATCCAGCGCTATAAGAAATGGTTGAGCACAAGCATACCCATGTTTCCATGAACTCGTTGAGGTTCTAGCTCCCCTGGTGGTGTGAGACCCCGGACCTCGCCATCTCTTCCAAGCGTTTCACCCGATGTGCTCTGTGCTGCACGTACGCCGCCGGCGTTTGCCACCCTCTGACAATCTCACGGCAGCAATCGGCGTACTTGCTGCACCAGTCCGGAGGTGTCTGCATGACATTCAAGTGTTAGATCTTCTAGAGGATGAGTTGAATGTGTCACATAAGGAATCAAAGCGGTTGTTTTCCTACTTGTTTACCTGCATGTACTGCTCCTCGGTGAGGTCGGTCTCCGGTTCACATATCAGCTCCCTGGCCTGGGTCTTATCCACCTTCACCCCCCTAAAGTTGGCGTAGTAGGAGATGACGGGCTGGGTGTGCGCCTCGTAGAACATGTCCTTGATCCGCAACTCGCACACCTTGTCCTGATGCCGGTCCGCCAGCTCGGGGTCCTGCCCCTCCGCCAACCTATAGTACAACTGCACACAGGCATCAAACATCATTCCATTGTTTGAGAAAAGTCCAACAAATGCGTAGTATTGAGATATGCGTTGCGACTGAAAGACTCACCCAGAACTCCCTCTTGATCTTCTCAGCGAGGACTTTCCCATGTGCATCCTTGATTAGGAAGTAGTATGGCCATTTGTCGGGCACGATCGTCTTCCCCTCGATGGTGACCAAGCTAGGGAAGTTTGCCTTAATCACTCGCCCCTGGATGCTAGTGACATGGGGCGAACTCTTCCTGGCCGTCACCTTTGCCCAGCCACTTCACATAAACAACAATTGTTAGTATGAAGTTTTAATTCGAAAATGAAATAAGAACAAGTACAGAAATCAACAATGGATACTTACGTCCCAGAGATCACGATCCGCGGGAGGTCCTCAGGGCGCGGCAAGTGCTCAGGGAGCTTAGTGGGCCCGCGCTGGAAGGGCTTCTTCCCGGTCCCTGTGGAAGCCGAGGTGCCTGCAGTCTCCTCCTCCTCGTCGTCGTCGCCACAGCCACCGCCGCCGCCGTCCTCCTCGTTGTCGTCGTCGTCGCCACCGCCGTCGGCACAAACAGCCTCATCATCAAACGGCCTCATCCTGGCAGTCCTCTGCCTACCCCCACCCGTGCTGGTCGACGGCTCCACCTCAAGCTCCTCGTCGTCCTCCTCCTCATGGTTGCCGGCCTCCACGTGCTCCTCGTGGTGGCTGGCCTCCACGTGGTCCTGCTGGGGCCCGAGGTGCATGTACTTCGACCTGACGTTTTGTCGGCGCGACCGTCCTCCACCTGGTATTTTGTCGAGTGCCTGCAATGACAAAGATTAAAACAGTTAGTATTAGTAGATTGCAAGTACTTGTAAAGAAAACATAAATGTAAGGTAATATAAATAACAGTATCAATATTACATGGATTAGAAACTATCTCCGCAAACGGCAATATTGGCCGGCGAGCGCTCGTCCTCGTCATCGCATGTCATCATCACTATCAATATTGTCGAGCTCTCTTAAGTCCTCATCATTACACTCTACATGTTCCCCAACTTCTACATCGCGTCGCGTCTCGCTGTGCATCTAGGATTCTTAAGTCCTCGGCATCGTGCACCTCATCACCCTCGTCCTCATCGATGTCGTTGTTTACTTCCATACTCATCAACGAATCAATGTCTATCTCCAACTTACCTTCTAGCCCCTCGGGTTGATAGAACTCATCGCCCTTGGGTCAAAGTTGTAATCATCATCGTTCGGGATCGCCCGCTTTACCGCGTGGCGATACGAACGCACAAGGCTCCAACCCGCAAGGCACTTGTCATTCGGTTTGCCCATGGGAGGTAATAAACTTGCTTGGCGTCTAGGTTAGCCACAATATAGACATCGTCTCCTCCATATTTGGAATCTGTCGGATTTTGACTTGCCCAATCTTAAGGTCCTTTTTTGTGACCTGGGGATCGAACCAATGGCATTTGAACATCACGGGCTTACAACCTAGGAACTTGCCAAAGTCAAGCTCCAATATCCGTTCGACTATGCCGTAATAGTCCTTCCCATCCGTGCCGGGAGTCCGAACTCCGGTGCACGTGGTTTTTAGGTTGCCCCGTTTCTCTTCGTAGCTTCTCGTGCGAAAGCGATAACCATTCACGTCATAAACGTCGAATGACTTGACATGTCGATCGAAGGTTTGGCCCACACATCTCAATGCAGGACTCATTTCCGCATCACAATTAGCCTGCATGGTTAGGACAGGTGGATAGTTAAGTTACTCGCTCATAGGAGCAAAGTGGAATCGAGCTTAGGTAGATAGTTACCTTTTTGCTGAACCAATTGACGAAATCGGGCGTATTATGTCCGGGTTTTGACCATCTGACGTCACAACTTGCTCGAAACTTTTTGAGATTTTACCACACACTACACATGCCATGCCAACACAACTCGTCAAGTTTCGTCAATTTCGGACTCCGTTTGGATTTTATAGAATTTTAAAACACTTTCCCGGCACGTCACTACCCATGTTACAAGGCCAACACGGTCGTAATTTCATGCGAGCTCCTGGATATGGCCTCAACATACTCCGAGAATCATGAATATCATTTTTTGAATCAAAAGTGTGCATTATTTCATGTACCTGCAGTTCAAATTTTGAGGTGCGGGAAAAATTCAAAGAAACCAAAAACATTAACGAAATATAGCTAAAAAGTTTAAAATTGTCCCAAATTCTGGAGGTGGGTTGTATGTGAGGTAGGAAGACACCAGAAAAAAATGGGAAGGAAAAAACAAAAAAAGGATTGTTTGCCGATGTCCTTGGAAAGCCATCGGCAATGCCTGTTTGCCGATGGCCGGCCATCGGCAAACAAGGTGGGCCTGGGCGCTCCCCGGGCTGCCACGTGGCCACGGTTTGCCGTTGGCCGCGGCCATCGGCAAAAGGCTTTGTTTGCCGATGGCCTAACGGCGGCAGCCATCGGCAAACCGGACGGCGTCGGTCGCGCCGCTCAGCTGGCATAGTTTGCCGATGGGGTCGGTATGCCGATGGCCCGGCCATCGGCAAACAAATTCTTGGCCGAATTTTGTTCGCCGATGGCCCGGCCATCGGCAAACGGGCGCTTTGCCGATGGCTTTACTTTGCCATCGGCAAACCGGGATTTTTGCCGATGGCAGATTCCTTGGCCATCGGCAAACTCCTGGGCCATCGGCAAACACTCGCTCTCCGGTAGTGAAACCAATACCCAAAACCACCGTTCCACGAATGTCGCGTCGTCGCCATGCATGCTCTCTCTCTCCTCCTCCTGTCTTTCAAGACTCAAGAGTCAAGGCTCAACTCAAGCCGATGGCCGCCACGGAAGTTCCAGGGTCTTGAGGATCGATGAGTCGACGCACGGCATCTATGCTCAACGCCTTTCACCCGTGGTTGCCTGCACTAGACGTCTAGACATTTGACACGTTCGACACCCAAGATCACGCTACCACATAGGCGCGCCGTATTAATCCAAGCACACACGTAGCTAGCACTGCAACAACACGGAAATGAAAGTTTAGCGTTTTTCATGTGGAAGCCAACGTTCAAATCCAAACAAAATAGAGTTAATTTTCTATAGGACCTTGTTTAATTGTGGTAGTTACTGACGGACACTATACTCACTGTTCTCTTTGCTTAAAGACACTTTTCAATTGTGGTATTTATCTTATGGACACTATGACTATTAAAATAATATTAATAGTGAATGGATGGAAGAGAAATGTCCAAATTCATTAAAAAAATGCCTCTCAGTGTTGCAGGCGACGCTCAAGTGGGTTGACTTTGTCGTGTGCAATTGGCAAGACAATCGATGGAGATTGCAAGCTGCACAACTATGGTAGTGAGGCTAGCGGTAACATGCTAATCGTGCCATGGGGGTATATATGGACCATGGAACAATCAATGAAGATGACATAGGAGTGTGGCGGATGATAGGGTTTCCGTTCTCTGTAGCTTGTTGTGACTTGTGGCGCAAGCTTAATGCAGGTTTGTATTAGAGGAGTTTGTGTGCTTCCAAGAAAACAAGGTATAATCGATTCTGTTGCAAATAGTTTGGCTTGAATATTGGAAAGGAGTCTAGACAAATGTTTGTACTTTCGACTAGACGAATCTAGTTGGTGAAGGCTAAACGAGACTATGGTGTAATATGATGTGCGTAGCATTGCAGTGGAAACCGAAGAGCAAGCTAATATGGCAGTTTTCACATATGACTCTTGAATAGTGATTGTGAACTTCTTTGTGTCATGTGTGCAATTGACCTAAGTATGGTATTGGATTTAGTTAGCTGTTGTGCTCCCACATCCTTCAGGAGTCAAAGCCTATATGCCAAGGTCGAGAAAAATCGAATTTCACTCAATGAGACCATAGTGATAAAAGAAAAGGGTGGTGAAATAGCTACAAGTGAAGTCATGAAGTATGAATTAGAAGGCATAGCATAAGCTCATGTTTGTGTTGGGTCTACAATCAAACTCATCGGGTAGTTTGTGTGGAGCTATGTAGGCATCAACATGTTCGGATACACGGAGATTCACACATGGACACTTCAAGGTGGTGTACAGTTTGGTTGCACTACAACTTGAGTTGTACTACAGGTTAGGATAGATAAAGTTTTTTTTTGACGAGGAAACTCAATTAATTAACAGCAAGAAGCTGTTAGAATCATTACAGAGTTAATGGTTACAAGATTGAGTGCCAAACTAAGAGGGCACTCATGAACATCACTACCGGAATCACCTCCTTTGCCGACGGTCGCCCGCCGTCGGCAAAGGCCTGTTTACCGTCGGCAAAGGCTTTGCCGATGGCATTCTGACATGGCCATCGGCAAATCCCTGTCGGCAAAAAAATCATCGGCAAAGCCGACTTTGCCGATGGCCACTGACATAGCCATCGGCAAAGCTTTGCCAACGGCCACGTGGGCCATCGGCAAAGCCGCCACGTCAGCCAACGCGCCGTCAGGCTGACGGCAGCTTTGCCGACGGCTGACGCGTGGACGAAGCCGTCGGCAAAGCCTTTTTATTTTTTTTGAATTTTTTTTGCCGATGGCCTCGGCCATCGGCAACAAGTTTGCCGATGGCTAAGGCCATCGGCAAAAAAATTTCAAAAAAAAATAAAAAAGGCTTTGTCGATGGCCAAGGCCATCGGCAAAGTTATGGTCACTTTGCCGACGGCCAGGGCCATCGGCAAACCTGGGGATTTGCTGACGCATAATCCCATCGGCAAACCTGGAAATTTTTTTCTTTTTTTTTGTTTTCTTTGCATTTACATTACATTTGAACACATGCATCACATATATCATATAACCCACATATATAGCATATAATCCACATATATAGCAACAAAATATGGTTTTAAGCATCGATACATGTCCAAAACAATCCAAACCTATCAGAGTCACTCGCAAAAGAGTCATACATGTCACAAGTCATCCATACATGTCTCACAAGCTACAAGGCTAAACCTAGCTCGTGGCGCTGTCCCCTTGGGTCCCCGAGCCCCCCAGCACCATCCTCCCACGCAGGCCAACTCGGCTGCCCTGGGGCCGCGCCGTACTGCCAATGGCCGACGTGCTCCGGAGGGAGCACGGTAGGAACGGAGTGCCCCAGGTGCGGAGGGAAGGTGGCAGGCCCGGAGTGCGGGTGCTGCGGCCACGAGTACCCCTGCGGCAGTGGAGGACCCCAGTACGGCTGCGTGGGGAAGCTCTGGTACGGTGGCCAGCCGTGCGGTGGAGAAGGACCCTGTGGAGAAGCTCCCGCTGGTGGGCTAGCACCTGGAGTCGGGTTTGAACCCGCCAACGGTGCCTGCACAAAGACCAAGTGATGTAATTAGTACAACTCCCCTGCAAAATTTCGGTAGCACCTACCCTGCACGGGGAGGTTCCAAAACCTGCAAAAAACATGGCACAAAGGCCAAACATGGGCACAAGGCCAACAACCACCAAACATGGGCACGAAGGCCAACAACCACCAAACATGGGCACGAAGGCCAACTGACGTGACAAGCTAAAGCGAGAGGCAATGTACTCACCCGACCAAGTCCAGGAAGAGGTAGTGCACCAGGCAGTGGAACTACCGGTGGTGGAGCGTAGATCGAGGCAGGAGGCACCTCCATTCCCAGGATCTAGGCCGCGAAGTGTCCTGACACCGAGGCCAACTGACGCTGGTAGTGCACCGTCAGTGCCACCACCTGCTCCTGATGGGCCTGATCCTGCGCCGCCATCCTCGCCTCAATGGCCGCCTCCCGCTCCTCCTCCCTGGCCCTCATGTCCTCGATCGTGGCCTGCAATATTACACCAGCACGATTGATGTTATTTGAAGGCAAGCTACATCATGAAGGCAGGCTACATCATGAAACTCCACTTACCTGAAGACTGCTGATCACCTGCGCGCTGCTCGGCTGCCGAGGCGCTATGGGGATCTGCGATCCGCCCCCACTTTCCCGGTCTCTCCTGCGGATCTCGGTCAGCGTCTCAACAGAGGACGGGTCGATGACGCTGTTGGCCAAGTAGTACCGGCCGTGCTGCTTATAACACCCCGGTTTGCAAAGAATACCAGAGGCCGTCATATGTGTGCCCAGGAAGTCCACACATATAACCAGAATGATAAATATCAGAAAGACAATGCATTTAAAGCGGAAACATATATATACTAACACTTACAAAACATCAGAGTATCGCGGAACGTTGGCTACATCTTCTCTTCAGAGCTCCATTCTTCTCAGGGACAGTTGACTAGGGGCTCCGTACGCCAAACACCTTCGACATCTCAATGTCCAGCAGCACTTTGCTAGTAGACTATAGCAAGGTGAGTCCATGTCGAACTCAACAAGTACAGGCGGAAAGTATAATGATATGCATGGCTTGAACAAGGTAAAGCTCAAAGGTAAACTACGGTAGCACTTTTAGTAAGAGGCATATTTTAATTAGCAACCTATTACTAATCAACTTGGTATAGAAGCCTAACCATTAATTAAGGTTCAAGTAGAATTAAGAGTTGATTAACATCAGCATTATATAGATCATAACATGATCATCATATAAATGAGATCGCTATCTCAGAGAACACAGGATGGCAATCCTGATAAAACCCGAGGTAGCAACCTCCATAAACTTCTCCATCGATCCATGAGATCCATTTGCTAATCCAGAGGGCGCTGGGCCGCTCATACTGAGAGCTCGGACGATATATCGGTTTGATCAAACTCTACGCAGAGGTGTACACTTTTCCTCCAGTCGTGATTCCCTTCTGCTCGGGTTAATTACTCCCAAAGACACTTCCAAGGTGAATGAGCAGGGTCTCACTACGAGGCTGTTCACGGGTCATAGGTAGTGGTAGCCCGATCAGCAATGTCCCAAGCACATGAGAGACGTCCCCGCACACGCCGCTCCACTGCGGTTCATCCAGAACCCTCATGCTTCGAACTTGGGATCACCCTTCTCACCATAGCTATGGCACCCGTCGGCAAGTTACCAACCTACCTATGATGACTCCCGATAATTTGCCAAGCCAGAGCCATATAGCCTGGAGTCGTACGGATTGTCCCGGTTGAACCGTCTAGGAACCGGTCCTTAAGGAGAGCGGAGACACGGATGCCCCGTCGCTATGAGTCTCCACACTAGCATCCGCATCTCTCTTGCTTCACCATCCAATGATGCATCCCGCATCAAACATCTCCACCATGGCCACAGACCATTACCATCGCTTTACTTAAGAAGCAACATTTTAAGCGTATAACATTAATGAGTAGGTAAGCGGAGCAATAGCGAGACCTATATCCTATCTATAAACCCCCATGGGTGATATAAAGATAGTAGTGGCTAGTATGTCCTTAGGTTTGATGTATTAGACACATGCATGCAATTAATAAATGTTCACAGGTTCAATATGATCAAAGGGAATGCCTGCACTTGCCTTAAATCCAAAGTTCAACTGTTCAGCAGACTTTAATTGCTCTATCTTCTGGTCTCCAACCTCAGCTGCACTTGTTGGTCCTCAGCTCCTGGTCTTCGGCACTTGTCGACTGCTCGTCGTCTACTCACAACAAGCAAGCAACACAAACAAACAAGACTAAGAACATACACCATACAAAAGAAACAGCTAAAGAAAGAGTGTATAAAAAGGTAGAGAGCGAAGCTATGGTCTTGAAAGCACTAGAAAGACCGACGATGGAAACTATCGTTGAGAAGGCACAACTAACAAGATCAAACTATGCTAATCGCATTTTAAAAGAGCATTGGATAACTAATTTTATAAACATGCGACATGACTGAGGTAATTGCTCATACTAACTTCGGTCGGAACGGTCGCGCCACAACGATATCGAAAAGATAACACTAGGTTACTTTTATTTATAAAAGGGTTAAATAATTATTGAGGGAGTTAACATTTAAATCAATAAATAAATTAGTAATTGAGTTTCATGGTGGCCATCAACACTACTCGTAGAGCGCGAATCGGACTTAAAACGGTGAAACGGCGGCGATTATACGATCGATGGCAAAACTGTAAATAAGTTGTCTTCTACCTCCAGTCATCTCCATCTTCTTCTCGTACAGGACATGGCCATGGCGATGAACTGCTGCTGTTCTCACGCAGGGGAGGGGAGGGGCTCGGCCCTAGCCAGCCAGCAACGGCGCCCGGCGCAGAGTACACGCGTCCGGGGCGGCGCCGTGAGGCGGGGCGAGGGCGGCCTGCACAGCTGCGCAATGGCGGCGGCGGCCTGCCATGCCTGCCTGCTGCTCCCGCGTGCAGGGGCGCGCGACGGCACTGGAGGCACGGGGAGGGGCAACGCGGCATGGGGAAGGCCCGCGGGATGGTGGCGTGGCCGCGGGGCACGAAGTGGAGGACCGGCCGACCTGCTGCAAAGAAGGAGATGGTTCTCATGGTGAGTTCGCCGGAAAAGAGAGGAGAGGAAGGGGACGCGTCCAAACGAACATGGATTCGCGAAAAGAAAGACATGACGGCGTATAGGAGATCGAGGGCAACCTTCTGGTGGTGGCGGCTTCCGCCGGAGCTCGACGGTTTGGCCGGAAACGCTCGCCGGAGAGTTCGCCGGAAACCTAACCGAGATGAAGTTCGGCGATCGATTGCCGGAGCTACGAGTGGCGGCTCAAGATGAGGTTTGGTGTTCTGGAATCAGGGCGACGAGAGGAACACCGGCGTATATATATGCCTAGGGTTTGGAGCCGGAAAAAATATTTTTATTTTTATTAATTTCGGGATTTATTATAAAATATTTTTCAGTTCGAAAATAATTCCAGAGAGGAGCTGAAATCATTTTAAACCCCTGAAAAAATATTTCTATAACTCCAAAAATTATATAAAAATGCCCAAAAGTAGATTGAGACATGATGAATCCAAATAAAGTATTTGGAGCCCACTAATGATATTTGAGAGCATTCCAAAAATTGGAGAAGCTCTAAAATAAAAAGGGAGGAGGCCGAAACGGGCTAGAGAGCAGGCCGACTAGTTGGGCTTGGCCCACAACGATGAGCTAGCCATAATGGCCGGCCGGAGTTGGGCCGGGCCGTGGCGTAGACGACTATGGCCACTTGCTAGCTAGCCGGGCTTGGCCACGGGCGGCCAAGGAAGGCTATGGCCGTCTGGTGCTGGCCAAAGCGGCCGGGGAAAGCTAGAGATGGCCGGGGAGGGGTTAGGGGACTAGCTAGGTCAAGCGATGGTCCGGCCGGAGCTGCCTAGGTCTAGCCGAAGGTGGCCGGGCGGCTATAGGCCGTTTAGTGCGGCGGATGAAAGCCATAGGTGGCCGGAGAAGCTAGGGTCGGGTCGATGGGGGCTAGGAGTGGCCGAGCAAGCTAGGTTATCTTTGGGGAGGGCTATGGCTGACCATGGCCAAGCTAAAGCTGGCTAGGGCAAGCCTAGGCTAGCTATGAGTGGCCAGAAGGGGCCAGGGCTGGTCAAGCGAGGCCTTGGCTAACCGAAGGCAAGCCATGAAGGGCTAGGGTTCACTAGAGCGAGCTAGAGGCTAGCGCTAAAGAAGCTTGAGGTCATGCCTAGCTAGTTATGGTTTTAGCAAAATATTTTCCTACTCAAACACCACTCAACGAGCAAAACATAACACACAACCGCACCATTATTATCTTATAAAAGTTTTTTTGAAAACCACACTTTTATCATTTTACAATGATAACAAATGAATTAAATCTAAGTCGATTTTAGAAAAAATATCAAATCATTTATTTTATTTAGTGTTTTCTAATAACAACCCAAAATACAAATTTTGGGATGTTACGGATCTACCCACTTAACATGAATCTCGTCCCGAGATTCGGAGAGACTTGGGTTAAAGATGAAGCAGACAGTTGACGTTGATTCAAAACCTTATGATGGGATATGATGTAGAGATTTAAGATTTTAACAAGGGTCGATAAGGAAAACCAAAATTGATTTTCCAAATGGTTTTCAAGATTCACATTAGGAAAGGATAAATAGACCAAGGTTTACCCAGACACCAAGATATGGAGTCAAGGGGTGGGAAAAACATTACTTAAAAGGGAAGTAATGCATGATCTTTTATTTATCCTACAAAGAGTACCGAGATAGAGATTGGACTTTGATTTCTCTCGAGGATTTGCCTTCCCTCAAGGCTCACGAGTACAATGAAAATGTTTAACAAGGATCAATCAGAAGGATCGAGATTCCTCTGGGATCTCTAGTGATGTAACATGGAAGAATTGTAGATTGATAAAAGGTCAACCATAAAAGGGAAAAAGTTGGTCACACAAATACATAAGATGATCTTTGTGTGCTTACTTTTCGAGAGCTATGAGACCTATGGTGAAACTATTTTGAATCAGCAAAGATTAGCAAGGAGAACGTGGAATGATTCCTTTAGACCTTCATGTTTTTCTTAATTCCGGGCCTATGAGTGTAAAATAGAATCGGTTATAGTGAACTGGTGAAAAGATAAACACTATACTCATGAACCTCTTGGCATCTTCATGTCCCATGACGGAGACGCTCAAGATTAATGAGGTAGGTAGCGGACGCTACCCCACTTAACAAAATTCTTGCTTATCCAAGAGGATTGATAAGAAGACCACCTTGTCGAGCTATCTTTAGAAGATTCCTTGGGAGACTTCATCTTTAAAGGACTCACATAACTCCTCCCTTACAAGAATCTCGCCTCGAGATTCAAGGAGAGTAGCGAAAGAATGAGGGATGATTTTCCAATTTCATATGGAAAGATAACCTAGGAAAGGTTCATGACAAGATCACTCATAGGAGTAGCTTATATAATGGATCAAGATTAACAATCACGTTACCGGTGCGTGCCGAGCAATACATCCGTGTGTCGCAGCCACCGGAGACTTTCGACTTCATCGTGGCACCGTCGGCCATTAATCAAGACGCCATTACCAAGTCTACTACCAATTCAATATCTCACATGACACAAGTATAGACCTTGCATTGATAAGCATCATATGCAAAATGAAAAGAAACTCATGAGGTTTGGAGAAAAGAATGGTTCTTCTATTCATGATGTGGGGAGTGGTTGAGCATTAGCCCACATAACAAAGATCAGGACCTATGGGTTATGGGTACACCACGCTTCGTCGCGCGCCACCTTGATGATGACTTTGAAGGTGAATCTTTCTTGAGGATCTAATATTGATGATAGGTTCTGCGTGTGCTGATCCTCCATTATGATGAGGTAAAGATGAAGGCATGGAAACTAATGGCGGTATTGACGATGTAAGACGATATGATTCAATGTTGATCAAAAGGAAGGAAGGATAGAAGTAACTACCCCACTTTAACAAAGATCGAGTTCACCCACCAAACTCCACCTTTCAGGCCTCCTTCGAAACAAGAGAAACGATACAACACACAAGCATTACAACAAGCAAGACAAGCACACAACACCACATCGATGCTACACGTGCTTCTTCAACATTGGTGGTCATCCTAAAAGGGCGGGTGATAGATGATGAAAGGCCATCAAATTTTGAACAAAATGGATTGGAAAACTTTTAGTAAACAAGCAAAACAAAAGCTCAAGGGAATAAGAAATTTAATAGCTCAAAGGAAGCTATCCAAGGAGGGGGTACAAGACAAGGGTGAAGATAGTTGTCAGAATCAAAGACCAAGGGATAATAAAATAGTTTTTGTGCAAAATAAGCTTTGGAAATCGACCAGTGCTATCTTGGCATACGTCCTACAGTCAACATTGCTTTGATACCATTCTATAACACCCCGGTTTGCAAAGAATACCAGAGGCCATCATATGTGTGCCCAGGAAGTCCACACATATAACCAGAATGATAAATATCAGAAAGACAATGCATTTAAAGCGGAAACATATATAAACTAACACTTACAAAACATCAGAGTATCGCAGAACGTTGGCTACATCTTCTCTTCAGAGCTCCATTCTTCTCAGGGACGGTTGACTAGGGGCTCCGTACGCCAAACACCTTCGACATCTCAATGTCCAGCAGCACCTTGCTAGCAGACTATAGCAAGGTGAGTCCATGTCGAACTCAACAAGTACAGGCGGAAAGTATAATGATATGCATGGCTTGAACAAGGTAAAGCTCAAAGGTAAACTGCGGTAGCACTTTTAGTAAGAGGCATATTTTAATTAGCAACCTATTACTAATCAACTTGGTATAGAAGCCTAACCATTAATTAAGGTTCAAGTAGAATTAAGAGTTGATTAACATCAGCATTATATAGATCATAACATGATCATCATATAAATGAGATCGCTATCTCAGAGAACACAGGATGGCAATCCTGATAAAATCCCGAGGTAGCAACCTCCATAAACTTCTCCATCGATCCATGAGGTCCATTTGCTAATCCAGAGGGCGCTGGGCCGCTCATACCGAGAGCTCGGACGATATATCGGTTTGATCAAACTCTGCGCAGAGGTGTACACTTTCCCTCCAGTCGTGATTCCCTTCTGCTCGGGTTAATTACTCCCAAAGACACTTCCAAGGTGAATGAGCAGGGTCTCACTACGAGGCATTCACGGGTCATAGGTAGTGGTAGCCCGATCGGCAATGTCCCAAGCACATGAGAGACGTCCCCGCACACGCGCTCCGCTGCGGATCTTCCCGAAACCCTCATGCTTCGAACTTGGGATCACCCTTCTCACCATAGCTATGGCACCCGTCGGCAAGTTACCAACCTACCTATGATGACTCCCGATAATTTGCCAAGCCAGAGCCATATAGCCTGGAGTCGTACGGATTGTCCCAGTTGAACCGTCTAGGAACCGGTCCTTAAGGAGAGCAGACACGGATGCCCCCGTCGCTATGAGTCTCCACACTTGCATCCGCATCTCTCTTGCTTCACCAACCAATGATGCATCCCGCATCAAACATCTCCACCATGGCCGCAGCCATTACCATCAGCTTTACTTAAGAAGCAACATTTTAACTGTATAACATTAATGAGTAGGTAAGCGGAGCAATAGCAGACCTATATCCTATCTATAAACCCCCATGGGTGATATAAAGATAGTAGTGGCTAGTATGTCCTTAGGTTTGATGTATTAGACACATGCATGCAATTAATAAATGTTCACGGGTTCAATATGATCAAAGGGAATGCCTCGCACTTGCCTTAAATCCAAAGTTCAACTGTTCGATAGACTTTAATTGCTCTATCTTCTCGGTCTCCAACCTCAGCGCACTTGTTGGTCCTCGGCTCCCCGGTCTTCGGCACTTGTCGATTGCTCGTCGTCTACTCACAACAAGCAAGCAACACAAACAAACAAGACTAAGAACATACACCATACAAAAGAAACAGCTAAAGAAAGAGTGTATAAAAAGGTAGAGAGCGAAGCCATGGTCTTGAAAGCACTAGAAAGACCGACGATGGAAACTATCGTTGAGAAGGCACAACTAACAAGATCAAACTATGCTAATCGCATTTTAAAAGAGCATTGGATAACTAATTTTATAAACATGCGACATGACTGAGGTAATTGCTCATACTAACTTCGGTCGGAACGGTCGCGCCACAACGATATCGAAAGATAACACTAGGTTACTTTTATTTATAAAAGGGTTAAATAATTATTGAGGGAGTTAACATTTAAATCAATAAATAAATTAGTAATTGAGTTTCATGGTGGCCATCAACACTACTCGTAGAGCGCGACGACACGATTCTAACGCATCTTGAATCGCTCGAATCGGACTTAAAACGGTGAAACGGCAGCGATTATACGTTCGATGGCAAAACTGTAAATAAGTCGTCTTCTACCTCCAGTCATCTCCATCTTCTTCTCGTACAGGACATGGCCATGGCGATGAACTGCTGCTGTTCTCACGCAGGGGAGGGGAGGGGCTCGGCCCTAGCCGGCCAGCAACGGCGCCCGGCGCAGAGTACACGCGTCCGGGGCGGCGCCGTGAGGCGGGGCGAGGGCGGCCTGCACAGCTGCGCAATGGCGGCGGCGGCCTGCCATGCCTGCCTGCTGCTCCCGCGTGCAGGGGCGCGCGACGGCACTGGAGGCACGGGGAGGGGCAACGCGGCATGGGGAAGGCCCGCGGGATGGTGGCGTGGCCGCGGGGCACGAAGTGGAGGACCGGCCGACCTGCTGCAAAGAAGGAGATGGTTCTCATGGTGAGTTCGCCGGAAAAGAGAGGAGAGGAAGGGGACGCGTCCAAACGAACATGGATTCGCGAAAAGAAAGACATGACGGCGTATAGGAGATCGAGGGCAACCTTCTGGTGGTGGCGGCTTCCGCCGGAGCTCGACGGTTTGGCCGGAAACGCTCGCCGGAGAGTTCGCCGGAAACCTAACCGAGATGAAGTTCGGCGATCGATTGCGGGAGCTACGAGTGGCAGCTCAAGATGAGGTTTGGTGTTCTGGAATCAGGGCGACGAGAGGAACACCAGCGTATATATATGCCTAGGGTTTGGAGCCGGAAAAAATATTTTTATTTTTATTAATTTCGGGATTTATTATAAAATATTTTTCAGTTCGAAAATAATTCCAGAGAGGAGCTGAAATCATTTTAAACCCCTGAAAAAATATTTCTATAACTCCAAAAATTATATAAAAATGCCCAAAAGTAGATTGAGACATGATGAATCCAAATAAAGTATTTGGAGCCCACTAATGATATTTGAGAGCATTCCAAAAATTGGAGAAGCTCTAAAATAAAAAGGAGGAGGCCGAAACGGGCTAGAGAGCGAGCCGACTAGTTGGGCTTGGCCCACAACGATGAGCTGGCCATAATGGCCGGGCCGGAGTTAGGCGGGCCGTGGCGTGCAGACGGCTATGGCCACGCTAGCTAGCCGGGCTTGGCCACGGGCGGCCAAGAAGGCTATGGCCGTCTGGTGCGGCCAAAGGCGGCCGGGGAAAGCTAGAGATGGCCGGGAGGGGTTAGGGGACTAGCTAGGTCAAGCGATGGTCTGGGCCGGAGCTGCCTAGGTCTAGCCGAAGGTGGCCGGGCCGGCTATAGGCCGTTTAGTCTTTGGCGATGAAAGCCATAGGTGGCCGGAGAAGCTAGGGTCGGGTCGAGATGGGGCTAGGAGTGGCCGGAGCAAGCTAGGTTATCTTTGGGGAGGGCTATGGCTGACCATGGCCAAGCTAAAGCTGGCTAGGGCAAGCCTAGGCTAGCTATGAGTGGCCAGAAGAGGCCAGGGCTGGTCAAGCGAGGCCTTGGCTAACCGAAGGCAAGCCATGAAGGGCTAGGGTTCACTAGAGCGAGCTAGAGGCTAGCGCTAAAGAAGCTTGAGGTCATGCCTAGCTAGTTATAGTTTTAGCAAAATATTTTCCTACTCAAACACCACTCAACAGAGCAAAACATAACACACAACCGCACCATTATTATCTTATAAAAGTTTTTTTTGAAAACCACACTTTTATCATTTTGCAATGATAACAAATGAATTAAATCTAAGTCGATTTTAGAAAAAATATCAAATCATTTATTTTATTTAGTGTTTTCTAATAACAACCCAAAATACAAATTTTGGGGTGTTATACTGCTTCCCTCCTCCAACCCAAAATATTTAGTGTCCAGGGGCGCGGTGGCGGGGTCGTAGGTGTCGCCATGTTTCGCTCGAGCTGCGGCGGTGTACTTGGTGAGCTTGTCGTAGACCGTCGGGCTGGTGTACTTCTCTGGCCCGTGCGACGAGCTGTACACGGTGGTGGGCGCTTTCGGTCTGCCGATGTGAGCAAGCGCGTACCCCATGAACTCGTTGATTTGCTCACCACCATGCGACGTCGACTGCGAGGAAAACACAAACATGGTTACAAGTAGTGACAATTGAGCGCTATAACAAATGCATCAACAGAAGGATACATACCCATCTGTCCATGAACTCTGGCAGGATCTGGCTCCCTTGGTGGTGTGGGACCCCTGACCGGTCGAGCTCCGCCTTGCGTTTCACCCGACGTCTTCTGCGCTCCGCGTACGCCGCAGGCGTACGCCACCCTCTGACAATTGCCTCCCAGCAGTTCTTGTACTTGCTGCACCAGCCCGGAGGCATCTGCATGACATTCAAGTTTTTGATATTACAGATAATGAATGGAATGTGTTATGTAAGAAATCATAACGGATGTTTCCTGCCTAATTACCTGCAAGTACTGCTCCTCGGTGAGGTCGGTCTCCTCCTGACAAGACAACTCCCAGGCCTCCGTCTTACTTATCTTCTCCTTGTTGATGTTGGCGTAGTAGCTGATGACGGCCTGGGTACGCACCTCATAGAACATGTCCCCGAGCCGGTCAGCGCACACCACGTCCTGCTGCTACGACGCCCGCACCGGGTCCACCCCCTCGGCCAACTTGAAGTACAACTGCACACAGGCATCAAACATCATTTCATTGTTTGAAAGAAGTCCAACGAATAATGTTGTATTGAGATATGTGATACGATGCAAAGACTCACCCAGAACTCATCCTTGATCTTCTGAGCAAGGACTCTTCCCTCATCGTCCTTGATAAGGTAGAAGTCCCCCCAATTCTCTGGCACGATGGTCTCACCCTTGGGGGTGACGACCAAGCCAGGGAAGTGCTTCTTAATCAGCAGGCCCTGGATGCTAGTTGGACAGTGTGAGCACTCCTTTTTTGTCAGCTTTATCTAGGCCCTGCACGAGTCATTAACAGCAATTGTTAGTACGCATTTTGAATTTGAAAATGCCATATGAACAAGTATAGAAATCAACAATGGTTACTTACTTGCCCACGGGCCGGATCACCGGGCGCTCGTCAGCGGCTGGAGGGTCTGTAGGGAGCCTGGTGGGGCCGCGCTGGAAGGGCTTACGAGTAGCTGTGGAACTCGAGCCGCCCGCGGACTCCTCCAAGGCACCCTGGACCTCGTCGTCCTCATTGTCCTCGTCGTCTCCACCACCGCCGCCGCTACCATCACCGGCCGTCTCGAACTCCTCCTCGAACAGCCTCCTCGTCGGCATGCGGTGTCGTCCACTGGGGGCCCTCCGACCCCGACTGGTGGACGGCTCCACCTCAAGCTCCTCGTCCTCGTCCTCGTCCTCGCGGTGGTCGGCCACCACGTGCTCCTCGTCCTCGAGGTGGTTGTCCTCGCGGTGGTCGGCCGCCACGTGCTCCTCCTCCTCGCGTCGCTGCGTCCAGTACCTCGACTGGACGTTCCGTTGTGGCCGCTTTCCGCCTGGCATTTTGTCGAGTGCCTGCAATGACAAAGATAAGAAGAGTTAGTATTAATGACAAATACTTGTAAAGAAACATATATGCAAAGCAAAATTAAGAACTGCAAGGTAATATTAATAACAATATAGTATTACATGAATTAGAAATTATCTCTGCGAAAGGCAATATTGCCGGTGAGCACTCGTCCTCATCATCAGTAGTGTCATCATCACTATCAATATTGTCGAGCTCTCTTTCATCCTCATCATGATCAACATCCTCCTCAACAACTACATCGCGTCGCCACTGCCATTCATCAAGGATTCGTAAGTCCTCAGCATCGTGCAACTCATCACCCTCGTCCTCATCGATGTCGTTGTTTACTTCCATACCCATCAGCGAAGCAATGTCTATCTCCAACCTACCTTCTAGCCCCTCAGGTTGATAGAACTCATCAATCCTTGGGTCAAAGTTGTAATCATCATCGTTTGGGACCGCCGCTTTACTGTGTGGTGATACCATGTGCACAAGGCTCCAACCCGCAAGGTGCACGTCATTTTGGTTTGCCCATGGGAGGTAATAAACTTGTGTGGCGTCTTGGTTAGCCACAATATAGACATCGTCTCCTCCATATTTGGAATCCTCTCGGATTTCGACTAGCCCAATTGATGTGTCCTTTTTCGTGACATCAGGATCGAACCAATGGCATTTGAATACCACTAGCTTACAACCTAGGTCTTTGCCAAAGTCAAGCTCCAATATCTCATCGACTATGCCGTAATAGTCCTTCCCATCCGTGCCGGGCGTACGAACTCCGCTGCACGTGGTTTTTAGGTTGCCCCATTTCTCTTTGTACTTTCTCGTGCGAAAGTGATAGCCATTCACGTTATAAACGTTGAATGACCTGACAGTACGGTCAAAGCATTTGCCCACACATCTCAATGCAGGACTCATTTCCGCGAAGGGGCTGATGCCCAGTGACGACTTCAAGCCTATTAGGCGTGAAATGGCATCCAGTTTAGAAATGTGGGTGTTCACGTGAAGGGGCTGTTGTGCCACCTCCATCATGGTGTAGTACGCCCTTGCTGTGTCCTCTGGATCTTGTTCCTCCACCTCCGTTCCTTCACAGGCGCCAACGTCTGCCAGCATGTCCGCCATTCCGGCATCTGCATCAAACCCCGTGAGGTCTGGTATCACCACTGCCTCCCTAAGCCATTTGCGTTCCCCATGGAGAGTCCATCGGGTGTAGTTTGGAACGTATCTGTACTTCCAAATATCTTGCCACCTCGGCCGCTTCTCTTTCCTTGTCTCATTCTTACACTTGGCACAGGGACAAAACACCCGAATCGACCCTTTAGCAGATGGGCCAAATGCTTGCTCTAGGAATTCATTGGTCCCCTTTATCCATTCCTCTGTATGGTCTTTGAACCCCGTATACATCCACTCACGATCAGCCATCCTCTGTCATGCGCCAACGTAAGCGAGTAATAGAAATAAGGGCTGCATCTAATAGGCGTTCCTACCATCTAATAGGTAAAGGATAGGTCCGAATCCCACCCGAGGATGCATTGATGAGGTTAGCTTCCATGCTCCTCTCCCGTCTGAGATAGAATTTCAGCAGCACCTCCCCGTTGTTCTCCCGATACACGTCCCGACTGGGAGAGTGTGTATCCGGAGAACAACGGGGAGGGGCTGCCGAAACTCCGACTCGGACGGGGGTGGAACATGGAAGCTAACCCATCTACGCATCCTCGGGCTGTCCAAAAAACGTGGACAATTCAAAAGAGAAACCGTCATAGATATGCACTGATCTGCATACCAACGACCGCGAATCTCTTTCGGACGGGAGACGCCTAACTCGGTTACGCAATGTACTTACAACAACTATAAGACACAGAGGTGGTTTATACCTAGGGTGACGGCGCAGAGGCGGGTAGCGGGCCGGAGGAGAGTTGACGCGGTGCAGGAAGGCCCGCAATGCCCAAGAAGAAGATCGCCGTCACCGAGTACCTCCCATAGGTCCTCCTCCTACAAAAAGAGGAAAAAAGATTAGAAGCCACTAAAAATTTCAGCAGCACCTCCCCTGCACGGGGAGGTTCCAAAACCTGCAAAAAACATGGCACGAAGGCCAACAACCACCAAACATGGGCACGAAGGCCAACAACCACCAATATACTTTAGTTCTTTTTCCATGCATATGAAAGAATTCAATTACTACAAGAACAATTACTACTAACCCTACAAATACTACTAACACTACTACTTACAACCACTTAACTACTAACACTACTAATACTATGAACTACTTAACTACTTACTAACTACTACTACTAACCTTAGAACTAAGTATACTAACTACTACTACTAACCACTACTATCTACTACAACTACATCACTACTAACACTACAAGGAAGGGCTTACCTTGGCGGCGATGAAGCGAGGACCGGCGATGAAGGCAGGGATCACCGCAGCAGCGAGGATCGACGGGACGTTGGCTTCGCACCTTCCTCCTCTTCCTCCTCCCCCTTCCCTTCCTTCCTTTTTCTTCCTCCCCTCTTCCCTTTCTTCCTCTTCCTCCTCCCTCTTCCCTTTCTTCCTGTTCCTGCTCTCCGGAATGGATGGGAATGGCGCCGGGACAGGGCTAGCGGGACAGGGCTGGCGGCCGCACGTCGGGGAAGGGGCGGGGAAGCGGCGGCCCGGCCGGCGGCGCGGCGGTCTGCGCTGCCGGCCGAGCGGGCGCGGGCGGCGACGGAGACGCGGGCGGTCGGGGCCGCCCGAGCACCCTCACCGGCGGATCCGGGTGGCGGGGTGGTGGCGGTCCCGCCCGGGCCGGCCGAGCGGCGGGGGCGACGGTGGCGGCGGGGTGGGCCGGGCGCGCGGTGGTGCGGGAGCGGGGTGGAAGGCGGCGGCGGTGGTCGGGCGGGAGGGGACGGCGTCCGGCGAGGAAGGGAGGTCGGGAGCGGCGGCGGTGGTCGGGAGCGGCGGCGGTGGTCGGGCGGCGGCGGCGGCGGTGGCGAGATCGAGGAAGGGGATGGGGAATGGGGAGGGCGTAGCCGTCTTATTCAATTTTTTTATTTTTTTTTAAAAACGAGACTTTGCCGATGGCCACCTGGGCTCGGCCATCGGCAAAGCCTGCCCACGTGGCGCCGGACGGCGGGCTCGCGCAGCGGCTTTGCCGATGGCCACTGGACCACCGCCATCGGCAAACTCTTTTTGCCGACGACCTACCCGAGCCGTCGGCAAAGTTTGCTTTTTTATTTTTGCTTCCAATTTTTTTCTAGTAAATTCCTACCTCAACTACAACCCACCTCCAAATCTTGGGACATTTTTGAACTTTTTAGCTATATTTTGTGAATTATTTCTGTTACTTTGTATTTTCCCAGTGACTCCAAATTTGAACTGCAGGTACATGAAATAATGGGACTTTTTGATCTGAAAGATGATATTCATGATTCCTCGAGTATGTTCAGGCCGTATCCAGCACCTCGCATGAATTTACGACCATTTTGCCATCGTAACGTGGGGAGTGACGTGCACGGAAAGTGTTTTTGAATTATATAAAATCCAAACGAAGTCCGAAATTGACGAAACTTGATGAGTTGTCTCGCCATCGCATGTGGAGTCTCGATAAAAATTTTAAAAATTTTGAGCAAGTTGCAACGTCGGATAACCAAAACCTAGACATCTCCACATGTCGTCACTTGTGATCACATGTGGAGTTGTCCGGGTTTTGGCGATCCGACATCACAACTTGCTCGAAACTTTTTGAAATTTTTACCACGATGACCGCATGCCATGGCCACACAACTTGTCAAGTTTCGTCAATTTCCGACTTTGTTTGGATTTTATATAATTTAAAAACACTTTCCGTGCACGTCACTCCGCACGTTACGACGGCAAAATGGTCGTAATTTTATGCGAGGTGCTGGATACGGCCTCAACATACTCCGAGCATCATGAATACCATGTTTCGGATCAAAAAGTTCCATTATTTCATGTACCTGCGATCAAAACCTGGAGTTCTTAAAATTGCAAAGAAACAGAAATAATTCACGAAATATAGAAAAAAAACTCAAAATGGTCCCAATTTTTGCAGGTGGGTTGTATTTGAGGTAGGAAGCACCAGAAAAAAACTGGAAGCAAAAACAAAAAAAAATACAAACTTTGCCGACGGCCGGCCGTCGGCAAAGCACGTGAGCCCGGCAGCTCCCGAGGCTGCCACGTGGCCCTTCTTTGCCGATGGCCGTGGCCATCGGCAAAGTGGGTGCTTTGCCGATGTCCGGACGGCCCGGCCATCGGCAAAGGGCACGGCATCGGCCGGCACCCGACGGCGTCGGCCCTGGGCCAATTTTGCCGATGGCTGTGCTTTGCCGATGGCCCGGCCATCAGCAAAAATGGGAATTTGCCGATGGCCGTTGTTTGCCGATGGCCTGGCCAATGGCAAAGTATGCCTTTGCCCATGGCCATACTTTGCCGATGGCTGGGCCGTCGGCAAAGCCCAGTTTGCCGATGACCGCACTTTGCCATCGGCAAAGTTGGTGGTTTGCCGATGGCCGGCCACTTTGCCATCGGCAAACCTGGCCGCCATCGGAAAAGAGGCCGATTCCGGTAGTGCATGTGGCTCATAGGCACAAGCAGTATTACAAGATTGAGCCGAATTAACATCTCTAAGAGCCTGTCTTGCTAATAGATCACCCATGTGATTTTGATTTCTACTAATTCTGCGGATGGCTGTTGAAGAGTCATGCAAAGCTTTGATGGCCATTTGGGTATATGGTTTTATCCTCCAATTCGGCGGGTGATGGGTCATGTCCATTGATGAAGTTAACAAGCTGTTGGTTGTCTGAGAGAATTGTAACCTGATGCATTTGGAGGGCCTTGGTCACATGTGCAGCTAGTGCAAGCGCTGCTGCCTCTGCCATGAGAACAGAGGTTGATTCTCTCATGGTCGCCTTGATGAAGATACTGTGAGGCGGACTAACTTGAGTATTAACAATGAAAATACCAAGCCCCGCTTCACGGCAAAAAGGAACTGGCTGATCCGGTTGAGTAGAGGCATCAATGTAGGATCGGGTTCCCTGTAGAGTTAAGGGAAGGGAACCAGGAACCTGTCCGTCATGCTTGATGGGCCAATACCTTCTTGCGTTCCTTGATGGCTGAATCCTACATTAGCAAATTGCATACCTCGAATAGTTGTTGGGGAAGGTTCAGAGCAGCCATGTTGCCTTGGTTGGTTAGCCGAATGCAGTTGTTGGGGAAGATGAGGACATTGGCCGACTGTGGCATGTGTTTGTGCAGTGGGAAGTGCTGTGCATTGCTGCTGCTGTTCAGTTTGCTGCAGTCGGCTTGAATTTAGTTGAGGAATTATATCTTGAATGTCGATTGTGTCATCAGGGTGGTCATCGCTTGGTTGGATGGTTGATGATGTACGTGTTTGTGTCCCTCTTGGAGCAGTTGCTTGCTGTTGGTGGAGTTGAGCAGCACCTGCAGAAAGAAGAATTGTACCTGGCGTGGGAGCAGCAGCAGGTTCAGCTGTAGTCCTGACGTCATTTGCTTGATGGGAACAGGAGGTTGGTGTAGTCGCTGCAGTTTGTCCATTGGCTCCATTTTCATCAATTCCAGCGAAGTGGGTTTGCATATGGGCATTGCAAGCTTGGTGGACTCGAATAGGGGTCCAAGTTCTCCTTTGAAACTATTGTCATTGCGAGCTTTCCAAATGTACCAAAGAATAAATATTGTTTTGCAAAGAGTTTCTTGTGAGGGATTATCAGTAATAAGCAAAGGAAGTGAGATTTGGACTCCATCCTCATTTGGGTTCACTGCATGTGTTAGTAAAGGGGGCTAGCTGTTCTCCAAACCTGTGTAGGTAATGTACAGAGGAAGAAAGGTGATTATCAGTTTCTAAAGCTCCACAGTAATTGCAATGTTGGTCAATGTGAGTAGAGAACTTGCCAACCCTTTCCCCATTTGCAATTGCTTTTCTAATAACCCTCCAAGCAAAGGTTTTGAGAATGGGAGGAATAATCTAACTTTTCCATACCATCTGTAGAAGATAAAGTTGAACTCTGTATCCTGGAGACAAAAACATGAGGCAACCCTTTGTTGTAACAATAAAATACTTAACGTCTAGTTTCAATGGTAGCAATGTCGCGGAAGTGCTCAAATGCCGGTGTATAGCTACTATTTTATGGCAGAAACACCCATATTCAAGCCCTGAGGATATAGGTACATTGTCGAACCTCATTTGAAAACATCATGCCTTAGTGTCATCCTTGGATATGTTGAGAGTGTTTCAAAAATTTAGATACAACTTATCTAACAAATTTTTTACACAATATCTACTATAGATAAATTTCTCAACCTAAAATTTGTTCATGGTATATATAGAATAAAAAAAGGTTGGTTAATATAAAAAAGGAAAGTAAAAATGAAATGGAAATTAAAGTTAATAAATGGGACGGGCGTGTCATATATCGAAAAGTTGTCAAGATAAATGATCTACAAAAGTTTGCCTAAAATATATTTTTAAAATGATTATAATTAAAATTTGTGTTCGTACTCTGAATATATAGATAGATAGACAACTTCGTTTTTTTAACAATGTCGACTTGAAATCGGTGCAGCGTTGAACTGAGGTCAAATCAAGTTGCACACAGAGTCGGATACGAACAGCCGTCCATATATGTGCACATACGCGGCACGAACAATTGGTATTGGACGAAGACATTGTTCCTACGCCATCCGCGAGATGGCTCCTCCTGCTGGTCGGTGGGACCACGCGGCTGCGGCCTCCCGACGGCGAAGCGCCCGGCTAGCCGCGCAGCGCAAGGTGCCGGCTCCACCGGCAGCCGTGGCGTCTCCTGCGCCACCAGCAACGACGCCGTGTCGCCGCCGCCGCCGTCTGCCTCTTCCCTTCCGGCGTTCTGACAGTCAGGAGCGCCTAGCGAGCACCCTGGCGCGTCAACAAGTGGTATTTGTGGAGGCGTGGCCTGGGACGGGGAGGAGCAGCCAGGTCCCCCGCGTGCTCCACACCGCCGGCCACGGCCCGGTCGTCTGCTCCCAGACGTACCGCACCGCGGCTGAGTCCGCCGCCGCCCACGCGTCAACCCACATGCGCACCGGCGAGGTCGGCTGCATGGTGGCGCCGCCCGAAGACCTGCCGGACTCGGGCGCCCCCAGCACGGCCGTCACGTACACCACGCACCAAACCTGCTCCGCGTGCTCGCCGCCGACCCGCTCCTCGCTCACTACGGGGCCGTCGTGGTGGATGAGGCGGACGACGGCATGCTGCTCACGGCCGCCGTGCTCAGCTGCGTCAAGGCCGCCGTGGCTCGGCGGCCAGAACTCCGGGTGGTCATCTGCATGCACAGCACCATGCCCTACAGCGAGGGCGCCGTGCACAACTTCTTCCCCGATGCCGTGCACTTGTGGTTCCGTACGAAGCTGGGTGTCCTCGCCTTGCAGGATTTCCTCTCCGAGCAGGTGACGGACTACGTTGCCGCGGCCGTCCACACGGTGTGCAGCATCCACTCCACCGAGCCGGCGGGCGACGTGCTCGTCTTCCTACCGACATGTGCGGATACCGAAGCTGCCGCGCGCCTCCTCGCCGCTCGTGCACTGCCGGGACTCGTGACGTGCTGCCTCCACGATGGCCTCCCCGTCGATCTGATCGACGACGTCCTCAGCCCAGCGCCAGACGGCAAGCGGAAGGCTGTCCTCGCCACCGACGTGGCCAACTCGGCAGTGTTCGTGGACGGGATCAAGTACATCGTTGACTCCGGCTACATGTGCACAGATAACGCGCTGCCATCCCTGACTAGAGCATCGCCCACGCCTAGGATGATCCGGGCTCTGAAGGTCGCCGTGCGATCGGGCTACCACATCAAGGGCAGGGGGAACAAGGGAAAGTGCTTCTGCTTGTACACCATGGAGGAGTGGCGAGAGATGTTGCAAACCAGTTGCTCCTCGCTGAGAGCGAGGACTAACGACGTCAACAGCCTCGCCGGCGTCGTTCTCGTCCTCAAGGATCTAGGGATCATCAGCGGCAGCGTCGAGAGCTTCAACTTCGTGCTGCCGCCACGCCCGGAAACACTGCAGTCGGCAGTGGAGGCGCTCGAGGCTGCTGGTGCGCTGGGATTGAACGGTGAGGTGGCAGAGGAGGGGAGGCTCATGGCGCGCCAGATTTTAGGGACATGTCATTTCTAGTGAAATGCAGTGCTGAACGGATCTCGAGGACTGCAATGTCACTACTACAGCAAGGCACTGTAGGGGCGGCTACTGTAGCATTGTAGGGACGGTTACTGTAGCCGCTTCCTACGCCCCCGATCTACAGTGGCCACCCACTGTAAGGGCGGTTCAACACCAACCGCCCTTACAGTGTTCCAGCCGCCCTTACAGTTCCGTCCACTGTAAGGGCGGCTGGTGTTCCAGCCGCCCCTATAGTTAGTTGTTGTAAGGGCGGCTCAATCTAGAGTCGCCCCTACAGTGAATTTTTGGCAAAAAAACATATAAATTACAATAATCCAATAGAGCATTCAGCACAGCATATATAATCCAAATACTACAACAATGACTCTGACCAACAATGAATCTGACCAGCACATATGCAATTCAAATACACAATTCCATCACAACAAGTTCATAATTCAAAAGTTCCACATGTCCATCAAATTTACAAGACTCATCATCACAAGTATCACAAATCCATCATTACAGTCGTAGTTTACAAGTTCAATTCCACATAGATATAGGATTAGAAATAATTTGACATACATGAGTTAGACTTATAGATGGGCATATGTAAATAATGGCAAGAAAGAGAATTCATAGGACAGGCATTAATATAGAGAAGTTTACTAATTACTACTTCATACAAGCTCAGCTGCTACACCTCCATTAATCTCTATATCCTACAATGAGAACAAGTAAAAAAGTAGCAATTCATGAGAAATCTTGTTAAATATGTAGCAACACTATAACTGATTGTTTGTCCAGTGTCTCTGCATTAAAAGTGACCATATAGAGCACTACCTACCATGCATAACAATCTGCAAGTACAATATCACTAGGAAAAATTCATGGAAAATGTACCTTTGTCCTTGAGGCTTGGGGAGTTGGACAGATGGATGTTACCATGCAGGATTGGTAGAGGAAGCTGGTAAAAGAAGACAAACTAGTAAGCTAGAAAGCTCTCGGGTAAACTAAAACATCTCATAGCAAATTTGAATTTACCAAAATCACAAGCTATCGGTGGTGCACATGCTGGTCAAATGTGTTCCAGTATTAACATATTCACAGATTAGCTATGAGATGTTAAGACTTAATTGAAACTTGAACTGAACATTTCTCAAACTCAAAGCAATCGTCATAGTTGGACAGACGATCGATGGATGTTACCAAAGCAATTAGAACAAGCACAATCATCAGTAATCAGAGCAGCTAAGTACTCTTGGCCTACTGCATTTCTCAAAGCAATTGTCATAGTAGTCTATTAGAAATGAACATAGAAAATGTATATCAGCTATCTTTGAATTTTTATTCACCAATATAAATATGCATATAATAAATGAATCATAACAGAGGGAGAGAGCATCACGTCATTTTCTTGCCTCTAACCAGTGCATCTCCTGAACCAAAGAAAGCGAAAATAAGCACCTTCAACTTCCTGAAACAACATAGTGATCATATATCAGCTTATGTAGTCTGTACCAACATTATGCAAGTTCTAGGCATTGCCACAAAGTAGCTTCTAATTAGAGCAATAAAGAGAAATAGCACCAATAGCAGTGAGTAATAAAGAGAAATGGCACCAATAGCAGTTAGTAACACTTTCTCCTCCTTGACATGGAACTAAAGTTTCTGCTGAAACTAGTTTTTGTGACTGCTAGCTCTGGTTCAGGTTCTATCTAGACTGCTACTCCAAAACTACAGATATGAAACTAATTAAGCACCCAGTTTGCCATCGAAATTCCATGACAACCTCTGATAAGAAGTCATGATTGAGTATATAGAGCCCTAAACCTACTTTTTTTTTGTGGCAAGAAAATTCATAACTGATCCTTTACATTCTCATCTAATTCTTGTGTCCTGTCAAAGAATAGAAACCTAAACCTAATAAGAATGCCATCAGTTCATACGTAATTAGGCCAGGACCAATCCTACGAAAGCCATCAGATGCTCACCATCTGATGAAATCGAGGCGGCCGGTGCCATCATTGAGCATGCGCTCCGTCTTGTCATTGACCATCCCCACAAGTCGAATCTGAAAAGGAAACCGCGTGCATGTCAAGGAATCAAAGAGGAAAGGTTGTGAAACGCATAGCACAGGGGAAGATGAGTACGTTAGCCGCCTCGACGCCATCGACGAGGAACGGAGCGCCCTTCTCGCCGGTGCAAGACTGCTGCGCGTCAACGACCTGCTTCACGGTGAGCGGCATGGTGCTGGACGCGCCGCGCATCTGCTGATCAGATCACCCAACTCAAGGAAACAGATCGGAACAATCCATGGCTAAAGAGAGGAAGAGAGGACGGATCTTGCGCTGTGGCTGGAGGAAGCAGAGGCATCGGATCTTGCGCCTCCGTTGCCGCTGTCCGCACGGTGGTCTGCGGGTGGCGCCCTGTCACCGACCACGCGACCGAGCCCGGAGCAGCCCCGACGCGCATCCACCGGAGCAGGGGCGCTGGCGGCCCGATTCGCGCGCTGGAGCCTTCGCCGGTGAGGTAGGAAGACATCGGGGGAGAGGGATGAGCCGCCGGGGAGGAGGGATGTGTGGCTGCTGTCTCCATGGATCTCGTGGCTGTTGGGGATGCCGCAACCACAGGGGATGGGGACTACGGAGGGTGGTGTCGGGGATGGGGAATGGGGAGGCGCGGTGCCGATGGCGGGGCGGCGTCGGGCGGGGCGGGGGAGCGGCGGTGGTGGGTGTGGGTGGGAGGGGATTAGGGTTTGGGGGCATATATATACTAGCCCGCATAGATGGGCCTAGCGGGCCGGTTGGTGGGCCGGAGCATTGTTGGGCTGGTGGACAGCTGGTTGGGTGGCACTAGGACTCTTAATATAATATATGTATATATATGTTAATATATTATATCATAATTTTTTAAGATCAACATAATATGTTAATATATATTATATCATAATATATTATATCATATGAAATGTGTATCTTGATGAGATGTAACTACCATATATTCAAAAATTTTCATTTCAGGTCATTCAGGGCCTCGTTTGACCTAGGTTGACCAAGTCAAACCTTCATTTTTTCGGAAAATACGCGTTGACCGGACCCTAGATGGCCTTAGATGCAAAAGTGATAAACAACAAGTTTGATCCACTCATCAAGATACACATTTTTTCAAATGGTCACTCTTCATCTGAGATTGTTTGGACCACCAAAACTTTGAAACTTCAGTTTTTCGCGGCTAGACGCGGGTTTTCGACCCCCTAGGTGGGCCCACCTCGAAAAGTCATGAACATCAAGTTTGATCCACTCGTCAAGACAAACAATTCATACAAAGGTCATTTTTGCATTCGACGAAGCGTTGCGAAAGTGTAGTTCTAAATCCACTCGTCCCGCATGAAGTTTCATTAAGTCTATGTGGGATTCAAGAATTTGTGACTAGAGTTTACCAAAACTTCCTCAAATGCAAAAATGGTCTATCTATGAAATATGTATCTTGATGAGATAAAACTATCTTGTATTCAAAAGTTTTTCATTTGAGGTCATTTGGTACCTCGTTTGACTAGAGTTGACCAAGTCTCGCCTTGGATTTTCAAACCCTGTGAGAAGAGTTTACTAAAACTTTTCCAAATGCAAAAGTGTTCTATGTATGAAATATGTATCTTGATGAGACAAAACTATCTTGTATTCAAAAGTTTTTCATTTGAGGTCATTTGGTACCTCGTTTGACCTAGGTTGACCAAGTCAAACCTTTGTTTTTTCGGAAAATACACGTTGACCAGACCTTAGATGGCCTCAGATGCAAAAGTGATGAACAGCAAGTTTGATCCACTCATCAAGATATATATTTTATCCAATGGTTACCTTTTTCATCTGGGATTGTTTGGCCCACCCAAACTTTGAAACTTCAGTTTTTGGCGGCTAGACGCGGGTTTTCGACCCCCTAGGCGGGCCCACCTCGAAAAGTCATGAACATCAAGTTTGATCCACTCGTCAAGACGAACAATTCATACAAAGGTCATTTTTGCATTCAACAAAGCGTTGCGAAAGTGTAGTTCTAAATCCACTCGTCCCGCGTGAAGTTTCATTAAGTCTATGTGGGATTCAAGAATTTATGACTAGAGTTTACCAATACTTCCTCAAATGAAAAAATAGTCTATCTATGAAATATGTATCTTGATGAGACAAAACTATCTTATATTCAAAAGTTTTTCATTTGAGGTCATTTGGTACCTCGTTTGACTAGAGTTGACCAAGTCTCGCCTTGTATTTTCAAACCCTGTGAGAAGAGTTTACTAAAACTTTTCCAAATACAAAAGTGTTCTATGTATGAAATATGTATCTTGATGAGATGTAACTATCTTGTATTCAAAAGTTTTTCATTTGATGTCATTTGGTACCTCGTTTGACTATGGTTGACCAAGTCTCGCCTTGAATTTTGAAACCCTGTGAGAAGAATTTACTAAAAATTTTCCAAATGCAAAAGTGTTCTATGTATGAAATATGTATCTTAATGAGATAAAACTATCTTGTATTCAAAAGTTTTTTATTTGAGGTCATTTGGTACCTCGTTTGACTAGGGTTGACCAAGTCTCGCCCAGGTTTTCAAACCCCGTGAGAAGAGTTTACTAAAACTTTTCCAAATGCAAAAGTGTTCTATGTATGAAATATGTATCTTGATGAGACAAAACTATCTTGTATTCAAAAGTTTTCATTTGAGGTCATTTGGTACCTCGTTTGACTATGGTTGACCAAGTCTCGCCTTGAATTTTGAAACCCCGTGAGAAGAGTTTACTAAAACTTTTCCAAATGCAAAAGTGTTCTATGTATGAAATATGTATCGTGATGAGACAAAACTATCTTGTATTCAAAAGTTTTTCATTTGAGGTCATTTGGTGCCTCGTTTAAACTAATTTTATGAAAAACCACTGTAGGGGCAGCTGGATCACCAGCCGCCCTTACAGTGGCCTGTAGTAAGGGCGGCTGGATCACCAGCCGCCCCTACAGTGCATTAGCAGGGACAGCTGGTGATCTGGCCGCTAGCCTCCCCGCGCCAGCCACTGTAGGGGCGGCTGCATCACGAGCCGCCCCTACTAGAAATGGCCAAGCGCTCTTACAGTGCCTTTTTCACGTAGTGTGTTACACCAACGAGCACACGATGTCAACACGAGAATGGATTCATCAAAGAAAAGTTTGTAGTACATGGCAATATCGATATCTGTATATGTACTTGTACTTATATATATATATTATATAATAATAAAAATACAAAATTTCTGTCATGTTTTTTCCACCTTTTTTTCAGCCCCTCCACCCGGGTATGAAAGTCAACTACCAAAAGTCCATGATGATCCCCATCAACACAAATCAGGAAAAGATGCAACAGCTTGCAACACGCTCAATTGTAACATACTACTTTGCTATTTACATACCTAGGACTTCCACTAAGCTTAACAAAGCCAAGAGCCATTGATTTCTCTCCATCGGTAACAAAGTGTGAGGGAAGGCTAGCTGCTACCTCAATATTCTTGAATCAAACAGGAAAGTTGGAAATAACAAACTCAATACTCACCTCATTGCCAACCTTCTGCATGAGTACTTTCTTACTATACCAAAATGTCATTGAGAAAATTGACAAGTTTAGAAAATTATGCCTATGGAGAGGGGCAGACATCAATGCAAAACAAAAGCCCAAGACTGCTTGGACAATAGCACAAGGAGAGCTGGATATTCATACCTAGAAGAAGGGCTCCTTTTGGTGGAGGGACATCCAAACATTCCTAACCAAATTTAAAGGGATGGCAAGAGTTAGCACTGGGAATGGAACATCCCGTCTACTTTTGGGGGGGGGGGGATCTATGGGATGAGGAGGTAATAGGGCACAAGTACTCTGAATTATTTTCATTTGCAAAAAACAAAAACATCACATTGAAAGATGCCCTCAGCCAGACCCCATTCCATGGCCTATTTCCACTGCCACCCTCCTAGCATGCACATTCTCAGATGTTATTACCACAGGAGAAAATACAAATGGCAAACCTTGGTAACGGTCATGACAAGTGGACATATATTTAGCAATCTGCCCAATTCTCTGTCCACAAGACATACAGACACCTAAAAGGGCACCAGACAGTCCACCCAGCTTTCAAATGGCTATGGGCATCCTCATGTCAGATGAACCACAAAGTCTTTTTTTTTTTGTTAATCCTAAGAGATAGGATTAATACAAGGGAATTGATGAAAAGGAAGCACATGCACCTGCCTAGTTACAATTGTATCCTCTGCACTGCAACAACAAAAGAATCACTTGCTCACTTGTTCTTGGAATGTCCATTTGCTGTGCAGAGCTGGGGTTCTATAAACACCAAAATGGATCGAACACTCCATCCTTTCCGGATCATTGACTTATTAACTTAGTTTTTTTAGAATTATTTGCTATTAACTTAGTGAAAAAACAAAACTCATCTAAATGGACGCACACGCACCGGTCCGGAAACAAAACATCCAAAGCAAAAAAAAAAAAAAAAAAAAAAAAATTTTGCCTTTAGTGCTAGTTTTCTTTTTTCTGTCTGAGCACACACACAAAAAAAGAAAAGAAAAAAGGAAAGCCGCATCGTGCACTCGTGCATCTACTCGAAATAGTGTTAACGGCAATGCTGAAAGGAAAAAAAAAAAGTGTTCAGAGCACAGGCCCAGCGTCAGAATCTTGGCCCAGGAACGGCCCGGGTCGGCGTCGCGATCGGCGCACAACGCATAAGGTTAGCGTCGGGGGCGGCGCACTCTTCCCATCTTCGCCGCCGTGCGCCCTCCATGGCTCGTCTCCCGCTCTCCCCGCGTCGCTCGCCGCTCGCCGCCGGCCACCGTCTGCCGCCGCCACCACCCCTGGAGCAAGAGACGACCCACCCGCCGGAGGGAACGGGCCGTCCGCCGCCGCCGACGTGGTGGGCCCCCAAGGGGCGGCGCGTCCTGAACCAGAGCCCGACAAGGACGCAGAGGCCGCGGAGACGGCGTCCCAGGCGCCGCGGGAGGAGGACACTGCTGCTCGGGTTACCAAGGAGGGGGAACTCGTTCATCAGACCAGCGAGCAAGGTGCTGGGGAGGACACTGCTGCTGGGGTTACCGGAGCCAAGGAGGGGGAGCTCGTTCATCAGGTCGGCGAGCAAGGTGCTGCGGAGGCAGGGGCCGCCAAGGCTGCGGCGAACTTCAGCTCGAGATCACCAATCCGGTGAACCAGAGGTACTGCAACTCTCTTTCCTCCTAGTGATTTGTGCCCATGTGTAGTGCAGGGAGTTAACTGCATGCAACTGCAGCATGTATGCATGCTGACTTCTAGTGGCAGTGGCTGTGTAGTCCTGCTGCAAAACTGCTTGGAACTTTAATGACAGCATATATGTTCAGATAGCTAAGTTGTGAATGGTAATCAAAGCAAGATGTAGGAGCAAAACGGCTTTCATGTTGTTGCGAATTTATTTTCCCTCGCAAACTGCTGAAACTAACTATAGTGCTAAAATTGCCATCAGCCAACACAATGTAACAGGCCTCTTTGGCAACCTGAAGATTTGTTTCAAAGAGCACATCTATTTATAGCACGGCAAAGTCAAAGTTTTGTAGATAAATCTTTTCCTTTTGGGCACAATATACAAATTCATGTCCTTTTAGAGTAAATTGATGCTGTTAAGCTATGTTGGTTGTCTATATTTAACACAAGAAACATAAGAGGCAGTCATTCTCTGGGGCCTACACCACACCCATTTCAATAAAAGCAGACCATAGATTGTCTAAAATAAATATTCTATAGGCTTTCTCAAGCAGAATTGATATGGCCATTCAAAAGCCTGGCAGGTCTATGCCCAGAAAACTAAAAAGAAGTGATTTGAGGTGAACCTAATAAGATGGAAAACTAAGGGCTTGTTTGGATGCACATGTATTTACTTCAATCCACATGTGTTGAGATGGATTGGTGTGAAAACTAAACTAATTTCCACTCCAATCCGCCTCAGCACATGTGGATTGATGTGAACACATGGGCATCCAAAACAAGGCCTATTTATTTATCTCAATTCTAGTAATGTCAATAGCTATACCGATGTCGCCTTGACAGCCGGCTTATAGGCCTATATCTGTTGTGGTGTGTTGTATGTGTTAGTGCATTGAGTTGGGTTGAGTGATGTAAGTGTGTTAGGTTCTTTCACCCATTTTCGTCTTAATATAATGATGTGCAGATCTCTTGCACTTTCCCAAAAAAAATGTCAGGCAGTTTTAGAGGGGCATCATTGACTCAATCAATCATATTTACCTTTCCAAAAATAACACAAGGAGAAAGATAAAAGAGTTGTTCCATGCTTATC
The DNA here is from genome assembly GCA_018135685.1 of Themeda triandra. Lineage (NCBI taxonomy): Eukaryota > Viridiplantae > Streptophyta > Magnoliopsida > Poales > Poaceae > Themeda > Themeda triandra. The sequence goes on along the minus strand of JAENPR010000410.1, from coordinate 473,849 downwards.
TTACAGTCCCTAAAACTAACACTCTGGCATATCCCTGGCTAGAAGATGACATGCAAATTAAATCCTCAAGCAATTGGAGTTTAGATTTGTTGACCTACTAGGTTCGTGCCTGTGTGTTGCAGGAGCTAAGAATTTTTTTCATGGAAGCATTTGATAACACAAATCAAACAACCAAAAGGCAACATGTTGCCTCCATGATCATTGATCGGATACAGGCTTATGACCATAATTCTCAAAAGCCATATGAACAAGAGAAGCAAGCTGAATCTTAAATCATCATATCTGAAACAGTAGGACCCTCCAATTTATAGCGAACTAAGCACATGCGATATTATTGTTTGTCTCTCAGGTGAAGGTCCCCTTTCTTCGTCCAATGATTACTTTGCTTTCTTTCTCAAATTTGTTAACCTGTGGTCCAATTTCAAGCTTCTGTGGAATGTGTTTAGTTCAGGCGTATATTAGAATGTAGGAGTATTAAATGATTTGGTCTAGAACCACCTGTGAAATTGCTAACAATTTGAGATTCTCAATGATTTTTTGCAGGTTTGTACCTATTAAGGACGTAAAGACTATGTTACAGACAGGATTGTTTGAAGGCAAAAGGATTGTGTACAAAAACAAAAGGGATAAGATTGTACGTATATGTTCCATCCTGTTTATTTTCTGATAACATATATAAAAGAAATATATTGTTCATCATGGTTCCCTAGAGTACCATCGTATTTATTTAGGAAACAACATCCTGCTTTTTAAACTGTTAGACACCAACTTAGCATAGCATCTTCACTATCGCATATTTTGCGAGGATTTGATATATTATAAGCATGTAATTAAACTACTGGACAACAGTTGCTCACCTACCTTTTGTATGACCCAATTTGCTTGAGCCTTGTGATAACATCATGATGCTTCTCTGCCTTTGAGTTAGGTGGGTGGTATATAAGGCATCCCATTCTATAAATGCACATTTCATATAAAATGTATACGCCTTGAAAACCTATATACTACAAAGATTCAAGGGGCAGCGGAAGGGGAGCTTTGCTAGATAGAGGAACAGAGATGCAAGGGGGTGAGAGATGTGTACCGAGGTGGACCCATGTGTCAGTTGTCAGTGACCAAAAAATTTAGAGGATGAGGTATGTGATCGGGGGATGAGGGAAGTAGATCATAGGAGGGTTTCATCCTGCTAGGCAGATCTTGACATTTGATGCTTTTTATAGTTGTATAATATGAATATAGAGAAGAGATTTACAGATCATAGGAGTTCTTGTTGTAGTAATATTTGCAAACTTCTTTTATGCACTAAACTGAAGCAACAAATCTGTTTGTTAACTGAAAGTTTTATTTGCAGGACCTGTTGCATGGTGTAATCAAAGGTACATCATATTATTGTCTGTGTGGTGGTTACTGTGACAAGACTGACAAGGTAATTTTTTCGTTGCTATGCTTATTTTTCTTCCTGTTTCATTACCTGCCATAGTTAACTTTTTGTATCCATATTAGGTTTGTTGTACATCCCGTCTGCCTACACAACTATCATCCTCATACAACGCACTTGCAGTCATTTAACTTAAAAAATATGAACATGTCCTAGTACTCTTCCAACGTTCTATTACCAACAAAGCCCAAATGGAAAACTAAAAACTACCTATGCAATGAATGATATCTTCAAACAACATTCTTCTGTTGTCTTCCTTTGCCATTCAGGCTTGTGGTAATTTTTTCCCATGCATTGTTCATTAGCAACCTGTATTAGTAGAATAGAATATATATATCACATCAAGTTAGATCAAGGATTCTCATGATAATTTTTCATTACTTCCAAGTACTCCATCGATTAATAGTACAGCTACACATTCAGCCTTTCTCTAGAGCATGTGTACTTGTTGGCTATTAAAACAAATATCTTGATAGCAGAACTCATGACTCATGAGAGTATCACCTGTTTTGGAAGCTCTCAAGTCTCAACTCTAAATGAATTGTGCCATCTGTCCTCATGATCTCCTTGAAAGATATTGCTAGAATATCCTATGAGCTGCAAGTAGTGCTAAGAAGATTAAAAAAGCATCATTATATCAGCCATTGAGCTTGAGCACACACCGTACACATATTTGCCGTGCTAATATTATCTTTTGGATTAATTCAGATTTTCTTCTATGCTCCTGTCTGAACTCAGAACAGCCTTTAAATTAGATAGTATCTGCTCACGGTTATTCAGTAGCAGTCTGTTCTCTCCCAATTATCACTCACCCATTCCTTGAAATTATGTAAACAGCTAGAGACTAGCCCATTCAATGCCTATCAACAGATGTGCCTATTTCTTGATCTAAGCATGCCAGTAATACATAATTGATAGTCCTAACCTCACATGCCTAATATCTAGCCAAACTTATGTAACCATCAGGCACATTCTTTTTTTAGATAAAGTTGCCTCTGCACTTATGAATAAGTGCATGTGGCCAAATAATTACAGCCACAGCAGCGCTTGGTAACATTCAAGCCTTTTTTTAGTTGTGTAGATATAGATAGAAATTAATCGGAGGCTGATAACACCTGCCACACCACATGATTACTATTTAATTAGAACATATTATTTGTCAATTGTGCTGTGTTTGTACTACTTTACAGCAGATGGTTAATGTAGATAGATTGCATTGTCTTATTTTTTTTCTTCGAAATATTTCTTTATAGGAGCGAAGTCTTTTGAGATGCATGCAAAAGGGGACTCCCATAACCCCAACGACCATATTTTTGTTCACCCCTCATCAATATCATTATATGAAATGAGCAAAAGATTCAAAGATGAAAAGGATGGTTCGGTGCAAGCAATTTTTGACAGTATTATGAAGCCAAGTGATCCTGCCCATTCTGTGAAGAAGGTTACAACAGTAAGTGATATGGCTGAGGCTTCTGGGAAGAAGGTTGCAACAGCTAGTGATATGCCTGAGGACCACCCAATTGTGAAGAGGTTACAGATGCTAGAGAAGAGGATGGATCAATTTGAGAAAAAGTAGATCTGATAGACCAAATGCAATGTCAAATCAATACGATCGAAGCAAATGTTGAGTTTTTAGTAAACTCGACTGTGCGTTTGCAGAAGCTCTTTGAAGAAGTATCAAAGGTTTTTGGAAAATTTAGTGAAAATTGATTAGTAGGTGGTGCTCTTAAAATTTGATGATATTAACTTTTAACAATGAGATGTATTCCTGTTGGTCTGACATTATACATTGGAGTTTGTAAGTCATTTTAAATCATCTTAATCCAAGTTCATCTCAATTAGATGTAAATAACTTTTTCATTGAGTAAACTAGAAGAAGCGGAAGGATTTTTATTTCCCCGTGTATTCTTTTTTATTTCCTTACTAATTGAATCACCCAATTAATTAATTGCATAATCAGATCCTTCTACACCCGATCTACACCTGAGAGTGAAATTTTTAAATAACTCATCCACCCTATATATGTTACCATCGTCTCTTTATATTGCCAGCTGGAGTGTCACAAAGCGTCCCTGTGAGTACTCTTAACTTCTGTTTTGGTGGCAAGTCGTCCTCTTGCTTGTTGCTGTTGGGAAACTGGTTGCTTGGAAGCTGATTGGCAAAGCGTGCTATTGAAGTGCAAGCAAAGATGTAACACCTTAGGTGTTATGTTGCTTAATTGCATTGCATCACATGAGCATTAGCACCTTTAATCCATGCATTAGCATCATCTCCTGTGAATTGTTTGCTGTATGCTCATGCTATGCTTGTTTGTGCTATGGTCAGGAGTGGTCGGTGCATAGGTGTGTCTTTTAGCCTCTGAAATAGCTTAGCTATGTTTACCTTAGATTTTGGAACAATATTCCTGTTGGTCTTGAAGTCCAATTAAGCTTCTAGGTTTAAGTTGACTTGGGTGACCACTAGACCTCTTTTGCTTAGATGTTTCAAAAGTGTAGCTTAGATTGTTTTCTGGGTTGTGCACCCTTTAGAAAGTTTTTAGAGAATTTGATGAGGATCAAAAGTTGTTTAATGGTCATCTCTTGGAAATGCCTAGAAAAGCCTCAAAATTGGCTCACAAGTTAGTTTCAGTGCTGTCCAGTCATTCTGAAATTGGCCAAGTCTGAATGCAGTTTCCAGTTTCCAGTAGCTAACTTTGGAGCCTCGTAGCTTCTAAACCAGGCCAAATTAGCTTATGCTTCTTTTGAACCGAATAATATACATTCATAGCTCTCAAAATACCTATACAAAGTTTTTGCTAAAATGCAACGGTTAAGGAAGCTGAGGAGCAAGTCCATGAAATTCAGAGGCATATGGCTGCTGCCCAAGCTCGCCAGAAAAGTTATGCCAACAAGAGAAGGAAGCCTATCGAGTTTGAAGTAGGTGATCACGTATATCTGAAAGTGTCACCTATGAAATGAGTAAAGCGGTTTGGTGTAAAGCGAAAGCTCGCACCTCGCTATGTGGGGCCTTATAAGATCACCGCCAAGAAAGGGGAGATAGCCTATGAACTTCAATTGCCTCCTGAAATGGGAACTATCTTTCCAGTTTTCCATGTATCTCAATTGAAGAAATGTCTTCGACTTCCTGATGAGGAAAAAGTGAATGTGACAAGGATTAAGTTGAAGTCGGATTTGTCATACAATGAGGAGCCTACTGCTGTCTTGGATACCATGGAGAGGGTGACTCGAAATCGAGTGGTGAAGTTGTTCAAGGTGGTTTGGAGCAACCACAGTGAGCGGGATGCAACATGGGAAAGAGAGGATTATTTGAAAAATGCTTGTCCTGCTTTCTATGCTGAATGGTACGCTTTCCAAATCTCGGGACGAGATTTTTATAAGGGGGGAGGGCTGTAACACCCTAGGTGTTATGTTGCTTAATTGCATTGCATCACATGAGCATTAGCACCTTTAATCCATGCATTAGCATCATCTCCTGTGAATTGTTTGCTGTATGCTCATGCTATGCTTGTTTGTGCTATGGTCAGGAGTGGTCGGTGCATAGGTGTGTGTTTTAGCCTCTGAAATTGCTTAGCTATGTTTACCTTAGATTTTGGAACAATATTCCTGTTGGTCTTGAAGTCCAATTAAGCTTCTAGGTTTAAGTTGACTTGGGTGACCACTAGACCTCTTTTGCTTAGATGTTTCAAAAGTGTAGCTTAGATTGTTTTCTGGGTTGTGCACCCTTTAGAAAGTTTTTAGAGAATTTGATGAGGATCAAAAGTTGTTTAATGGTCATCTCTTGGAAATGCCTAGAAAAGCCTCAAAAATGGCTCACAAGTTAGTGTCAGTGCTGTCCAGTCATTCTGAAATTGGCCAAGTCTGAATGCAGTTTCCAGTTTCCAGTAGCTAACTTTGGAGCCTCGTAGCTTCTAAACCAGGCCAAATTAGCTTATGCTTCTTTTGAACCGAATAATATAGAGTCTTTTACTCCGGTCTTAAAAAAAGTTCGCTGCTCCTCCACGCCACTAAAAGTTGGCCTCTACCGTGTATGTCCCGCCTCATTTTTTTCTTACTCTCACGCCATTCCGTCCACGCTCCGCTGGTTTCGCCCGTTTGGGACCCCCGTATGGGTCCAGCCTGCGAAAATGTCCTAAATACCCCTCGTGTCTCTGTCCTCTTGTGTGTCACACCCACCGACAGGTGGACCCGATAAAAGAGGTGGGGCTCGCTGCGCGCGTAGGCCGAGCACGCCCGCGACGGCGCGCGGAGGCGGAGCGCGGAGGCCCGTCGTACAACGTGCCGCTGGGCCGTCAGGACGCGCGGACGGCGAGCCAGGCGGCGGCGAACAACAGCATCCCGACGCCGACCTTCAGCTTGGACCGCCTCGCCTCCACCTTCGCGTCACACGGCCTCTCTCTGCAGGACCTCGTCGTGCTGTCCGGAGGCCACATGCTAGGCTTCTCCCGCTGCACCAACTTCCGGGACCGCCTCTACAAGCTCGTAGTTGGAGATGGCCTTGAACACCGGTAGGAACTTGCCCATCCACCACATCTGGAAGTCCGTCACCAGCAGCGGCACCTCGCCGGAGTACTGCCGCGCCGTCAGGAACAGCGGCAGGATCACGTCTGTGAACGCGTGGAAGTAGTTGCCCGTGTACCCGCGGTCCGAGAACACCAGCGCCGGCAGGTCGCCGTGTCGGTCCGTGCACGCCGGCGCGTCGCTGGAGACCGACTGCACGGTCACCACGCGGAGATGCAGCATCACGTTCTGGTCCGCCTTGCGCGGGAACGACTTGATGCGCCACGACTCACTGGGAGCAGCGGCGAGACCCGCTACAACTGCACGAAGGTGAACTACTCTTGAGTGGATTTGCTTCATTCGCGCGCGCGCGGACAGGGGACAGCTGACGGGCTACAAGCCTAGAACGTGCCGCTGGGAAGCAGAGCACGCCCGCGAACGGGAGGACGAGCGGAGTTCTGCCCGCGGCGTTGGGAAGGAACGGTCGCGCGGAGGCTGAGCGCCCGCGGCGCACGGGTGGCACGACGCCGCGGCGGAGCACCGCCTCACCGGCACCCTGCCCGACCTGCTCCGCCGCACCCCTCCTCCTTCGTCGCGGAGCACGCGGCACGGCGGCGGCGCGCGCTCGGGGCAGCACGCGCAGACGGAGCTCGCAGCGGATTGGCGGCTGGAGGCAGAGGTCGCGGCGGCTGGAGGTTGAGGATGAAACTGACTGCGTGGGGTCCATCTGTCGGTGAGTGTGACACAAATAGAAAGAAGTAAGACTGGGGGTATTTAGGGCATTTTCGCGGGGCTGGACCCACATGTCGGGGTCCCAAACGACAAAACTAATGCGGAAGCGTGGATGGAATGGCGTGAGAGTAAGAAAAGAAAATGAGGACGAGGACATACATCGGTAGGAGGCCAACTTTTAGTGGCGTGGAGGAGCAAGCGAACTTTTTTAATGGCACTGGAGTAAAAGACTCAATAATATACATTCATAGTTCTTCAAAATACCTATACAAAGTTTTTGCTAAAATGCAACCGTTTAGGAGCTATCTGGTGCGAAAGATCGAGTTTCAGTTGTATGGTTGCGTCCTTTTGAACTGACTGACAGCTAGAAGGCTAACTAATCGTTTGGGCTTCAGCGTGGTTGTGGCCGACCGGGCTCAGTCCGCCCGCCCTCGTGTCATCCGTACGCCGGAGTTGGGCCCACAAGCATGGCAAGGCCAGTTAAGGCGTTGAGCGGCCTCGTTGCCTCCGCATTTATTGCCTCGCTCCTTTCCTCGCCCCCGTCGCCGCGAAGAGCAGCAGCGCCGCTATCCCGCCGTCGCCGCTGAATCTCGCTGCTGCAGCTCGCCTTGCCCTCTGCGCCTTGCCTTCCTGCTCGCATGTGAAGTCGCCATGACGAGCGCCGTCACCTGACCCTGTGCTAGCTTCGCCGTTCGACCGCAGGTGAGAACCCAGCAGCTGCTCGAGCCGCCGCCGTGCTGCTGCTGTACGTAGGTTACCCTTCCATCTGCCATCCATGTGTAGGCTAGCCAAATGTTGAAAGTTTTTGCGGTGGTCTATCTCGATGGATTCGTCTCGTCGAGACGAAGCCAATGGTGGTTGTGGTTTCGCCAGAAAGTTCGCCGTCGTCGAGCTATCGCCGGTCAAACGCCGCCTGCTGTGCTCTGTCTCACTGACCAGCGGGTCCCGTTGACCCCTGGTCCCACCTGTCAATGGCTCATTAGGGATAGGATTGGATCCAGTCTTCTAAAATTCATATCTCGAGTTTTACTTGTCCAAATTTGGTGAATCAAGTCTTGTTAGGTTTCTGGTGATGCCTAGTTTTTATTAAAAATATAAGACATGCCATATTTAGTAGTAAAATAATTATTTATAATTTATGCTCTTATATGCTTTAATCGGCCCCTGCCAATTGTCTTTTTTTGTGGAGAATGATCTACTGATCATTTTGGGCTGAAATTTTAACAGTAGGTTTCTGGGAGCATGTTTAATCCTCTGGAATGTTTCCAGAATTTTCTGGGTACTTTACATACAGGCCTATTTAGGCCTAACCATCTAATTAAATTTTGGAATGCTTTAAATAAATGTGTTTGGAGTGAACCATTACACTTTCTGATGTTCTTTAGTCATATGTAACATGTTTGGTTGGTTGATGTGACCAATACTTGAGTTTGTCACATGATTAAATGTTTAGTTGGCTATAATTGCATTTTCTGGACAGTTTTAGGGAATCTATGAAATGCACATTAAGTTGGTTTTCTGGGAATCTTTTGTATACATAGAGTATTCAAAACTCTTCTATCTAGCTGCTGTTAAAATTTGAGGTCAAGTGTCTTAGTGGTTTGGGAGTTACAGCTGCTCAAAGTTGGAGCAGTTGCATGTTTGCTCTCTGTCCAGCCTGAGTTGTGTCTGAACTTTGGTCAGTTTGACCAAGATAAATTGTGAATCATACTTTGATGTCTGAAGATGATTGTTAGGAAATTTTATAACCTTTCCATAATGCTTTGGATCATATCTATTGGACTTGTAGATCTCCTGTTATGATTTATTTACCGAACTGCGGTTGTATGCCCAGTTTTGCTGAAAGTGCCTAAGCTCATGTTTGTTTTGCTTGCCTTGGTTGATAATGTTTTAGATGCTTAGGCTAACTCAATTATGTTGCTAGCTGCAGGTGCTAGACCTCTAACCGAGGATGAGCATTTATATATAAATTTGTGTAGACTTGGTGAGTCGATGCTTGTTTTTATAAAAAACAGTAAAATGTTTTTGTTATAGTGATTTAAATATAGCTGGAGTACTTGGTAAACAAATGTCCAGGGGTGTTGCATTGCTAACTTGTTATCATAAGCACCATGTCATCATGTCATCTCCTCACTTGTGCATTCATAATACTTATCCTTACATATGCATGCAATAGGTGCGCCGGAAGGAGTGACCCTGTTAGAGTTCGAGGGGACGTGCCCGCAGGAGCAGAAGGAACCTCAGGAGCAGGAGGTTCAGGTGGCCGAACCAGACGCCGGAGAGGAGGTCGTTCTTGAGTGCCCGCAGCACGAACCTACAACGTTCATGAAAGGCAAGCCCCGGAGCATTATATGTCCCTTTATTTTACTATCACTAAGTGTTATGGTTATCTATATCTTGTTGCATTAAGTTAGGAGTTGATTTGGAAACCTTGCTGCATATATCTATCCTTGTCCAGCAACTTATATTCCCAAGTCCTATTTAAGTGTAGGATCAATAGAAGCTTAGCCTTGCTTAATGAACGGTAGTCGCAAGTGATCTCACATCGCTTGCTATAGGTTTTTGGATCATGATGGCTATATTGCTATCTTGGAGGATAACCATGTTCAATAAACTAATTGGAGACCGGACGAGATGTTTTGGGCAGCATGGCATGGGTCTTGTGTGCTTGTAGTTCCCGTCTGTGTCGATTAAGGACTGAGGCATGGAGGTCTTCTTGTCATGTTGAACGCATGCCTAGCACTTAGCTGGTTGGATCCGAGGTTATCCGCCGTGAAGCCTAGTAGCTCAACTCAAGCCGGGAGTTGAGAAGTATAAAGTGCACGCTGTCGGAGGAAGTAAGGATGTGTGGGGGCTACTTTAGTAAGTCCAAAGGCAGGTGGTTAAAAGTCCTGACCATCTTGGCAGGGTAGCTGCCAGGGGAGCGTGGCGCTGCTCAGACCCGCGATTCTTGAGTTGTACCAACGGTTATCTACAGCTACCCTTAGCGGGGCTTGCCGGGTGAGTGTTAGGAATATTTCCCTAGCTGGGTAGCAATCGATTCGAGTCGCCATCTTCTCCTGGATAGTGAGAAACTTGACGGAACTGTCTCCATTGTAGTCACACTAAAGTAATGATTGATTATGATGATAAGTTTTAAATTGATACTTAAGCTAAAATTGGTTACTTTCTGTAATTAAGATTTTATGCAAATGAGTCAAGCTATCTCCACTTTTAAGCCTTGCGTATCCTTGGTGTCTTTATTTTCGTTTTGACGGGTAAGTCTTGTTGAGTACCTTCTTGTACTTAGGGTTTTATTCCCTCTTGTTGCAGATGACACATTCTATAGTGGTTGCTGCAAGTATTGCCTTCTCCCTGCTGGGGATGAAGACTAGACCAGTGGGCTTGGTCTCTTTAGTATCTTCCCTTAAATGCTTTTGTGGACTATGACTTCGATCTGGCAATGTAATAACTAAAGTTGTGAACTTGTTTTCAAAACTATGTTCCTTCCGCTACTTTGAACTTGGTTTGTAATAACTTAAGTGAACTCCGATATGTATGTAAGCTTCGAATGCTACTTGTGAAATGTTGTAACAAATGTTTGTGTTGTGCCAAATTACTACGATCTTGATTTTGTTGTCAGTTGGTTTGAAATCCTTCGTGATTTTGATTGACTACCAGGATTATATGGACTCAAGTGTGGAGATTTGATCGCTCCAGCGATTGTTTTCGTACTTGTGTTCTTATAATTTGGGCGGTTCTGTGACAAAAGACACGCTCCTCGCTTGGCCGTTGGCTTCATATATTTCCCCAAAGAACTAGTGTTGTTTGTAGTTCGGACCACGCTGTGGTCGACACGGCCAGCCTGTACGTTCGGGTCCGTCAAAGGAGGCGGCCGCTGTGTTTGGCGACCGCATACTTGCATACTTGTAGGAAACGGCCACTCGAGGCACAAAAGTAGCACTATGGCCGCCATTGCCACCCCAACCGCAGTAGTAGCTGCAGCACCATGACCTTCTCTCCGACCCCAATGGCCGAGAGCGAGGCGGAGGTAATACTCGCAACGGTTCCCATGTACTCGGCGCCATCCTCGCTGACATCGCTCACGTCGTCATCTTCGCCAGTTAAGCTGTGCAGTGGGTGCGGTGACGATAGGAGTAACGACAACAAGGCGGGCGGTGGTCTTGTGATCGTCGTGGCGCGCAGCTAAGGAAGCATGGGAACGAGATGGAGATGGCGCTGGCCAGCTTGAACGTGCAGCTCCACCGGGGCCTCTCAAAGCTCGCCAAGATGGAGCCCGACAAGGCAGCAATGGTGGCGTGACCCGACATTGGCGGCGACACCAACGTGGCGTCATCCAGGCTATGGAGTATGGAGCGAGGGGTGGGGCGACAGGCTCGCCGCGCGAGCCAGTACCTGCCGTTGTTCTCCCACACACTAAGCCTCAGCGAGATGGACGTGTTAAACTAAGTGGATCAACTAGGTGTCGATAAAGAGAGTGATTTCTATTCAATCGGGATAAAACGTCCTAGAACAAGACAAGAGAAATGAGGGAGAGGAGGGGACAGAAGTACAGATACAAATGGCGGAGGAGCTGGCCATGCACTACCGGATCCGGCGGCTTTGCCATCGGCGGCCCGCCGTCGGCTAAGGCAACTTTGCCATCGGCGAAGGCTTTGCCAATGGCAATCTGACGTGACTATCGGCAAAGACCCGTCGGCAAAGAATCACTCGGCAAAGGGGTCTTTGCCGATGGCCACGTCAGCCATCGGCAAAGGCGCCACGTCAGCCGACGGGCCATCACGCTGACGGCTGCCTTTGCCGACAGCTGACGTGGCGCGGCCGTCGGCAAAGAATTTTTTATTTTTTTTCGAAAATTCTTTGCCGATGGCAAGCCCCAACTAATGCCGATGTATAGCTACTATTTTATGGCAGAAACACCTGTATTCAAGCCCTGAGGATATAGGTACATTGTCGAACCTCATCCGAAAACATCATGTCTTAGTGTCATCCTTGTCCGTGTATTTTGTTTCTATGATGGTATGCTTCCGCATTCTTGGGTTACTAGGTCCATTTGGGGTATCCATCTAACGATGCATTCTAATAGTGGTGTATGACAATAAAACAAGGAAAATCTCTAAGGCCATGGAGGCTGGAGGAGCTTGTTGACATCTCAAACATCACATAGATTGTATGCTCTATGGAATGGACTCAAGAGCGATCTCAATGGCCACATGGAGGATGGAGGAGCTCGTTGACATCTCAAATGTCACATAGATTGTGTGCAATATGGAATGGACTCAAGAGCGCTCTTGAGTCCATTTGGTTTTAATTTCATTTTATTGGAAAAAATGTTTCCACAACTCTCTATTTTTAGAAGGTATAATTTTGCTCATAACAATTTAGCGGATGAAAGTTATCATTATTCTTATCGAATCATTTTCAATATATTTTCTTTACATAATTTTCTAGATAACTTATCATGACAATTTTCCTAGATGAATTTCTCACATAGCAATTTCACACATGACCTAATTTTCACGTTCAGAGTGTTTCAAAAAATTTAGATACAACTTATCTATCAATTTTTTTTTCACAATCTACTCTAGATAAATTTCTCAACCTAAAATTTTGTTCATGATATATAGAATAAAAATAGGTTGGTTAATACAAAAAAAGGAAAGTAAAAATGAAATGGAAAATTAAAGTTAATAAATGGGACGGACGTGTCATATATTGAAAAGTTGTCAAGCTAAATGATCTACAAAAGTTTGCTTAAAATATATTTTTGATATGATTATAATTAAAACTTGTGTTCGGACTCTGAATATATAGATAGATGGACAACTTCGTTTTTTAACAAAGTCGACTTGAAATCGGTGCAGCGTTGAACTGAGGTCGAATCAAGTTGCAGACGGAGTCGGATACGAACAGCCGTCCATATTTGTGCACATACGCGACACGAACAATCGGCAGTGTTAAACTTACATTGTTCCTACGCCATCCGCGAGATGGCTCCTCCTGCTGGTCACCACCCGGCTGCGGCCTCCCGGAGGCGAAGCGCCCGGCTAGCCGCGCAGCGCAAGGTGCCGGCTCCACCGGCAGCCGTGGCGGCTCCTGCGCCACCAGCAACGACGCCGTGTCGCCGCCGCCGCGGTCTGCCTCTTCCCTTCCGGCGTTCTGACAGTCAGGAGCGCCTAGCGAGCACCCTGGCGCGTCAACAAGTGGTATTTGTGGAGGCGTGGCCTGGGACATGGGAGGAGCAGCCAGGTCCCCCGCGTGCTCCACGCCGCCGGCCACGGCCCGGTCGTCTGTTCCCAGACGTACCGCATCGCGGTCGAGTCCGCCGCTGCCCACGCGACCACCAACATGCTCGCCGGCGAGGTCGGCTGCATGGTAGCGCCGCCCGAAGAACTGCAGGCCTCGGGCGCCCCCAGCACGGCCGTCACGTACACCACGCACCAGACGCTGCTCCGCGTGCTCGCCGCCGACCCGCTCCTCGCTCGCTACGGGGCCGTCGTGGTGGACGAGGCGGACGACGGCATGCTGCTCACGGCCGCCGTGCTCAGCTGCGTCAAGGCCGCCGTGGCTCGGCGGCCAGAACTCCGGGTGGTCATCTGCATGCACAGCACTATGCCCTACGGCGAGGGCGCCGTGCATGATTTCTTCCACGATGCCGTGCATTTGTGGTTCCGTACGAAGCTAGGTATCCTCGCTTTGCAGGATTTCCTCTCCGAGCCGGTGACGGACTACGTTGCCGCGGCCGTCCACACGGTGTGCAGCATCCACTCCACCGAGCCGGCGGGCGACGTGCTCGTCTTCCTACCGACATGTGCGGATACCGAAGCTGCCGCGCGCCTTCTCGCCGCTCGTGCACGGCCGGGCCTCGTCACGCGCTGCCTCCACGATGGCCTCCCCGTCGATCTGATCGACGATGTCCTGAGCCCAGCGCCAGACGGCAAGCGGAAGGTTGTCCTCACCACCGACGTCGCCAACTCGGCAGTGTTCGTGGACGGGATCAAGTACATCGTTGACTCCGGCTACATCTGCACAGATAACGCGCTGCCCTCCCTGACTGAAGCATTGCCGCCGCCTCGGATGATCCGGGCTCTCAAGGTCGCCGTGCGATCGGGCTACCACATCAAGCTAGGGCAGGGGGAACAAGGGCAAGTGGTTCTGCTTGTACACCATGGACGAGTGGCGAGAGATGTTGCAAACCAGTTGCTCCTCGCTGAGAGCGAGGAACAACGACGTCAACAGCCTCGGCGGCGTCGTTCTCGTCCTCAAGGCTCTAGGGATCATCAGCGGCAGCGTCGAGAGCTTCAACTTCGTGCTGCCGCCGTGCCCGGAAACACTGCAGAAGGCAGTGGAGGCGCTCGAGGCTGCTGGCGCGGTCGCGTTTGACGGGGAGGTGACCGAGAAGGGCAGGCGCATGGCTCGCCGGATTTTAGGGACATGTTATTTCTAGTGAAACAGTGTCGACCGTGCCTTTGGGCAACCATTCGTTGGATCTTGCCGGCTCATGGTCTGGATCTGCCACATCCGAAATCCTCCCGAACATTACATGTACTGTGTGGTATTCAGACGGAAGCCATGGAGGGGTTTGTCTAGCTTGCTGGTCAACTATACATGACTGACAGTTGAAGGTCACTCCACCAGTCCCCACTCCCCAGCGCTGGATGCGGGAGGTCCTGCGCTCTCCGCCGCTAGCATGACCACTGAGCCGAGACCTCAGATCTGGATGCATGAACAATCGTTTCATCAAGCGCAAGGACCCAACATCACCAACACCTCATATGGACATCGGGTACACTGAGGTCCACGTATATCGATCTGCATCTGCTCCCAATCCTCCATGCCCTCATAGTTGATTTTCATTAGCATTGCCCACTTGGTGTAGTTGGTATAGGTTAGCTAGCATTGGCCATATGAGAGCAGCCATCACCGCGGCCCGCGGGTCTATCTTCTGGCCTTCAATACATTTATTAGCCATCTGTTCACAACCAAAATTGTCCATTTTGTGAAATTTCAAAATGTGAAACAAACTTGACCATTGCGTCCCTCTCGTCGAGATGGTCAAAACAACATTTATAGAATGTCTAATTTGGAGACCATATGAAAGAATTATGCCCTAGGGAAGATGCTCAGACGGCGAGAGTTTCGTCTATCAGGAACTCCGACCCAAGTCAAGACTTCCGATAGACCTGACAAATAACCTTGTTCGGATTTGACCTTTCGGATTTCGATCCGAACTGTTCCTTACTCGTGGGAAACTTAGAAAATAAGGCTTGGAGGTTACCTACTAGGATAAGACCGCCCACCTCTATATATCCAACATATTATCCTACCTTCTCTTCTACTTCTCGTCGTTTATCAATGCTGCATGGCTAAAGGATCAACAACGACAATGCTCTAGAGTGGCCAGGCTCATAAGAGCGGTCCATAGCCACCACTCGCCCCGACGGGGTCCCTCCCTGTGCCTGTGGGGTTTTGGGTCTCAAGAAATCTCACCGGCGTGTCTTGTGTATCTCACTTCGGAGAGACTCCTCCGAGGATGTATCTTGCGTGTCACACTCATCGCTAGAGGCGCAAGGTCCTGGTGCAGAAACTGTACGCGCCTACAGATTACTAAATTGGCTATGACCTGCATCGAGTGATCTAACTCCTTATCGGATGTGTGACCTAATTAAGTATCAAAACTATCTCATAATCTTTCCATTATCATTTTTATGTGTAAAGTAATTCCTCAGATTTGAGGCGTGGGGAACGTACCCAGGCTAAAGTCCATATGCATCCATAGGCAAATTACTTATATGCAGTGAATACGAAACGTTTTGGCGATGGACCAACGGCACGCGAGCTTGCATTGGTTAATTTTAGTGGGCAACAACATTAGCTGCACGCGTGCATGCATGAATACTAGCTCAGTCCATAATACATTCATTGAGCGGGTACATTACTATACATAAGCGGTCTCGTATGTCGGCTTATGCATTGTCATGTAAGATTTTTTATAATATGGAGGAAAGAAAGGTGAAAGAAAATAAGGTCTCATTGTTTTGTGAAACAACCGCCTCATGAGCTAAAATTTAGAACTATAAAACAACTATCTTACCATGTATAAGTTATTCTTGCCATACAACTCACAATTCTATTTTTACTCTCTTCATATATTAAGGAATGACGAATTACTACCAGACAACTTAAAATAACAGTCATTATAAATATACTAGTATATTAAATTGTCTTAAATTACGTGGTACTATATGAGACAAATAGTGAGACAACACCAATATACTTGCCCGAGCATCTCCAAGAGTTTGCCATCTTCACTTGGCATCCATCTATTTTTGGCAAAACAAGAAAAAATCTCCTCTAACAGTTTGGCATCCAACTTGGCAATTTTTAGCAAGTTGCCAAATTCCACCCCTCCACGCCCATATATGCGCGCGCGCAGAGGGTTGCCATCGCGTCCTGGCCGCTCACCGGTCTTCTATTTTGATCGGTTGCAAGTGGGCCTACTATTTTGATTTTTGCCAAGTCCAAATGGCAAACTATTGGAGATGCTACAATATTTCACTTGTCATATATTTTAGTCACTTGCCAAATCATAAGATTTGGCAAATGAATTTTAGCAAACTCTTGGAGATGCTCTGACCTAGTTCTCTATCCGAAATATCTTGGTTCGTGTGATCCTGTTCTCGACGCCCTAGGCTGACGAAGAGTTGTATTGAAGAGATCAAAACTGACCATCAGTTGACTTGACCTATACTAGTCAATTGGAGTAATTTGCCTGCTGCGTTCTTGGTACCTGTGAAACTATATTCTACACGCCCAAGGCTGATGAGGAGTTGTATTGAAGTTAGAGATTAAAAGTGACGATCAGTTGACGTACTTGACCAGTAGCCAATTGGAGTAATTTGCCTGCTGCGTGCACTTCATTTATTGGTTGCGATCGAATCGATGGCGACCAATTGGCTTGATCAGTTGGCTTCATCGAATCAGTTGACTTCCCAAAGTGACGACCAGATGACTTGATCCAATCGATCACATGGCCTCCAGAGCAGCTTGAGGCATATTTGAACCTGTATAAAAAGGCAAGGCTGTGGCGAGCCCTCATACCACACAACGACGGTCGCCCCCCAGCCCCGAAAACCCCAAGCGCAACACCAATCGACTTACGATGGCGAGGCTCACTGCTTGCTTTGCTCTATCAGCCGTACTAGTCTTGTCCACCGGGATTTGTCCCGGAAATGGGCAGATCCTGGAGAGGCCATTTCCAACAGATCCAGTTACCGGGTGTTTGCAGTTTCGGCCTGGTGAACGGCAGCTTCCCCTTACCTGGCCTGTGCCTGGTTCATACCAGTTTCTTCTCGACTCGCCGCCGTTGAGGATAATCAGCAGGGGAGACCCATGCCTGAGCATAGCCGCTGATGTCGACAACGGCTACGCTGTTCTTGCCGAAACCAACTGCTCGGACCTCCGACAGGTACGCAAGAAGGCTCACCTGAATTGGAGCTCCATCATCCACACATCGATCTGTCTATATGCATCTCTTGCTGTTTCCCTTTGATTATACATACCTTGTGAAAGCTCGTCCTTGCATATATCCGTGCAGCTGTGGGTTCAGCATTCCCCCGACCCTGATGAACCGAATCAGTTCGCACTGGTGAACCTCGCCAAGGGGTATGAGCTGCAAGCAATGATGATCCCTGAAGACGGTACTTACCCGGTACACACATATATAGCTCATTCATTCAGCTCCTGAATTCCGTGTTATTATTTTCCTAAAAAAATCCATGTTATTATTACTTGTATTTTGGAACGATGCCTTGTCTTTGATGAGCGACGTTGAAGCCGGAACAATTTCAATTTATCTAAAACAACTTATGTAATGTAAACCAGGTGAAGCTAGGGAGATACGGCCCCTATGGCGTGCCTGCGTATGTGCTGTGGACGCAGGACACCCCTTTCTTCGGCGATGGCTTTTACAAGATCCGGTCCTGCTACGAAGATCAACGTTTGGTCCTGGATGGACTACGTGGGAACGTACACGAGGGCACGGTTGTAGGGGCCTATCCTGCTTACCATTATGCGGATAACGTCCTATGGAAGATGGAAGGCTTCTTATCCTGATCCAATCGTGACATGTTTACCAGAGAGTTTGTTTCAAATTATCAAGCTTAGATTATGTGCTTACATGTTTTAAATTCCCACGTAGAAGTAGAATAAACACGCATGTGTCATTGTGTGGAGACTTTCCCGTTGACTTCATTAATGTTTCTCTTGCATTTCTATCTAACAATATATTGGGCTAGATTCTCAATTCATATTGGGCTAGATTCTCCATGCTGTTAACCTAATAAACTAAAAACATTTTGTTAGATTCTCCAAGCATTACGTATATTGGGCAAGATTCTCCATGCATTACCTTTTAGAACATGTCTCATTCGGAAATAGTCATTATAATACCAGATCAGTGAAGTAAGTGGTACTACCTCCAATCTAAATTATATGTCGTCTTAATTCTTTTGTTTATCCATTTTAGTATATACTATATAGCTTCAGCTCAAGTTTTTGAAACCACTATTGACATCCATCTAGTCGGCCTCCTCGATCCTACAATGTGACTGCTTCTATTAAATACTCTCTTGAAAAGGAACACACTTTTCACAAGGCTTGGGTCAAGGTGACTCAAGCCCTTAATGGAATAGAATTTGCTAGACCCATGGTGTCATAGATCATGTTCAAATATAAGTCACCGAGTATTCAATCTTACTATTACTAATTGGAGGCTCCAACGGAGGCTCCACGTTAATTCCCACCAGATGCGCTAGAAAAAAAGATAAATCGTAGAAATTCTCACAATAATCAGAAAGATCTAGCCATCAATTTGATCACTATTAATATTAATAGCCATTAGATCTATTCCTTTTTTCTAAACACTATTACTAATTGGAGGCTCTACGTTAATTCCCACCAGATGCGCTAGAAAAAAGATAAATCGTAGAAATTCTCACAATAATCGAAAGATCTAGCCATCAATTTGATCACCATTAATATTAATAGCCATTAGATCTATTCCTTTTTTCTAAACAAATTACCCACCTGCCATTATGAAATATAATAACGTGCTAGGATTGCAAACTCCCCTCTCACGCATATAATAACAATAAATCTAATTGAAGAAAAACAAATATTATATTATCATCACATCCTATCCTATCTCACGTGGTAGAGCGCCGCCACAGCCGCCGGCAACAGATCTTTCAATCCTGTACATGCAGTACGTGTGCTAATGCCTTGCCGTTTCTTGGCAGCCAGATAGCTTAGGTGAGGTTCTCTGAAGTAGTTGTTCTTCAATTTCCTAATTGATATGTATTTGAGCCTTGGCGTATAGGTTACAAGTCATGGCAAACCAGATTATAATATGGTTTGGAGTTTTGGACGAGCTAGTACTGGACATACCACAGCTAAACCTTGGCGTCCTTTATCAACGCAAGGGTCGATCTATAGGTACAACTCTTGCTGCAGGTACGCTACTACTCCTGTTGCAGGTACGTTGCTCTTGCTTGCTCATGTTCTGTGTGCTCTGCTCTCGCTGCAGATACGCTATGTTTACGTGCTCTCGGTGTAGGTTCAAAAGTTTTGACTGATGGCGAGATCTCTATCTGCACTATTGTTATAAGGCGAGTGCCATGTCACAACTAAGCTGCAGGTATGCTACAATCGCTCACTCATACTACCCATGCACCCTACAAATCTCCACACTGCAGTTTTGGCCATACAAGGAAATTAAAGTAATGAACAAATATATCCCATGTTTATTAATAGGATTGAAGGATAGAAATAGATGATAAGATGAGACGACCTGTTTAAAAACACGTGCATCAGAAGAAAGAGCAAAGATGCTAATCTCCATTTGCATTCCTATGTTAGCACCTAGAGTTTATTGTATAGAAATAGGTTCTTTATTAATATACATTCCAATCGATGTATAATCCATAAACATGTTACTAAACTATTTTATTAGTAGAGCATCCTAAGAGAATGAAATAAATTTGAAAAAAATATCTCAAAAATTATTTAAATTGACTCGAAATCTAATGGAGCTTTCATGTTAATTCTAACCATGTGAATTAAGAAACAATAATTGGTCTAATGATCATCCTCAATAATAGACATTGGTATATTTATTTTATAAAAATATCCATATGCACCATTATACAGCGAATAAACACCATCTAATTTATACTGAGCTACCATCTCAACTGCTATGAAAAATAATTTAAAATAATCCACTAAATTTGCATATAAATTACCCACTTCTTCTATTATGAAAGAATTAAAAAACAACTCACTAACTTTGTATCTAAATTTACACATATCAGTCATTACAAAATACTATTTAGAAACCACATGTTTGTTTGTTTTTAAAAAAACTATATACATGTGGCATTAGGAAAGATAATGCAAAGTAACTTGTGTGTTTGCAATCAAATTATCCATATATGCAATAAAAAGAAACATATAAATTAACACACTATATTTGTATCCGAATTACTCGCCCCATCCACTGTAAAAATAAACAAAAATAAAAACACATGTCTCAAATGTACATATAAATATTAAAATAAGCTATTAATAAAAATAATTTAACATCTAAAAATTATAAGTTACGGACTTTTTGCAAAGTGTAGAAATAAATAATTATTTTATATATTATAAAGTGTGTAAAAATGTTCCCTTCACAAACCACATAGCGAAGTCACCGGTAACTAAGTTTAAGTTCTATTAATATTCGCAATTTATAAATTTCATAAGGTGTTGATATAAAGAACTATATACACAGTCTGAAATATAATGTTTTATCGATATTGGTAATTCAATTCTAAGAATGTGATATTTGATAAAACAATGCAACTGCAAATAAAATTAATTATGTATACAGTTGTAGGGACCAAGAGAGATGACTAACTGACCTATAATTTTTTTAATAATAATAAATTCATATTTTTCAACAAAATATTTAATAAGCACTAGAACCTCCACTTAAGTAAGCACAGAAAAAGAACTGCACTATATAGATTTAAGTTAAATTTAAATTAAAAATTCTTGATGGCACACAAAGGTATGGAATAACAATATATATAGTGTATGCTTATGCTTCTGCTATTTATGTATTGGGATACGAAAAAATACAAATCCAATAAATTCTAAATAAAAACCCATTAGTTATGAAACCCAAAGTTAGAAGCATGCATGCATCAATTATGTAGACTATAATCAACACTAATAATGATAATTTATGCTATTTTCTTAATAATTACCTAATCAACTCTATGAATGCATAAACCCATACAAGGTAACTAATGATTTTTTATTGGATACATGTGTAGTCCCTTAGATATATATCTAAATTATCGCTTCTAACATTATTCAAAATCTAACTTATTAGTATATTTAATAGAAAAAATATCTAAATAACCGTAAAACAAATATACAATATCCACTTCCACTAATGGTACAGATTAAAATTTGTTTAAAGTAAACATACATATTGAGCTGTGGATCAAATACATGTGCATACATGAAGAATAAATATTTACGTTATGTTTCATCAATCATGAGAAATATTTCCTACATTAGTGATATCTATGTAAAATTATTCATAACCATGACATATAATTTATAGAAGTTATTATTATTTTAGATAATTGATACACTTTAAGATAATTCATAATCTATATCTTCATGTTCTTTGAGATTTTTTTTTTTGCATTAAATGTTCTTTGAGATCTCTTAGATGCAAATAGTCATTATATTGTTTAATGTTAATGTCCTCTGGATGTTAATATTGCTACCCATCCTAGAACTCCTTTATAGCTCTAAACTAACCTTAAGCAACACAAAGTAGGTTTAAAGTGACCATTTAGGCCATCATAGTACTTAAGAGCGCAGTATATAACCTAAAGTCTTTTTGTTGCATTCAATAAGGCAAAGAATTGGGAATCAAAACTTAGATGCTCATGACATCATAAGATATATATGAAAAGCAAGTCATTCAGTAATTGATCAGTTATCAAAATAAATAAATAAATACGCACTATAAAGTATCTATTATGCCTGTTGTGTTAGAAAATAAACAAAGATTAAAAATATAGCATTAATACAAGTAACTTTATTACCTAAGTAAACTAACTAAAGCATATATCACTTATAAGATTCTAACCCGTGCGAGAGCACGGGTTGATGGACTAGTAACTAGAATTACTAGAGAAATTAATGTAAACCACAGGATCTCTAGTCAAATTAACATGAAGACATCGTTGACTAACCATGATCTTGAGGGTAGTCCGCCATTGGTAGTTATAGTAGTAGTAGTAGTAGTAGTAGTAGTAGTAGTAGTAGTAGTAGTAGAGGTTGTTGAGGGACTCCCTTCCTCGTTTTGGACGCTAGGTGGGAGATGGCGAGGTTCCCTGGATTGTCGGTGAGGAAGCAGGGACCTCTTCATCTCAGCTGTGGTCTTCCCATCACTTTTTAGCTGTTTAGCGCCCTCAGCAATCTAATCTTATGAGAGAAGCCAGATAAGTTGTAATGCCCCAAGAATTGGATGCCATAAATATGAATTTTAATATGGATCAAGTTTCTTTAAGCAAAGGTGGACCGGATTTAAGGAGCGTCCGGAAATTTTGACCTTTTGATCTATTGATCGAATGGATAAACAAAGATCACCTAGGCGCAGAACTCGTCGAATAGTTACAATTTGACTGCTCAAACATATTATTCCAAGTTTGGAACACAAAGTTACAAGTGGCGCAAGATTTAGAAAAAGGGAAAAAAAAAAGACATTTACTGTAGACGCACTACAGTAACTCGGGATGCAGACCTTGTGCCTAGGGATGAAAACGGATCGGATCGGAGCGGATAATAGCTTCCCCATATCCTAATCCAATTTTCTTGATCGGATTCGGAGCGGAGCGGATATCATGCGGATTCGGATGCGAATACGGAATTTTTAGGATATCGGAAATGGTACGGTTTCGGACCGGTGTCGGAGCGGAAGCGGAATTTTCTAAATCGGATAATATATATGTGCTTACGTGTTGTTTTTATGATGAGAAACATTTTTTCATGAGAAATAATTTATTAACCAAAGTCATAGAGCTACAGCATAACATGAATAATCACTATCAGTGCACCATTTTAATTTAAGGGGTCACAAAATTGGTATAAATTCTAAGTTTGAATTTAAGAGTATAAACAAGTGTCTAAATCAAATAAATATTCTTAATTAGGTAAATCTTTGCCTTCACTTTTTTCGAGTACTAGTACTATGCTTTGGTGTTTAATGTACACAACTTATTGACGATCTTTACCGTGGGATATAATAATATAATGATGCTTATATCATGGGCAAGCCGACTTGTATTCTTGCCACTTAGACTCCTTAAAATATTCGGTTATCCTATTAGAAGCGTCGGATAATCCGCGTCCAATTGTCGGATAATCCATATCCGCTGGATTTCGCCAATTCCATATCCTACACCGCATCCGCATATAATTGGATTCGGATTATCCATATCCGCATGGATACTAAAAGCACTTCTCCGTATCCTTTAAATTCGGATTCGGAGCGGATCGGAGCGGGGGATTATCCATACCACTTTCATCCCTACTTGTGCCTGTCTGACTCATGCCATTGCTCCCTGTTCAGGCACGCAAATAAAAAAGGGAGGAAGAAGAGGAGAATTAGGGTTTGCGGCTGTTGTTGCCGCCGACCATTCTTCCCTGAAATTGATCGGAAAGGTGAGACGGTGATGCCGCCATAGATCGCCGTGAGGAGGAGAAGAGAAAGGAGGAAAGGTGTGGATCGTAGGGTGTTTGTCCTCGTTCTCGCTGCTGTTGCCCTAGGTGAGATACCGAATCCTAATCAACATCTTTGGATTGAGTTTTGTGGATTGAATCGTTCAATTAGATGGGGTTTAGTTAGAGTAGTTCTCGAAATTCTCGAAATCAATTTTCGTCCATGTTCTAAAATTCCATCGGACCGGGCAGTTTCTGTTCATATCTGTTTTTCGGTATCTTAATGGCCTTAATAAATTTTTCGACACTGGAATCATTTTTATAGGACTTCAGTGCCTTTCTTTTGACGTCAATTTCACACTCATAGGCTCTGTATTTTGTAAGATATGAGCCTTAAAAGAAGGTTGTTTTGCAGTGACGAAAATCTGGACAGTTTTAGATCTATCCAAGTTGAGGCCTTCATAATGGAGGAATTTGGACTTATGATCTAAATGAGAGCTTTAGAGTTTTTCTTAATCTTTCCAGATTGCTATACAACACTTTGATTTGATGAGTAAATATCCAGTGGTGAATTTTATAAGACTGCTGTCTAGTTTGGACTGTTAGAACAAATATTCATGTTAAGAGGACATTTGGGCTTTATTGGAGAGCTCATATGCTGAATCTTTGTACTCTAAAGTTGTAGATAATCAAGTTTTATGTCATCTGGTGGATTTTCAGAATTTATGAATGTATGGTTTTTTTGCCTATGATAAAGAGAAGGGATAGTACTGCTGTCACAATTGGTAGCGAGTCGATAGATGCTTATTCAACAGGTTTGGGACGTTGTAGTATGTTATATTCTATTTGCACTTGTTGGTATGAAGATGTTGATAATGAGGTTCACTTGTGATTAGGTGGTTTGCCTTCAGAGTGTGATTAGCTCTTTCTGATCGTTGCTATAGGCAAGCAAATATGGCGCTGTGGTCCACATACTTTAGCTTTGTTATTTGAATTGCATCCACCAAATTTTAATTTCTCACATCAGCCACTTAATCTGAAATTGATGTTACTATTTTACTTTGTGGTATATTTTATATCTTGTGGTATTACTATTAAGTTATGAAGTATATGAAGTGGATACATAGCAATTTTTGCATTCACACTATTCCCGTTGGTTTGCATTTGAAGAAACCGTAGCCAAATTGGTGCAATAAGTACCGGTACAAGAAGACACATTGATGAGCTTTGTGGTTGCAGCCCTCACTCCCTCTTGTTGGGATGTGTGGGTAGAAGAGAAGTCATGCATGTCATTGCATCATCTGCATTGCACCATTTCCATTGCACTTGGAAGTATATTTATGTTTTTATAAAGCAGTTGATGCCTCTATCATTATATGATTTAAAGTTGATGCTTAATTGAATTTATGATTTAAATACCCTTGTTGAAGCAGTTTGCTTGCTGAGGTTTTCCACAAACCTCATACGCTTGTTTCCCCAATCTCAGGTACTTGAGCTTCATGAATGTTTGGTGGGATGTGAGTAGCGTGCACACATGTTGTACACTTCAAACAATCACATGCTATTTTGTAACATGTTAGGTGGTTGTAGAGTCGTTTTATATATTGTAATAAACTTTGTCAGTTAGTTTTGAGGATGCCCTTTCTTGTGTTAACATAGAAGACTTAATTTAAGCTTCAATTTAGGTGATATTTGTTGCTTCCGCGTACTCTGTGACTTTAGTGTAGTGTGGTAATACTCCAGAAGGGTTTTTTGTGGTTTCTTCTGGGGTGTTACATAAGTATTGGCTAAAACCCTCAGAACATAGGTTCCTCATTGTGGGAGTCGCTAGTCTTTTTTTTTTGGACGAAATAAGATTTATATTATATGATAGCTAGCTACATCAAAATGTTATAAGCACTCCGAATGACAATAAAGTACCCACGCTGTAAAAAGCACAAACTAAAGTTAGTAAGGAGGCCATGTCCTTTCCGATGGATGAGACCCTCCCTCCCCCCCACAGCTAGCCTAATAGGCACTATATGACAAGGGGGCACAAAGCACAAACTAAAGTTAGTAAGGAGGCCGTCAGTTATGCCACGTGGGAAATCACGGACTCGCTTTTTTAAACAGATCAGCCAGGGGAGCCTCCTACCTATGTTTTGGACTTTCATTAAAAGTAAGAATGATATATACACAAATTTACAATGCTTTAAGCCCAACGATAAAAAACAGACTTATACATTAATGTTATCTCACCATAAACTAAGAGAAGACCTTCTACTTTGCTTAGCCTTAGTACAAACTTGGCCGAGCTCCACCTGGAAATAAATGTCTTTTCCAATCATCGATGTCGGCCTGGGCATTATCAAAGCTAATAGAATTCCTTGAGGCCGGCCGCAATGGTAATAGCTAGTACTAGCTACGTAGTCGCCGATGTGGAGGTGAGAGACAAGAAAAAAGTCTATTTTATACTATTGGGTCCATATGCTCCTCTTATATATTTTTGGACCACATGAAATAGATAAGTTTTTTGATTATATATAGTGAGCACTCTCTCTCCTACTTTTTGCTTGCCACGTCACATCTAGACAGTCAAATAGCAAACCATTGCAGACGCCCTGATGTCCAAATTATGCAGCCTGCTTTCATAAAGATCGCATCTCCAAAATTGGTTCTAGCTTCAATGATCATGTCCAACAGTGGGAGGTTTAGATTCCAAAAAATAAGACTGGTGAGTCAGCAGCCAACCTGTTGTTACAACATTTCGTATGCAGAATTTCCGTGCGAAGAAATGTTTCTCTCCGTCTCTAAGGTTACTCACAATGCATACTATACCACATAGCCTAAACCTATTTATAATTGCGCTAAGGATAATAAGCCCACACCCAACCCTTGCATTTTCAGTTACCACTAACTGTGCAATCATTTTTTTTTTACCCAACTATGCAATAATAAGGGCAGACCGCAGTGCGGGCTGGCCTATAAGCTAGTGGGGACTGGTGACGAAGGTGTGATCCAGCAGAACTTTGAAGCGGACAATGGATCTTCAACAGTTATGCAAACAGGATTTGCATTCTTGTTTTTGCCAAAAATTACGAAATCGACTCTCCAACAGTTATGCATTCTAGTGTTGCATTTTGGGAAACTTTGCAAATCTCATGGCCAACTTGGCATATATGCATAGGCCCGGGCGACTTGGCAAACGTACCTCCTTTCCCAAATGTTATGCATTCTAGTTTTCACGAAATTGACTCTCTAACAGTTATGCATTCTAGTTTTCGCGACCTGGGTCCACACTTTTTCCAAATGCAAAGCCAAGTTTGCATAACTGTTGCACTACAAGGAATGGTGCTTTATATGACGGTTGATTTGGTCACAAACAGTCGAAAATACGTCACAGTTAACTTACCATGATGATTAACAAAATGGTCATGGATCTCACGTCATACATTTGCTAGACTGCATTGGACCGTCACAGAATGGCATTTATGTTCGTCATGGAACCCCTGGAAGCCCACATGGCCCAGGCTTGGGCCCAACAACGTGTGACAAAATTGATCGTCATAACCAGCAACCACATATGATTCTATATAGGTTGTTTCTCCGTATAGATTTAAGTTGCCATACGTACATATAGAAATCACATAAAGCCCAACATATTATATAATAACATCATTCATTATATAATCACATAAAGCCCAATACAATTTCTAAGTTTCCATCCAGCTACACATTACACTAGCAACAAAGAATGGATCCCAACAAATGCGTGCAGTTGCAGCAGCACTATGTCATACCACCATACATGTATCTTCACTTATAGTAAACCTAACTTAGCACCCTACTTGGTTCTTTCTCATCTCTTCACGGTCATGTAACTTGTCATAAGTTTTAGCCAGACTGCAAAATGGAGTCAAGATTTTTTCTGTAAGTACAATGCACAAAAACTGCAGACAAAATAAATTGGGACATATATTGCTCCATTCTACATTAGATGCAAAAGTGACCTTTACATACCTGACACTTCATCAGCGGCTGAAATGGGCTTTGACAAGATCTCTGGAGTACAGCCTGAAAAACGTTTTGAGTATTAGTAAAAATACTAGCTAGAATGACAAGTGACGCACAAAAATTAACAGGAGCAGATTAGTACAAGTTGACAGTTAGGATGAGAAAAGCAATCTAAACAATGGTTTTTCCACACATTTATGGCAATGAAAATAAGACAACATGCGAATTGACTGCAGGTTTAGTGAGGCACGGCTAAATTTCATAACTAATATATATAAATGCACACGAACTGCAGGTTACATCGTGAGCACAGGAAGATATACGCGAATTGACACATGAGAGAGGGGAACGAACCTTATTCAGATCACAGGCCTTCCCCATCATCGCTGCTGCCAGATCCAAGGGCAGGCACCGGGGCTCATGGGGCGGAGGGGGCACCGCGCTGGAAGGGGCACCACGCTGGAAGGGAGCGCGCTGGAGGGGCCGCCGCCGGAAGGGGCCGCGCCGGAGGGAGCAGCCGTCGGAAGGGGCCGCGCCGGAGGGGCCTCCGCCGGAAGGGGCGCCGTCGGAAGGGGTGCGCCGGAGGGAGCCGCCGCCGGAAGGGCCCGCACCGGAGGGAGCCGCCGCCGATGTTCTGTCGCGGGAGGAAGAAAGAGAGAGGGTGAGGGGCGGCTGTTTCTTTTTTTTAGGGGAAAGGTGGGGGCGGCTGAGGGGTAGGGAGAGAGGGAGTGAGGCTAGGTTTTGACTTATGGTGGGCTTATAGTGGGCTTTGGGTTGTACCATGACGATTTCTTATAACGTCATTCTAATTCGTCATGTAAAGCACCATTTCTTGTAGTGTTGGAGATGCCTCCTTTTTCTCCTCCCCTTTTGGTTTTCACAATTGGCAAACTATAACAAATGCATAGCCAAGTTTGCATAACTGTTGGAGATGCTCGAAAAGGTTTGGCCCAAACTGAGTTACGTCAGCCCACAACGGGTGAAAGTGTAAAACACCGGCCCAAGACGTTGGTGATTGGTGCGATAAGAAGACATGGAGAAGACATAATGGCCGGTGCGTCCGGAGATCAGCGAGCTCGATCAGTTTGTTTGTAATTGATTAAGTCTCAGAGAATTCCTTCACTACACTCTGCGTAATCTGTAGCGGATTCGTAGCAGTTTGGTTTGGTGTTCAAATTCTGCACCCCACCAACTGCATCATCATTTCACATCCCATCCCATAATCATGTTTCTGATTTCCATAACATAACCGATCAGTTTGTTGCAATTTCCAATCCACTGCAGGGACTGCCGCAACTGCAGAAACTATGATTTCTCCCAGCCACTTCCAAGACACCAGTATTTCTTTGAAGTCCTTTTTTTTACAACACCATCTTCTCTCCTTGTATTGCCAGCGAAGAGTGCCCAAAAAGTATGCCTGCAGCTTCAGCGGCACTCCTACAGAACTCTACTCGGTCGAGGTTTATCTCTATGTGAGTTCTCCGGGACTTCTTTTAGGTGGCAAGTCATCCTCCTTGCTTGTTGCTGTTGGGAAACTGGTTGCTTGGAAGCTGCCCCTTGTTTAGTTCTAGAATTTTACCCCCCAAATTCACTATGCAGAATTCCTATTCCCCATCACATCGAAATACCAACAAATGCATGGAGTACTAAATGTAGATGAAATCAAAAACTAATTGCACAGTTTTATTGTACATTACGAGACGAACATTTAGAGTCTAATTAATCAATATTTGGACAATTTTTTGCATAAAAAACAAAACGCGCTACAGTGTTCCGGCGCGCAGTGCCGAATCGGGCTCCCGAATTCGGGAAGTAAACAAGGCTCTGGTGGACACTAGCCAGCGTGCTATTGAAGTGGAAGCAAAGACACCCTCCTCTCGTGCCTCCATATATTCCTCCAGGCAGCTTGTGGCTGCAATCCAGTTCGTCTGATCCTTCGTAGGAAAGGCCATAATTCCTTGTCTCTGGCTGCATGCTCCGGCATGGTTTCAGCCTGGGACCGCGCTGAGGTCGACACACTGCCTGCCCGTTCCTGTCCATCAAGGAGGCGGTGGCCGCGGCGACCACATACTTGTCAGGAACAGCCATTCCGGGCGCTGACCAGTGGGCACACGTTGGCGGTCATGATCTTCGGCCTCCTCGCTCTCGGCCATTGCGCCGGGGTGGCTGGAGAGAAAGCCATGGTGGCATGGTACGTGGCATATGGTGCTGCAGCTACTGCTTGTCTCATGCTTGGCTTTGGCACTTGGGGTGGCAGCGACGCTTGGCTGGGGTGGCAATGGCGGTCGGAGTGTGATGCTACTGCTGTGCCAGGAATGGCTGTGTTGGTGTCAGGGCCATCCGCCCTGAGTCCCCGACATCGCTCGCGTCGTCACCTTCGCCGGTCATCAAGCCATGCAGCGGACGCCGCGGCGGACCACCGGGGCAACGACAACGAGGCAGCGGGCGGCGGTCTCGTGCTCGTGCGCTCCGTCCACAAGCTGGAGGCCGACGTGGCCCAGACGCAGCAGGAGGTGGCGGCGGCGTGGCGCAGCTGAGGATAATTTTTTTGGAAACATAAAGCGTTACGCTTGCTAGAGCTGAAATCATTGAAAAATCAAGGGACAAAGTACACACACAAAAAAAAAAAGGGGTGCGCGTGTAAAAGTGCAATTTCAACATAGTTATTATTCCATGCATGCTCGTTTGGTCGATGTCACGTAGTAGCTCTATATATCTTACTACTAATTAGAGGCTCCAACGGAGCCTCCACGTTAATTTTCATTAGATGCTCTAGAAAAATAGATAAATTCTAAAAAATCTCACAAAAATCAGAAACATCGGACCATTGATCCATAAGCCTCTAGCAATGATAGCCATTCGATCTACTGAATTTAATTAAGAAATTACCCATATTTGCCATTATGAAAGCACCTAAAAATAACCCCCTAAATATGCGTATAAATTACCCACCACTGCCATTATAAAAACTTAAACATAAATATGGATAAAATATATAGATTAATTCCTCGAAAAAATAGTAGTGTTAATAAGTTCATGGTAACTAAATATAGACTGCAGAGTATCTATATCTATTATGATAAAAAATATGTAAAGAGAGAAATATACAATGAAATGTAACTATCTCTATTACAAACTATAAAACATCATATGTATTGTCTGGTATCTTAATGTCTCATACTTATAATTTAGAATGAGCAAATTATTAAATAGTATCTCATACTTATATCTCCTAGAACTCTACCACGTGCGAGAGCACGGGTTGATGGACTAGTAAAGTAAATGAAAATAAATCTTTGCATCTTATTTGGTCTAACAAGAACCTCTGCAACATTGTCCAACCCTTAAGATTCTGTGGGATGTGTTTCCTAGTAACATTCTGTTTAGTAGTTCATCAAGTTTCTGGAAGCTACACGGTGAACACTAATCTCCACTTTTTTTGGGGATTAAATTATGGTTTCAAGGCGTCAGTGGGTTATCATTGTATTCGGTTTACATGAAACAGAGAATCTGTTCAGTCGATGCTTTGAAATCAGAAGGGAAGAAACGCTCAAGGAAGATGCCAGTCACTGTACTCTCATATCTAAATCTGTTGTTCCCTCTACTTAGAGACAACATCAGTGATCATGAGATGCTCTAGAAAAATAGATAAATTCTAGAAATTCTCACAAAAATCAGAAATATCGGACCATCAATCCATAAGCCTCTAGCAATGATAGCCATTGGATCTACTCAATGTGATTAAGAAATTACCCACATTTGCCATTATGAAAGCACCTAAAAACAACCCCCTAAATATGTGTATAAATTACCCACCACTACCATTATGAAAACTTATTATCAATAACGACAGCCAAATTACACGTTGAAAAATATCCTAACCTAAAACTATTGCCGCCGGTGCCTACTCTAAGCATGCGCTCTCTTTATCGTGAGGAAACCTATTGCCGCCGCCGCCACCCCATCTGCGATCACACGAGTTGTACATCCAGAAAAAAAGGTAACATGGTTGAGTGATTTCTCCTTACAATCGACGGCATCAAGAGCATCCTTGCATTTTTTTTAGATAAATCCACCTCTACCTCCTCCGTAGCAGCGACCTCATCGCTCGCCTCTCCTCCGAGAGGGACAACTGGAAACGCCCGAAAGGAACAGGCTGGGGAGGGCTATGGTTGAAGAAGAGCCCTCTCCAGCCTTGTCCAAGCCGTCAGGGGAAGCAAGTGGTGATGTAGAGCTCCCCCCAAAGACCACAGACGAAACTAGTGGAGGAGGGGTTATTGTCGATGTAGATCCCTCTCCAAAACTCACCGAGACCACGGGGAGGCTGGTGGCGATGTAGAGCCTCCCCCTCCCCCCCCCCCCGTAGCCTCGACAACAGTGGTCTCCACTGCCGTCTCCTAGGCAGTGTCCTCAGACAAGACTCTGTCCTCCTATCCCAGCATAGCTCGAGGGGCAACAGGTTGTGTGGAGCCCCCCTGCCATCCTGGTATATAGCCAGGTCCTCTGAGGCCACAGGAGGAGGTGGCGGTGATGTAGAACCTCCCCCCGTAGCCTCGACAACAGAGGTCTCCACTGCCGTGAGGGCAGTGTCCTCAGGCAAGCCTCCGTCCTCCTGTCCCAGCATAGCTTGAGGGGCAACAGGTGATGTGGAGCCCCCCTTGCCATCCTGGTCCACAACCAGGTCCTCTGAGACCACAGGAGGAGGTGGAGGTGATGTAGAGCCTCCCCCCATAGTCTCTACAGAAGTGAACTCCCGGGCGATCCCCGGGCTGGGGTCTCGGTGAAGCCAGTAGCCTCTTGTCCCAACACAGCACAAGGGGCAGTCGGTGATGTAGAGCCCCCTGCGCCATCCAAGTCTGTCGGTGCATCAAGTGGTTCTAGCATGACTTGGGCACTGATTATTATATACTACTGTCGCAACATCCATTGACATGCTTATACAGTAATGCAACTGTGTCTGTCCGACCTTCATCAACATTGTAGATTAGTAGATGCATGGATCTCTAGTGCAAAAATTTCATCTGGCTAGCATCCGTCAACAACAACCACGTAGACACATATATATGGATAATGAATCAAGTATCTTCGGCATGCTTGCCACCTATGAGATGACAAGCATTTGGTGATCAAGTAGCCTTTTGGTGTACTAAATCCTGAAGGGTGATGCAGCATCATGACTCCATGTACAGGTTAGAGAACAGTTCTGATCGAATGCAAGTCTTTTGCAGCACCATTATTTAGTCTCTCAACATATAGCTATATAAATACAATATCATAATAAAAGTTAAAATCATTATAATATTCATGATTAAACTAGAGATACAAGAAGAAGGTTATCATATATTTGTTTATGTATAGGGGAAGAATACAAATTATGACATCATAGCTAATTGGTGCCATTCTACCCCTCAATAAAAAGATAGTATTTAAATGAAATCTAAAATATTAGTCGAGTGTTGTGGTAGATTAATGTTCTCAAATAAATAATACACCTAGTTCAAATTATTTTTCTGTGATATTATGTGACATCTATTTGGTTGACTATAATCATCATTATATTATATTGACAGTGACCATTATTAGATATGTTCTATTTTCAATGTCACCATCACCACTATGCAAAAATAAACTAAAAAAGACCTCTAATATCGATTTGAA
The DNA here is from genome assembly GCA_018135685.1 of Themeda triandra. Taxonomy (NCBI): domain Eukaryota; kingdom Viridiplantae; phylum Streptophyta; class Magnoliopsida; order Poales; family Poaceae; genus Themeda; species Themeda triandra. The sequence continues at coordinate 440,747 of JAENPR010000410.1, read as the reverse complement.
TCACCAAACATATTATTATGGAAATGATATAAAGTAACCCATAAATTGGTATCTAAATTAGCCACCTACGCTATATCATTTACAATAATTTAATTTAAATTGTACCTGAATTGAAATTATCTATGGTAGTCATTATGAAGTACTCCCTCCGTCTCAAATTGTAAGTCATTCTAAGAATTTTGGAGAGTCAAAGTTTTTTAAGTTTAACCAAAATTATAGAAAAAAACTATAATGATTTATGATATTAAATAGATGTACAATGAAAATATAAGTAAAGAACAATCCAATGGTACTTAGTTGCATCATAAATGTTATTATTTTAGCATATAAATTTGGTCAAACTTAAAAAGTTTGACTCTCCAAGATTCTTGAAATGGCTTACAACTTCAGACGGAGGGAATAGTTTCAGTATTTATATAATGGTATAAACTATTCACTCATGTTATTATTAATATATATAAAAACCAACTCAAGTTTGTGTGTGTCATTGTGCATATGCGCATGTACACAAGCATGCCAACTTTCTAGCCAAATGTATTGTTTCATGAGAAATACATATACATATTGTGTTCTAAACAACTCATATACTAATGATACTAATAAATTGCTAAATTTGTAAACATGACATATAACTTATAAAGGTTGTTAACAATATATATGTTTATATGTTAGCTAATGTTTGGCATTCTATATTGATAATATAATTATAATCGCACATATAATTTTCTGTCAGAAAAAACTCATCATGAGAAAAATGAGAGACTATTGGTGGCTACATTTTCATTGCCCTTTAATATCATTTTAGAGTAAAAATTTTATCATCGTAGGACTTAAGTATTGAAATTCTCCTAAAGTTAGCATTGGGACCCATCCGAGACAGTGTAGCTTCAAGCTTTACCACTTATGTGATGTGGTGCAAGTTCCAAATAATTAATTATGCTACTGCAGCCATTAAGAACATATTTTAACTTAATTTATTTAGTTTGAAAGTGGGAAAAATAGAGTTAATAAAAGATACAATATGCTCTAGAGTTTCAACTTCGGAAGAAAAAAATTACAGTGGCCAATAGGAATAAAAATAAAAAATACATTCATGTCCAAGGGCACCAATGCTAATGGCAAGATTTAAATCTAATTGTACATTTAAATATATGAATATAGATGAAATATATAAATCTATCACTTGAAAAGGAATTATTAATGAGTTTATGATGATTGGATATAGCCCATGTTTTAAATAGCGGGCTAAGATATTTAGAGGTTTGTCTCTAAAAAGCTATTAGCGGAGCTATATCGGGCTATAGAGGGCTATAGCGGCTAAATTGTACATGAACGCAAATAGCGTCACCATGCCTCAAAAAGCTATAGCAGGCTATAGCGGCAGTCTTATTAGCGAGCTATTTATTTCAAGGGATATAGCTTATAACGTATATCTATTTTATTGATTTTGTAGGAAATAGATAAAAATAAAATCATATAATTTAATATAACCAATAATTTATTTGTCCCATATATTAAAATTTTATTATGCTTATTTTTAAATTTGTTAGGTTTGTCTCAGTGTTTGTTTCAACCGAGTTTCATTTGCACTAAATAAGCTATTACATCGCTAAATACCAATTGCTGGAAGGATTTTGCGGTCAAAATATTTTTTACCCCCAGTACATTCAATGGATAGATGTTTCTAATTAACGTGAAAATTTCTAGCATTTATTTTTTTCTAGATCATTTTTAGAAAGAGATAGAGAAACTGAGTTTTATATGGAGATAAAATTCTTTTGGCCCAATAACTGAGGACACATGGTTTTTACCATAACCATTGTGTGGACCTTTGTGTGATGAGTGATTGTCAACATGCCAACACAAGGCGTGTGTGTGTTCTTACTAACCGATGGCATGCGGTTTCGTGTCAAACAATGGTGTCTCTTGGCTCATGTTGTCTGCAGGTGTCGAGCTCGGAGACGGTGGTCGACGGTCGGTGAAGATCAAGTAGGGCGTGCCGTGCTGACGGACCGGGTGCGGTGAAGGGCGGACGTGAGGCTTGGATCGAGGGACCTGAGGACCGGGCGGCCAGCCGTGATGGCTGACAGCTGGGACATCGACGAGCACAAGTGTACACGGCGGGGGACGCGTACGGGCTACGCTACTCGCGGAGGGTTTGGTGGTTTCGCCTCAAAACCATCGGCGGCGGGTTTCCCTGGTTTGCGCCTCAAAACCGGGGCGGAGGTCCCGATGCGGACGGACGACACGTGGCGGCATCGGGAGTTCGCGTCGAAGCGAAGCTACCGGTGAGAAGGCGCGGTGGCCGTCGGATCAAGAAAACTTCGAGTTGGACCATAGTGCCCTTGGCTAGGTGGTTCGCTCTAATAAATATCTAGGGGCAAAATGGGGATGAAAAATTGTCTTAAAATAAGGATGGAGCAGCCCCAATTCCTCTTACCTCTCCCCATTCTGTTTCTTCTCTCTTGGCTGTAGGTTTTCCTTCTTCCATGGCTAGCGAGAGAGCGAGAGGTCCACAGATTATTGTTTGTCTGTGAAATTTGAAATTGGAACCTGTGATGTGTTGGGAAGTGAGGCCCTTACCTCACGTTGCCCTCTGGGATTCAGTAATGGTGTCGTGATTTTGCTCTTCAAGTTTGCAGCTGTCTGTTCGTTGTTTTCGTTTTTCCCCAAATCTCGTGGCCCCAGAGTTTGAGATGTTCTTAGGTACTGATTACTTGAGGATTGATTTGTTTCTAGTTGAATACCAAATCTGTGGAATTTGGGTTCCAGCCATGGAGTATGGAGTCAGATCTTGTTGATTCTTGAAGCCGCTTCTTTCCTGCTTCGTCAGGCTCTTCTATGTGTTTCTGGGCATCGATCTGTTTCTCAGCTCTGTAGCAGCACTAAGAGTCGACACATACGTGCTGGCTGCAAGCTCGTTGAAGAGTGCTTGTTTTCGGTTTCTGGAACTCGGTTCTTTCCAGCAGGATCTGCCGTCAAGCAGGTTCCTTTTGTTCTTGAGTTCGTTGAGTCCAGTGTCTGCGGTCACGGAGTGCAGCACCTCCGGCTGATCTTTTCAGATTGGATTTGGGACTTGTCTTCTTGCAGCAGCAGCAGCATCGTCATCTGCTCTCTGCTACTACCAAGCACACTCTAGTCTTCAGAGCACGTCGATCAGCAAGGTGACTGCATCGGCTAGCTACAGCTTTCAGGCTCCCAAGGTATACGCAATTGCTGGGTAAGCAGCAAGTGCAAAGTGTTTCAGTTCACACCTAGCACTATGAGAATTGCATCCACGTGACTTGCTTCTCAAATCCTTGCCATCGCTATCAAGCTACATGATATCATTAATGACTTGCTCTTTTAGCTTGCTTCCTAAAATCATGTGCAAATGATTTTGTTGATGCCACGTGCGAGTGCAGCCCCTCGCCACTGACATCTCTTTGTCTGTGTATTCCTGAATGTTTTGTTCAGCAGCTGTGCAGTGATAGCAAGAGCAGCTTGTTTCAGTAGAGCTCTTCACAGGGTGTTTTGAGTAGCAGGTTCAGCAGCCCGGACTCTGCTTTGTGTTTGTTTTTAATTGGTCTAGAAAGTTGTTCTTATAATCATATTTTACTTGCTGTCCTAGCTATTGGTAAATGCCTTGCTGTAATTCATTCTGAGTGGTATAACTTTCACGGCTTGCAAAGCCACAGCTGGTTTCATCCACGGTTTATTTGTTTGAACTCCGAATCGTCTTCTTGCGTTGGATTTGTGGTGTCCCGCTGTGTTCCTAGTGAACATCCACCCACTTGTTTGGGTCGTGGACATCACGTTGTTTTATTTGCTTCTTGGGGTTTGATATTGGGACAGAGACCAAATATTTCGAAATAAATTTGAGGCTCCCATTCACCCCCCCTCTGGTCGCCATCTTCGGTCCTTCAATAACCAACTTTCTGAGTCCTAGATTTAAGTCTTTGAAACTCTTGAAAATAGCACAGTGTAACCCCCATTGAGGGTGACCTTATATAGCTTAAAATTCTGCTCCGTGTGGGAGCACGGGCTGATGGGCTAGTACAGCTAGATCAAATAATTTCGCATGTAATGTGCGTGTTGTATTAATTTAATATCGGTCTGCTGAACAGCTTGCCACCACGTGCAACGGTTTATATTCGTTAATGGGATTAAGTTTTTTATACGTAGTTCCTATTTTCCTGGGTCAACTCCACTAACTTCCTATTTCCCACAAAGCACATGTACCATGATGCCATGTGCCATGAAATCTGAAGAATCTCAAATATATTTCTTTGGTTCTAGTAACAGTTGAGGAGAGCTGGTGCGCTGCTGCTATTGTCAGCTTGGTGATGCAAACGAAATGAGCTCAACCCGACGGTTTCCCAGCAGTCCGAGGAAAAGAAAAGAGAAGGAAGAGAGAGTAGATTTTGAAAATAGTATCGTACACATTTTGTAATACATTTTTTGCTATATTCGAAAGTCATAATAACTGAAAAATCTGAAAAAAACTTAAAAGCCAAAAAATAATTTTTATATAAAGCATTTTAAGATTAAATTTTAACTAGTTCATGGCAACATAATTTGAAGCTAATTATTTAATGCTTTAAAAAATCAAAACCTTTTCACAGTAAAATGGATTTGATAAATTCATTTTACACATGGTAAAGATTAATACAAAGGCATGAATGCAACAAAAAATAAGGTTCAAGAAAATTGGAAAACCACATTTTTTAACTCTTTAAATGGTTTAAGAACTATATATTAAATCTTGTAAAGTTGTACAAGGTGGAGCTTGCACTCCCAACCGCGCTGCATCGCCACCCACACCTCGCCACGAGCAGGCAACTCTCTACACGCTCCATCCCCATTGCGCCTTCACAACAGATTCATGCTCCCGTCCTGCAGTATGCGGATGACACGATCATCCTGCTCAGGGCAAACCTCGACGGGGTGCGACGGCCCAAGGAAACCCTTGATCGCTTCGCCGCTTGCACCGAGCTTGTGATCAACTAGTCCAAGAGCATCATGACGCCCATGAACGTGCCTGCGGGGGATGTCCAGGCCCTCCTCGATATGCTGCAGTGCGGCGAGGGCTCCTTCCCCCAGACCTATCTGGGGTTACCTCTCTCCAACGTCAAGCTCACCCTCTCCACTTTCGACCCCCTCATTGCAAGGGCGGATCGTTACTTGGAGGGGTGGCAAGCCCTCCTCCTGAGCTCGGCGCCCAGAGTCGAGCTGGTGAACTCAGTCCTCACAGGGTTGCCGACCAACGCCATGGGCGCCCTTCTCCTCCCACCTGAGGTGATCAAGAAGCTGGATGTCTGGCGACGTGCATTCCTGTGGGTCGGAACAGACAAGGCCAACGACGCCCAATGTCTGGTCGCTTTGGAAGAGGTCTGTAAGAGAAGGAGCATGGAGGCCTCGGCGTCAAATGACTTGACACGCAGAACGCATGTCTCCTCTTGAAGCTCATCCACAAGCTATAGCACCCCGGGGACTCGGTCTGGGCGCGCTGGGCAGCAGATCATGCCTACGGCACCACCCTCGCACTAGGGAGCCCTCCGGGCACTCCTACCCGCCTACTAGCACATCTCCAAGGTCACGGTGGGCGATGGGCGCGACACCGACTTCAGGAACGACTGCTGGCTGGAGGACGCGCCCCTGGCCAAGCTCCTGCCCGCTCTGAAATAGAAGATACCTTGTAAGGAATGTAGCATACTAAGGACGTTTCCAATGGTTCTGAAATAGCTAGCTGGGAGGAATATTGTTAGTTATCAATGAGAATTTGCAAATAGTTAGCTAGTTGAGACATAGGAGAAAGAAAAAATAATAGAGTTATGTGAGAGAGATGTTTCTAGGAGATCGTGCTAAACTAGCTTTTTGAAAATCGCTAGTTATTTGGGAGTGGCTAGCTATTTGATCTCTCTTTGATATCCAATAGAAATGTAACTTTTTTATTAGTTTTATGCCTCATCTAGTTAGCTTTTTGTAAATTGCTATTAAAGACGTTTTAAGAGCCAATATAATTTCTCCTCGCTAGCTATTTGAGAACCAAGCCCTAAGCTAGTGATGAGTTGCATTGAATCGAAGTTAGTGATTAATTAAAAGTGATGATCAGTTGACGTGACCTACTTAATTTGCCTGCGTGCAGTTCATTTATTGGTTCTGAATCGATCACATGGCCAGGTGGCCACGCATGTTGCATGCCTGTGCAGGTCGTCTCCTAGCTCAAGGGCCACACAACGTCGACGATGGCGAGACTGACTGCTTGCTTTGCTCTGTCAGCCGTCCTCGTGCTTGCTGCCGGGATACGTCCCGGGAATGGGCAGCTCCCGGCGGTGCCGACGATTCCAGCAGATCCGGGGTGTTTGCAGTTTCCTGGCGGTCAGTTTCCCTCTACTCTGATTGAATCGTACAACTTTCTTGGCAAATTGCTGCCGATGAGGATAGTCAGCAAGGGCAACACAAGCCTGAGCATAACCGCTGGTGACAAAGGCGGCGTTTTTCTTGCCCCAACCAACTGCCGGGACGCCGGACAGGTAAGCAGGCTCATCACTTGACTTTCACCCTGCCTGTTCCATGTCCATCCATTCAGTTACATATATATCTTGCTGTTTTATCTGATTTTTTTCAACGCTCTCGTTGCATCCATGCATATATATGCAGCTGTGGGTTCAGCACTCTCCCATCGTTGGTAGCAGCAAGATCGGTGAGTTCTCGCTGGTGAACGTGAACCTCAGCAGCAGCAGCAAGCAGGGGCGGATCTGTGCCCCGTGCTGCCCGGGCTGCAGCCCGGGGCGAGGACGATTAGCTGTGGAAACATGCATACTAAAAATAATATAAAAGGGCTTGGCAGCCAATTAGCCCATCCCGATGCATGCATTGTCTAGCAAGCTGCAGCCTTAGCTCTGACTAAATATAGCTTGTTGCACAAGTGCACGACCACGTATGTTGTATGTGTGTTGTATATATACTTGTATTAGTCCATTTTGATATAATGTTATCTAATCTTATAGTAATTAGCCCGGGGCGCAATTCGTTTCTAGATCCGCCACTGGCAGCAAGGATCCGCTGCAGGCAATGCAGATCTCTGACGACTACAGTTTCCCGGTACTTACGCACATAGTTCATTCAAACTTGGCGCGTCATGTTTTTATAAAAACTATATGAAACTTCAAACGTACGTATTAATGCTGCATGGGATCGACGACCGACCAGGTGAAGCTAGCGCCGTACAACCCATTGTCGACGGTGCCTTCGTCGATGCTGTGGACGCAGGACACTACTATCTTCGGCGATGGCTTCTACAAGATACGGTCCGCCAAAAATACAAGTTTGGTCCTCGACGGACTCCGTGAGAACGTACACGACGGTACGGTTGTAGGGGCCTATCCTGCTCCTCATAATGGAGACCACATCCTTTGGAAGACCCGAGCCTTCGTGTTCAGTTCCTGATCGATCCACGGAAACCCCGCTCTGTGCGCAAGAATATGGCCGAATCGAACAATGGAGACGATCTACATATATATATGCCCTTGATGATCTAGTCTCACTTTATTGTTCCATTCCTCCGCCGACGTGTGTTTCGTTCGGCCTGGAGTTCCATTCAAAGCTTGTCCTGTTTATTTCCCTGATATTTTTCTTCCAAAATATGTTCTGCTGTCTATTTGCTTTAAATTTTTCTTCCAAAATATGTTCTACTTCGTTGGTTGCAAGCTTGCTGCCACGTAGAATAACCTCGCCACGTAAATGTATTATTATCGGCTAGCTTGTTATTTATAACACTTGCGCCATATTTAGATGTATTCGGTTTGACATCAATTTATATGTGTTGGGGTGGATTAGAGTAAAACTTTAATTAAATTACACTCCAATCCACCCCAAACACATATGTCTCAAACTTCTCAGGCCAATCTCAATGTGATTATTTCCTAGTTTCCATTACTTTTACATCAGCTTGATATAGATGATGTAGACGTGGACATTGTCACAAATGGAAGTTAGTGAAGCCCCATCATTCAAGTTGGTGGTGTGGCAAAGGTAAAGTCAATGATGCCGAAGTTGATGGAGAGCCCTTGGTACCTAAGTGGCTAAGTGCAGGTGAAGATGGGGAGTGGTAATGCTGAAGACGATGACAAACACCTCAGGCCAAAATGTTGGCATATAAGCGATTTTGCTTTTTTTCCTATGTTCATAAATTGCGGTAGAGAGGCATTTGCAGTGACAGCTAATACAACTAGGTACAGTTTGGATCTCCTTCATATGGTTTAGTGTCATCATTACAGTGAGCTTTGAATAGGCATTACAGCGAGAAATTAAAGCATAGCTTACAAGGTCTATAAAAAAAAATGAGCTTCTTTTGTAGATGTGAATCATAGCTCAGCATGCTAGTTGTACTCCAGGACCACTTTGGTAGCCCGGTATCAGTCTAGGTGGGGCGCCGTTAATTATAGTGATCTTGTTGATACATATTGACCACTCTAAAGAGTTACATAACCTGTACATATAGTTGTGTGTGACTGTGTCCATGCTGATAGATGATTTCCTTCATATGTTTTTGCATTACATAGACTAGTGAGAAGACTGCTTTTCTACCCTAGGATGGTTAAGGTGGTTGTGTGGATGGCCGTTGCCATGAGGACATGCGGGAGCTATATATCCTCGTCATGGTGGTGAGAAATGATTTTTGAGGAGCGATGTATAGTGATGGGTGGCTAGGTGTTGCAAAAGATTATAGTTTTGATGAGTAGTTGTGCTAAGGATAATAAGAGCATCTCCAACAACTTCGTAAATTCACTTGGTATTCTTATTATTTTGGCAAAAATACAAAAACACATCTCCAAGAACTTGGTAAACCCACTTTGTAAATTTCCAAACTTGCTAAACTGAGCCTCCGCGTATTCTTCCGCGCGCGGAAGGACTTGCTATCGCGCGCGCGAGAAGAGGACCGGCTATGCGAGGCCGCGATGCCCGGCTGCTCGACCCCGTCCCGACGCCGCCCGCGCCGTCCGCCCCGACGCGGCCCCGACGCCGTCCGGCTGGCTGCGCGACGCCACTCGCCCCGACGACGCCCGCCCCGTCCGTCCGTCCGGCTGCGCGACGCCGCTCGCCCCGACGACGCCCGCCCCGTCCGTCCGGCCGGCTGCGCGACGCCGCTCGCCCCGACGACGCCCGCCCCGTCCGTCCGTTCGGCTCTGAAACCACGATGCGTGGTCGAGTACCTACGATGCTCAATATTTTGATGGAAAATGCTCAAAAGTTTCGCTTTTTCGTTACGATCGCGTAGAATCAAACCTCATCCGATTTGATGCAGCCGTTGTCGAGAAATCGCGAGTCAAAATTTCCATCCCGCTGGTCAACGTCGTGTTCTGTTCGCGTGAGTTGCAATGACATGTGGGTCCATCTGTCATCCTCTAGTTTTACCAAGTTGGAATACCAAGTTGTTGGAGATAACTTATTTTTTCACTTGCTAAATAATTTACCAAGTTGCTAAAACATGAAATATACCAAGTAAAATTTACAAAATTATTGGAGATGCTTCTAAGCCCACAGCCAACCAACACTTGCATTTTCAGTTACCTGCAAATCATCATGGGAGGACCACAGAGAGCAGGCTGGCCAAGCTGGTGGTGACGAAGGTGTGGTCCAGCAGAAATTCGAAGAAGTCAATGGCCCAAAGGCGAAGGCTTGGCCCAAACCGAAGTACGTCAGCCCAAAATGAGTGAAAGTGTAAAACACCGGCCCAAGACGTTGGTTTTTTTATTTTATTTTTTTGACTATAACGTTGGTTTTTTTATTGGAGCGATAAGAAGACGACACGGAGAAGATATTGGCTCATGCGTCTGGCAGCGAGCTTCTAATTGATGTCTGAGGGAGTTCCTGTACTATACTATCCGTAATCGATCTATAGCAGATTCGTTTTGCTTCTGTGTTCAAATGCTGCGCCCCACCTACTGCACCATCATTTCTCATCCTATCCTATAATCTTGTTTCTGATTGCAATAACATAACCGATCAGTTTGTTACAATGTTCCAATCCAACCCGCTGCAGGAACTGCCGCAACTGCAAAAACTATGATTTCTCCCAACCACTTTCATGACACCAGAATTTCTGTCCAGTCTTTTCTGCTGCAATGCAATATTTTGCTCTCTGACAGTGATCCCGTGACTGATCTGACAGAAGTTGTTACCATGATCTGACAGTGATCTCCTTGTATTGCCAGCCAAGAGTGCCCAAAAAGCATCCCTGCATATTGCGGGTTTTTCTTGGATTTCTTTTAGGTGGCAAGTCATCCTCCTTGCTTGTTGCTGTTGGGAAACTGGTTGCTTGGAAGCTGGTGGACACTGGCGACCGTGCTATTGAAGTGGAAGCAAAGACACCCTCCTCTCCTGCTTCCATATATTCATTCCTCCAGGCAGCTTGTGCTGTCTGCAGTCCGGTTCACAACTGATCCTTTGGAGGAAAGGCCACAATCGTTGCCGTAGTCTACGTCTGCCTGCTCTGGGGCCATGGCTGCGGCCTCAGACCGGTCTGAGGTCGACACAGCCAGGGCGTTCCGGTCCGTCAAGGAGGCGGTGGCCGTGTTCGGCGACCGCATAGTCATCGGCAACAGCCACTCCAGGCACAGCAGCAGCAGTGCGGCCACCATTGCCACCCCAAGCGCCAGTGCTAATGCCACTAGCGTCGTTGCAGCCACACCAAGTGCAGTCAAGCATGAAGCAAGCAGTAGCAGCAGCACTATGACCTTCTCCCCCACCCCAATGGCCGAGAGCGAGGCAGAGATAATTGCCGCCACGGTTCCCATGTACTCGGCGCCATCCTCGCCCGCATCACTGGCCTCGTCACCTTCACCGATGAAGCCGTGCAGCGGCCGCGGCGGCGACGACCACCGCGGCAACAACAACGAGGCGGCGGGCGGTGGTCTGGTGCTCGTGCGCTCCATCCAAAAGCTGGAGGCGGACGTGGCGGAGACGCGGCAGGATGTGGCTCAGCTCCGGAAGCGCGGGAACGAGATGGAGATGGCGCTGGCCAGCCTCAGCGCGCAGCTCCACCGTGGCCTGTCAAAGCTCGCCGAGATGGAGGCCGACAAGGCGGCGGCGGGGCGCCGCAGCATCGGGGGCGACACCGACGTGGCGCCGTCGTTCACGCTCCGGAGCGAGCGGTGGGGCGGTGACCGGCTCGCCTCGAGTGAGTACCTGCCGTCGTTCTCCCATGCCCTGAGCCTCGGTGAGGTGGACGACGTCGAGCTCATGGGCAGACGGAGGAGGAAGGCGCAGAAAGTGAAGCCCATCGTGCCACTCATCGGTGACATCCTCTTCTCCAGCTCCAGGAGGAAGAGCGCCAAGGAGAAGGGTGACGATGGCTTCTACAGTGGTGATCTCTATGGTGTGCTAGGATAGGCTGATGATCAGTGCTTTGTGCGTGCAGATGCAGTCAGTGTGCTCATCTGGTGGCATGGCAGATTGCATTGTGTGCATTTCTTTTTTTTTTCACTTTGGCTTCGCTGTTTTCTTTCTTTTTCTAATGTTCTTGTTTGCGTGGCTTGTGCAGGGAATTGCGTTTGTGTAAATGTACAAACATGTTGATGTAACTTCAGTGCCATGAATGGAACAGAGTGCGTGTGATGACAGCAAAGTTCATTGAATCTGACAGAAATGCTGGTAGTTTTCAGATGGTACGCTCGAGCAGAAACAGTAAAGTTCGAAATAGAAATGACAAAGCCAATTCTGTCCATTTTTCGGCGTGCTATCACCATTAATGGTCTATTATATAGTTTCCAAAACTAAAGCATATGACATCACCTCTCCCTCCGTTCTTCCCCACGCAGCCGCCCTATGACCCGAATCTCCCTCTAGGTGCAAGAACGTGTAGGAAATTTAGAAGAATGACAACAGGTGAAAATTGACGAGACTAAAACATAGGGATATGTTAAGTCTCACGATGATAAGTTTCCGATCAAAAGAAACCCTGACCGATCCCCCTTGGATCTCTCAAGGGCTCTATTCATCGGGTACCCTCGTGCGTACCCTCCGGCCAAAAATCAGGAACCGAGCATGCCTCAGCCTCTACTTGGGACACAAGTGCTCTCCTAAGCTCCAGGCTCCTAATCGACGACAACGTCGACCTGATCCTCAGCCCTCCCTCTTGTTTGAGCCAAAGGTTGGGCTAGAATGCACCGCTCTGGGTGCCCAAGGCTCAGGGCTTCATGATGTTGCCCCGATCAATGGGATCGTCATTGTCACCCACTCATCCGTCACGATGATAAGTTTGGATAGCCACCACGACCCCCCTATGACAGGTGGGACCTGCCTCTTTCTTCTAGAAGGTGTCCCCACTCATCATAGTGAAGGTTTCCTTTGCTTCGTTGTGGTCCATGAATCCAAGTGACTTGATCTTAAGCCACTTAGAGAAAACACAGTCTTCTTCTAGAAGCATAGCCCATCGTGATGATGTATTTGGATGGTCAATTGGCCATACTTGGGGGGGTTCGCCGGATGCCTATATGCCGCATGTTGTGTAACTACAAACAAATAATGATGTGTACAAGTGGAACCAAGTTTTGTACAAAACCACTATTCTTTTGCTTGTTTGCTTCCCAAAATGGTGTTTGTTGACGGTTTGGGTATGTAAAAGTATGGTATATATCTACTGTCAACAATGGGTTACCTGTTGGAGATAGTCTAAGGGGTATCAAATGTACATTAGCAAAACCCTAGACCAATATTTCTTCTTATTATTAGAAAATTCTTATCTGTGTTGTTTATATATGTAATTCTTGATTAAAAAAAGTGAATAACTAAAGAGACAATCTGGTGCTCTACCTGCAATGTATAGAGTCAGGTGGTTGTAGCCTGCGGACAGTAGTGTTTCCGATTCTAGAGTAGAGGGTGTTTCTGTGTAATCGTGTGTATTTTTCTTTTCTCTCATCCTTTTTGCCCCCTTTTCGAAAAACTAAAGAGACAATGACGATTCTCCACCAAGACATGGCCCACATTGATTGATGCACCAAACATGAAATCATATTTTAGCAGAACTAGCTAGCACGACACTATTAAACTTTGTTTTTTGAAATAAAACACTATCAGACTATGTATGCTACATTTGTTTGTCCTACTACATAGTACATAGATAAGCTAAAAAGTACACCTGAAGCAAGCCAGCTAGCTACTTTTAAGTGTTGGATTATCCCCTACACTTGACAAAAGTTAAATAGGACGTAAACCAAGTATATGAGATGCCATTAAAAATAAGGTTTGGCATGATAATAAAAATAAATATGATGTGAATCTTCCAATGATACACAACTATTTGGCTATATATCAAATTCAATACATATTTAATTGATTAGTATATTGATACTATAAGATAATATTTTTTGGAAAAAATTGTCCTAGAACAATATGCTTTTTTGATAATGAAATGTCAAAATATATTTTTACTACATATTTTCATTTTCTAATGAATCAATATAACCTGAAAGGTCTCCTGTTCTAGATTTTATATAATTTGAGCAATTTTAGGTCAAAATTTATCTAAGTCTACTTTTCTTGTTTGAAATATGATTGTCATTTCGTGATAAAGTATGTAACTTGCACCTCTATTTGTATATTTTAGGGGAATTAAAACTCTAAATGAGATATCTCTTTGCGATAAGATCTATTAATTTCTCTTGATTACACCACTTAAATGGGTCCTTTTTTGGGAAATATAGATCGTCCTAGTAATTTGTGTAGTTTCAAACTATTTTTTGCAAGATTCATAAGTGTTTTCTCTTTAAAAATGATTTAGAACAGATACAAAACAAGATGTCTAATGCTTTCTCCATCCCAAATTATAAGTTATCCTAAAAATCTTTTTTTTTTTAGGTGCATTTATTAGAAAAATAAAACCAAGTTCAAAGTACAACCAAAGTTACAGAAGGAAGAAAAGAGTGGGGTGGTGTGATTCTAAAAATCTTTTAGAGTCAAAGCATCTCAAGAATCTTTCAATAGCTTCATCTCATACTTGTGAGCCCTGTATGGGATGTTGTGAGAGCATGTTTTGCAAAACAGTTCACCATAACAGTCTTAGATTTACTAGCAAAGCTTCTCATAGAGCTAACAAATCCGACAGAATTATTTCATTGTTGAAGGCTGAGACGTGCCAAGCCACGCTTACTGAATAATTATTGCCTCTGCCATCTGATAGCCTAAGCATGCTTACTGAATAATTATTGCCTCTACCATCTGATAGCCTAAGGACGCTTATTGAATAATTATTGTCGAACGCTAATTGAAACACCGACAATATTTTTATGACTTTGCTAAATCTGGTCCAGATGGTTTATGAAACCCGCCTGTTTTCTCATAGAATCAAGGATCGGGCTCCATTGGACAATGTTGGTCGTCAAGGTATGCCCCCGTGGCTTTTTAGTATAAAGCTTGTGTACTAAAAAAAATGTCTCATGGTGATCATGTCCCGTGTTTTGGTCATGCCTTCGTTTCAAGGACAACATAAATACATAGCTTTATGGCCTATTTGGCATGGCTCCAGAGCTGAACTCCAGGCTAGAGTTGGGTGGAGCTAGCCAAACACCCCAACTCCAGAAAATAGTGGAGCAGCCCAACTCCATGGAGTTTATGGAGCTCTAGTACAAATTTCCGGAGTACCTCTCCTCCTACTCCAAAACTGACCAAAATAAACCTAGACATGGAGTTGAACTCAAACTACCCGCAATTGCCATCGTTTACACAAATCGAACCGTTATCCTTCTATTCTCCAGTCCGCCTCCCGACATCTCACGCGCGTGGCACGACTCCACCCTCCGACGGGCATCTCTTTCTGCCCGTGCGGCGACGGGCAACGCGCTCGCCGCCGGCCACGACCTCGCCCGGCAGCGCCGCCCTTCCCCCGCCTCTCTTCCCCACTGCCTCCTCCATCGCCCCCGATTCCCTAGAGAAGGAGAAGAAGGTCGTCTCCATCCACCAACCCTAATCCGCTGATCTGCTGGATCGATCTGCGAATTGAGCCACGAATCACGGCGGCGCTGGGCATCTGCTCGTACTAGCTGGTGCGCAACATCATGGGGAACCCGGAGGTGCGGGTGACCAAGAAGAAGCGGGCAGTTGGCGTGCTGGACAACCACGAGGAGCGGGAGAAGTTCGTCCGCTGGAAGAAGACCGAACAGCCGATTGAAGGGTAGGAGGATTTTATGTTTCTGCGATCAATTATTCTGCGATCAATTGAGCCTAAATCTCACATTTTGTTTGAAGATGAGAAGACCGGCCTGTTGATGATTTCAAGAAGTGCTACGTAAGGGTGTGAATAAAATGTCTCAATATTTATCAGCTAGCTAGTGCAGCATGGACGGTATGGGCGGGGCGGCATGGACGCGTGAGGTGAGGGTGGCCACGTGGGGCGAGGACGACGACGGGCCGGGGCGGGGCGAGGTCGGTGGTGAGGGCGGGGTAGGCGGGCGCGGCGAGGTGGATTGACTAAGGGTTTGGGGCGAACGGAGCAGGGGGGGTGGTAATTTCTGATATGCCCTTTGTTGAGAGCCCCAAATCGGGCACTAGACAAACTTTTATATCTTTGCCGAGTGCCAACCTCTGGCACTCAGCAGTCAGCAAAGACTACCTTTGCCGAGTCTCAGATCCTAACACTCGGCAAAGAATTTTCATTTTTTTTAATTTTTTGCCTCCGAGAAGGTTTTGCAAAAGATGTGACGTACGGTGGCCTGACATCTTCACATGTGATCACAATTTGATGAGAGCCGATTTTGCTGATGGCTTGACGCTCGGCAAAAAAAAAAAAAAAAAAAAAAAAAAAAAAAAAAAAAAAAAAAAAAAAAAAAAAAAACTCTTTACCGAGTATCAGTATTTGCCGAGTGTCAGGCTTTGCCGACGGTCAGACACTTAGCAAAGTGAGTTTTCCCGAGTGTTTGGTTTTGTTGAGTGCCCGATATTAGGCCCTCGGCAATGGCCTAGGCAGTCGGCAAAGAGTGTGTTTCCGGTAGTGAGATGGAGGGGATTGGGCTGCCGCACAGACCAGAAGGAGAGGGATAGGAGATTGAGCCTATGACCCCACATGAGTTAAAGGATTCTCCTCCAATAAATTACCCATCGGTGCTTCCAATATGAAATCTTATTTTAGTAGAACTAGCACGACTGTCGGTCTATTTTCATAGAATAAAGAATAATATAAGAACAAGGATATATATGAGTCTATCGCTTAAAAGAAAAGATCTCATGATAGTCAATATGGAATATGGGTCCTCAACACCCATCAATGCATGATGTTCTTCGACTAATTGTTACTCTCGATAATGAAGATGTTATTAATTGATTGCAAACCCATATTAGGGTATTTACACAGAGGAATGGAAAAAGTTGCGGCAAACAGAAGAATAGAATACTTGCCTTATATAACACGATAGGATTATTTAGCTACTATGTTTACAGAAGCAATATGACAGTAAATGCACCAAAAAGCACACGGTTATGCTCCTGAAGCAAGGCAGGCAGGCAGCCAGCAATTTATGAGCATTACTCAGCGCTGAGGTCTAACTCTCACATCCAGAACGCCAGTGGATCGTTTGCCGGGTTGCCACCTTTGTGAGATCGGTACCACATGGACGCATATCCCCGCCGGTGGGTAGTCCGCAGATCTCCCAGCTTGTCGTACTTGAGAGCAAACGAGGTCATCTTGACGTCGCGAAAGTAACGGCGGACATCGTCGTCGTCCTCCATCCGCACCCGCTGGCGGGACTCAACCAAGCAGAACTTGCTGTCGCCCATGTACACGAGCTTAGCGCCAAAATGCGATTGGTCCGGACGAAAAAGCACGTCGACGCAGAGCCTCCGTGTGGGCACGGTGTCGCGCGGCTCAGCGTCGGGCGGGACGTCGCAGCAGCAGACGCGCCCGGCGGCAGCTCCTCCTCCTTCCTCCTCGTTGTACTTGTGCGAGCAGATCCCAACCCAGGCGTCCAGCTCCCTGTCGTAGTGACCTTGCCCACTGAACGGCAGCGTCCACTCGCCGATGTACGTCCAGTCCAAGCGCTCCATGTCGAAGGCGTAGGTGCTCCAAGGGGCGCGGGGAACGTCGTCCACGGTTTTCGGACCAACGACGGGGTTGTAGCCCCACAGCGACATGAAGACTGTGCGCCCGTCCGGGTGCACGGCGTAGCTGCTGATGGATCTGGACCTGAACGGCAGATCATGTTCGATGGTGGTCCGTGGCCACCACTCGCCGGAGAGCGACGCCGGCTCCGGCCCGATCACGTCGATGAAAGTGTAGGCGAACGACAGGAGCCTGTCCCCGACGGAGGCGTACACGGGCCTCTCGCCATGGTCATCATGGTCACCCCGGGTGTGGGTGTCAGGGCACACGGTCATCGACAAGGTCGCGGTGTCGAACACGGGGATGCCGGGGCTGGAGTCCGCCGGATTCATCAAGAAAATCTTGGTTTCGTGCCCCGCCACGAACCACGCGTAGTGGTGCGCCTTGATGCGAACCAACGGGGACACAGCTTGTTGGCCAGAGCCCTCGTCCACGCTGTTGTTGTCGTCGGCGTCGGAGACGACGAAATCGTCCTCGCTGACTCTGTAGATGCTGTAGCCTTTATCCCAGTCGTCCAGCACCAGATAGAGATGCTGCACCGGCGGCGGCGGCGGCTTGGCCGTGTGACACGAGCAGCGACCCGGCAAACGCCGGCTTGGCATGTAATCGTTCGTCCACGCCGACGACGACATGTCCGATGATTGCGTCCTCTCCATCTGCGACTTCCCCGTCCCTTCTAAGTTCTCTGACGTGAGATCCGGCGCACCAAGATTTAATTTGCAAAAAGCTGGAACGCAATATGTTTGGACTTGCGACTTGCATATAAATACAAGGAATCGCGACTCCTAGCCGGAATCGACCTGGGCCCTGCGAGCCAATCGGGAGTTC
Source organism: Themeda triandra (assembly GCA_018135685.1). Lineage (NCBI taxonomy): Eukaryota > Viridiplantae > Streptophyta > Magnoliopsida > Poales > Poaceae > Themeda > Themeda triandra. The sequence goes on along the minus strand of JAENPR010000410.1, from coordinate 422,845 downwards.
GGGACCCAGTACTTACGAAAGTCAGATCCGAGACGAATTCGCTCAAAACAAAAATCGGATCCGAAACGATGCAAAATAAAGGATTTGCCTCCATTTAGTTGAAGTCCCTAAAGTTTTAAACCGGAATCTTAATCCACATATTCTGTTAGGTGAATACCTCGTGCGTTGCCGCGAGAATTTTCTTTTGTTGTATGAGACGAATTATACAGCATGAATTGATAGTAATTGGCATCTCTAAGAGTTTGTCATCTTCACTTGGTAATTGGCATCCATCTATTATTGGCAAAACAAGAAAAACCTTCCCTAACAGTTTGACATCTAACTTGGCAAATTTTAGCAAGTTGTCAAATTTCACCCTATTGGGAATATGCCCTAGAGGTAATCATAGAGATGATGATATTCCGCATGTATCCATAATATGTAATGTGTCCATTGAATATCCATTAAAGACAACTTGTATTGATTGGCAATTATGTGAATTATTTGTGGAACTCTTTTACTTGTATGGTTATTCTATATTTGTCCCTGGTCGGAGTTCATGTGAGGACACACATGAATATTAGACTAGCACATTATTAGTTGATGACTATGTTTCACAAGTCATGGACATGAAGATGTCAAACTAATAATGTGGGCACATGTATGACATGTAGGCTAGACTGACCCGACATGAGATTGTCTCTATACACATCATATACGTTATGTCCTTCGACCTGAGATTGTTGTATGTACTCGAGATGTGTATCGACTTGCTTAGGGACTGACAAACGCTACTCCGTTACTGGGTAGTTATAAAGGATATCTTCGGGTTTGTCGAGAAGCATGCTGTGAGACATAGACAATCAAGATGGGACTTGCCCCTCTCTAAAGAGAGTGATATCACTGGATCACTCAAGTGATTGGAATAACAAATGCATGGCCGTACTTGGGTTAAGTGTTAACCCACGAGTTGAACCAAATATCATGTGACAAGGGAGTAACTTGTATATGGTCGTAGTGGTTCGTCTGATATAATCATTTGCGTGCACACAGGAGTTATCACGCCTTGCTAGAGGCCGCTGTCAGCTATTGGGCGAATAGGAGTATTCGGCCCATGCCTATGTGTGCGTGAACCCATAGGGTGGCACGCTTAAGAGGCTAGAAGCCTAATTCGGGTTGGACCCGAATTAGACAAGGCTTAGGGTTTCTAATGGGCCTCCAACTCGGGAGCACATGAGAGATGCCTATATAAGTAGAGGGGAGGGGCGCGGTCAAACCTAATCCACGCCTTTGGCAGCCGCCATCGCCCCCCCCACGCTCTCGCCTTCGCTCCTCGCGGACCTAGCAGTCCGGAGGAGCATCGCTTCTCCCTCGTATGTGTGTGATACCTCGGAGGTGCTGCATCTGGAGCACGAGGACGAACCACAAGTGGTGGGAGGAGTTGCTGGACGACCACGCAACTGCACGGCACTGCTGCGATGCGTTCGACTACATCGAGTCGTCTTCCGCTGCATCTGCGCGTCTAGTGGTAATCCCGTAACCTGTAACTAGCAGTAGATCCTGGGAGATGAGGTAGAAAAAGTTTTGTTTTCTGGCTAGCGTAGCACCCTCATAACCCTACAGTGGTATCAAAGCTCTATACTGCGTCGTTATAGGTTCTGGATGTTGCATATGTGATATGCACGGTTATAGATGAGTTTCCAATCTTGGTTCATGGTCTTGCCGCATTGGTCTTGTAACGATCTACTCGTACCGGTCGGAATTCCACCATCCGAGTTAAGTGATACATGTAAATTCAATCACGGCGAGTTTGAGATCAATCAGATTGATCGAATTGAACTCTAGGTCAAGTGCCTAGCACATGAGATGCGCGGCGGCGCAGATTGGATCGGCCGTCGGGCGCCGAGTTGCCGAGAAAAGTCCTGTTCGTAAACGGCCGTAACTTTTCAACCGTAGCTCGGATGGAGACGATCTCTAAACGAAAGTTGTAGACAATTTCGAGATGGACCAACCGAATCCCACTCCATCGGATTCGATGAGATTAGAATTGTCAAAAGTGGTCCACAAGATAGGGTTTTTCGCGATTTACTATTAGTAGTCGGAATCGGTTAACTCTGTTTTGCAGGATTTCGTGACTGGTATAGCCCTTATGTGTATGTGATGCATGTATGTAATTAATTCATGGCTTGCACGTCATGAGGATGACAATATGGGCTGGAGCCATATAGATATTGTCAAAATTATTGTAATGGCCTGCGTGCCAATCTGTGATGATACTATCCGCGACTATGTAATTTTAATTCACTAGCTTTGGCGTTAGTGATAGTTAGTCATGGCGGATTCATCACTGAAGGATGGCATACATGGATCGTGGAGATGGAGATCACCATGATGAACAGATTGATGAGATGGAGATCTCAAAAAAGAACAATGGGCTATACCAAGTCATATCTGCTTATGACATTCTTACTATGTTCTACTTTCACTTGCTATAATGTTTTTGTCTACATTCATGCGGTAGTGAAGTAGAACGATCCCTCAGTAATGTTTGAGTTGATGCTCCCCCAAACCTTGCACTGTCGCTGTCTTGTACAATCGGTGGTGGGTCTATGAAATTAGGGTGCCACCGATTTTCTTTGACTAGACAGGTTCATATCGGATACTTACTGCAGGAGGTTTGGTTGCTTGAACAAGGTCATCCTAACGGTTAGGGACCTTGGAGCATAAGAAGTTGGTAACCCAAGCATAGAGATGCTATCCAACAACAAGAGTCATATGTGATATGATTAGCAAAGAGTTGCTTACCGATCTATCATGTCTTCTAGCGGTGATGCTAAAGCTCACTAGTCGACTTGCTAGTTGTGGGTCTTGAATCACTAAGTTTCAATCGAGGGATATTGATTTTAGTGGGAGTAGATTATATTTGTTATTATTTACTCTATCATGGATACTTTATCTTAGTATTTTGCATTACTTTTGTTGTAGATTAAATGGCGTCTTCTAAGCAACCATTTACTTTGCGTTCAATTCTTGAGAAAGATAAGTTGAATGAAACAAATTATGCGGATTGGATCCGATCTCGAGAATTGTTCTCGTGGAGAAAAAAGGAGGATTATCTAGACACCCCTTTACCGGATGAGCTCGCTGAAAATGCATCTCGCTCTTTGAGAAAAATGCTTACAAGAAAGCATGTGATGCTGATCTTGAGATAAGCTGTCTTATGCTTGCATGTATGGAATCCGATCTGCAGATGCAGTTCGATAACAATCATTTAGTGAACGATATGATCGTGGCGCTTGAGGATATGTTCCAAACTCAAGCTAGGACTGAAAGGTTCAATGTCTCTGAGGCGCTTGCTTTGAAACCAAGCTAGCGAGAGGGTGCAAACTTGTTGGGCCACACGTAATCAAGATGGTTGGTTACACTCAGAGGTTGAAGAAGCTAGGCTTCCCGATTGGCCAAGAGTTGGCTACTGATTTCGTTCTCTCGTCTCTGCCGCCCAGCTATGGAAACTTCATCTCGAACTACCATATGCATGGGGCGGAGAGGGGCTTGAATGAGTTGTGTGGCATGCTGAAAACAGCAGAGGTTGACATTAAGAAGCAGGGTGGTGGCCAAGTGTTGGCTGTCCAGAACAAGCCTAACTTTAAGAGAAAGAAGGGCTGGGGGAAGAAAAAGGGCAAGGCTAAAGATGTGATCTCCAAGCCAGCTCCGCCTGCCCCCAATGCTGGACCACCGGCTGATGTAAATGCACTGGAAAAGAAACTGCAAGCAGTACTTGGCATCCTTAAAGAAGGACGATGGTAGTAAAGGTACTCCCGCTCATACGCTTGTTGTTTATGTTATAGACATTTTCCTCGCTAACTCTTATATCAATTCTTGGGTATTTGATACCGGATCGGTTGCTCATATTTGCAATACGATGCAGGGAATGATAAGAAGTAGAAGCGTGGAGAAAGGAGAGGTTGATTTCCGCGTGGGCAACAATGCAAGAGTTGCTGCATTGAATATCAGGACGATGCAACTTCACCTGCCTTCATGATTTATATTGGAATTGAATAATTGTTATTTTGTTCCTAGCTTAAGTCGAAACATTGTGTCACCTTCATGTTTGATGAAGGATGGTTATTGTTGACACCAGATGTGGCAAACGGGATTACCGCAAGCGGACGGGTAGTCAATGTAGCACTTCACGAGGAGTATTCCAGGTATCGTATTTTCCACAGGGAATGAGAAGTGGACTAACTAGGCCAAGGGATGCCGTCAGGCAGTGATCAAAGGGCTTAGGATGGGATAGAGAGGTAATTCTAGTATTTGGATCCTAACTTAGCTTATCCTAAGGATACGTGAGAGCTAACTCTATCTTTCTGCTGCGGTCGATGGGCGAGACAGGTTGCTAAATAACACCCCCTGAAGCGGCCACCAGTGCAGGCCTACAATCTAACCTAACAACACGCTCAGGAGAACTCCAAGGTCCCAACGGAAGGCTGTCACACTTCACTCTGGGCGTTCCTGGGTGTAGCCAGACATTCACATCGGCAGATCTAGTCTAGACACCGCGCCTACACTATCTCTACTACTCTAAACACGGCCAGGGTTTAGAGCACTTCACTCAAGAGCCTAACATACGCTCGCTTAGGAGAGAGCAATGTGCCAGCAGAAAGGATGTATACTTATGATAAACTAAGACAGAAAGTAAATACTGAGAGTACTCAGATGAAAACAACTAGAAAGTAAACTTACTAGAAGACAAGCATCCGCTGAGGCGCTCCCGGAAGAAGACTCCCGACAGTAGGGACTCCTCCGCTGGAACTCCTCACTCTCTTCCCTCTATTCTCACACTATAGCTAATAGAAGCTCTTCCTATGATACATGGTGCACTTTGGACTAAGCTATAGGGGGGTATTTATAGGGGAGATGGAGTAGGGGCTACTCCACCGCCATGTCATCGATCCGCGTGAAGTGGCTTCTCTACCTTCGGATCCAACCGACCTCAAACCACCTTGAATCAATGTCCAGGATGTGCAGGGAACGTCGGTGGAGTGAACCAACCCAAAATGGGCCCACACTCCAGGTCGGCCGACCTGGGGTTCTTCCCCCTGCTAACATGTGGCATCATCTCGAGCAGTAGAAGGTCGGTGGAGCAGGTCTGACAGGTGGGTCCCATCTACCATTGGTCGGCCGACCAGGGTCTGGTTAGGTGGGCCCACCAGCCTTGTTCCACCGATGTTCCTACGTGTCCTAGAGTGTGTTGCTTGCTCATTTGAAGTTTGCTCAAATTTGCTCCATTCACGCTTGTTCAGGCTTAATTAGTACCTGTTTGTACCTGCATCCAAATAGTGACATGTACATGTGGAACCAAGTGAAATGCACCTATATCACTACTTGTTTGCTGGGTGTAGCTCTAGAATGTGACTAATGTTGACGGCTTTCATGGGATGAAATAGGGTCTAAATGCCGTCAACAAGATCCCCCACACTTAAGTCTTTGCTTGTCCTCAAGCAAAGTTTAGAGAGAGAAAGGTAATACTACAACATTGTTGAGATATCAGCAAGTACTAAGCTTACTCTGGCAGAAATCATTCATGTGGGTTATGTGGTATTGTCTAACATAAATCCTTCAGTTGTTGAAACAAATGGAATAGTTCTCAAGGCTCAGTTCTCTACTCATTTCATATCCTTAATACTTAGAGTTTTATAGATTTTTGAAAAGAAAACACATGTGTTATTCCTACTCCTCAACGGATATCTCTAGTCACTCAAGTGGTGTATGAATCCTCACCAAGGCACATCATTTACTTGCCTTTAAAAACATCCTATCTCTAATAAGACTTTATATGGAGCTTGAATAGGTATGTCAAGGAATAGCATACTTGCAGTGCATATGTTGTCTTAGTTAAGAAAGAAAGATTCTTGGACCACAGCAGAAATTCATCACGCCCCAGATCAAGATGTAAAGTGGAGTGAAAGAATGTAATGGATGATGGAAAGGAATTGGATGTATGGTGGATGAGGTTGCTCCTTCTTTTGATTCTGTCTCTCTTTCTACTTCTATTGAGACAAGGCTAGCTCTTTCTTATCATTTTTTTTGCTCTACTCAATAGATGCCTAGCCTTTTGGGGTGTGTCTCACCTAACAAATAATAATTTGAGAGAGATTTTCTAACTTTGGAGCATGGAGCAACCTATATGATGGAGATGGTGAAGGTGCGTACTTTCAGTGTAGAAGCAGCACAAGGATGGTGGTATGGATGATGATGCGTGCTCCCAGTGTAGGAGTAGCATAATGATGGAGGTAAGATGCGTACTCCCAGGGTAGGAGCAGCATAATAATGGTAGTTAGATGCACACTCCCAGGGTAGGAGTAGCATGGTTGCATACTTTCGGATTAGAAGCAGCGTATTTGGTGATCTGTGGATCTTGATCTTAGGGCCATGACAAACCTCTAACAAAGGTTCTACAAGTCTTAACCAGACTCACTGCAAGCAAGTAGCTTATGTAGAAGGCTTTTGGATTTTTAATGTATATGGCCGTGGTGGGCATTTCAACACTATTGAGGAGTAGTGACACTATGGTTTTATGACATTTTTCAAAGTTAAATCTCTAAGTACTTTAGATAGAAAGACATGAAGCATGAGCCGAGAATTATATCACATTTATCAACACCCTAGTCAATATGATGAACCTTTCATGAATTTTTGACCCACAAGCTTGATCATGTGCAGGAGTAAAAGTTAGCAAAGCTTCTATCTCTAAATGTCATAGATTAAAGCAATTGTTAAGTTCTAGATGCAAGTCTTCATTTTTTTATTTAAAGCTAATAAGTAAAAGAAATAGGAAAAACTGAAAAGAAAGAGAAAGGAGTAGGAGGGACATACCGATGAAGAAAGTGGTTTCGCGTAGAGGTCGGGTGTGGGCCGGGGGCCAACAGTCGGTCGACCGACCTGAACCTGGGCTCCGTGGCCTGGATTCCGACTCCATTCGGTCTGCTAATTGGTGTGGTGTACTTGGTTTGCCAAATTGGCACGAAGTCCAAGTCGGCCGACCGGTGGATCGGGTCGCCCTTTGTCGTGCCATCTTGCAGAACCATCAGCACCTCAAATCCGTGCTGTTTCACAACTTTTTCATGTTTAAAGTCGGCGAGACTCCCCACACTTGGGCTTTGTTCACTATGAAAATGACACGGCGAAAATGAAGTGAAAAATACATACCCTGCTGGTGGCAAAGTGCACCAACAGGGTTAGACAAACTTTTTCTTTCCTTTCAAATCTTCCTTTGTATTATAAATCAAATTTCTAAGCACTATTACAATGTGATGGGAAATTTAAAATTCAAAAAGGGAAATTAACTAAGAAAATTTAAAAATAAAAGTGCCTAGTCTTCTAAAAACTAATTTATTCTAGGGAGAGGGGATCTCTAGTAGATCCTCCCCACCGATTGCCCTTGCAATCCTCTTGACCTTCGCATTGTTGCTAATGCGTAGGTCACGGAATGCATCCAACATATACATGTGGGCAATCCTAAGTTCTGCCATGGTCTCCATGAGGGTTTCGTTCTTCTCCCTCAGATTTGCCGTGACACGGAGAAGTTTCTCCACATCGCTCCTTTCCTCCTCCCCCTCAAACTGCCCAGGTGGGCCTCTGATGGGAGGTGGAGACATGTGCCTACGAACGGAGGCGCTGGTGGAGTCGTTCGACTCCCTCAGTGCCATGCGCTCGTCGGAGTCCAATGGTGGGATGAGGGTCTTCCCCATCCCCGGTCCCGCTCCCTTGATCCGGCGAAAGTGAGGCGTGTGGGACTGCTCGAAGCTCGAGCTGCCCCCGGTGTTGGCGGAGACGACGATCGGGGCCTCACGGTCCCCTATGAGCGACTCGTCCTTCAACGCCAATTGACCCGTGGTGGGTCGCCTTGGCATGGTGGATCTCGCGGGGATTTCCCGAGAGTCCTTTTGGGCGTCAGTGAGCGCGACGAAGGTCCCGACTGGGCAGGACGTCGGGGAGTGATCGGGCGACCACGCCTCGGGTCGGCCGACCAGGGTTTTTTCCTCAGCAGCCCTCCAGTGGGTGGTACCATGGCCAGAGGCTCGGCCTCGATCACGTGCACTGCCATGGCGCATTCCATTTCGGCAATGAGTGATCGCGGTGGCATGGGAGAGTCCGGGCGAGAGACGATTTGGTGGTTTCTCGTGGGTGATGCCATGGCAAGGTGGATGATGATCAAGGATGGCTCAAATGGAGCTAGAATGCTATGGGAAGAGAGGAGAGTCCTAGGGGGCTTTTAAAGGCAAGGTTGAGGAGGAGGTTTCAGTGTTTTTTGAAAGAATTCGAAAGGGAGCGTCCTGGGGGACGCCTCTCCATCGTTCCTGCTCCTTCGCCGAGTTCGAATCATCGAAAAGCCCGGTCGGCCGACCGGCGAAGTTTCGCCGTTCAAGTTCAACTTTGAACTGCAGGCTCCCCTAGCCGTTTCCAAACACTTTTGCGAATTCAAATCGCAAAAATGCTGGTCGGTCGACCGGACCCTGGTTGGGTCTAGTCGACCAGGCTGAGGTCTTGGTTTGGCTGCACCACCCTGGGTCTGAGTGGGTGCCCAAACTCAGGTCGGTCGACCTATACTTGGCTCCTAGGGACTAGCTCCCAAGTGCTCAAGTGTTCCTAGAAATCCCTATACTGCCCTTATTTCTAATCAAGCAAATTGGCGTGCAGTTTCAAAAATGTAAAGTATTAAAGCTAGCATGTCAATGAAGTAAGCATGTAGATTTTAGTGATTAGGATGTAAGGTAAAATCTATCATGTCTAATTCTTCTTGTATGAAATCATGTTCATAAAAAAGTTTAAGGCGATGGCCATTTACCTTGAAGATGTTGCCGTCGTCGTCCTGCAGCGTCACAGCTCCATGTGTCGCGGCGTCGACCACCAAGTACGGGCCTTCCCATTTGCTTCTTAAGTTTCCATGGCCAAAGAGTTTGACCCTGGAGTTGAACATGAGTACCTTGTTCCTCGGATGAAACTCTTTTTGCTTGATTCACTTATCATGCCATCTTTTGGTTTTCTCCTTGTAAATTCTGGCATTGTGATAAGCTTGTTCTCTCCATTCCTCCAACTCTGAGATCTAGATCTTCCGGTGTTTGCCGGCTGTGGGTAGGTCCATATTCCACCTCTTTATGGCCCAATGTGCCCTATGCTCCAGCTCGACGGGCAGGTGGCATGTCTTTCCGTATACAAGCTGGTATGGGGTCATACCAATAGGAGTCTTGTATGCGGTCCGGTATGCCCGAGTGCATCGGAAAGTCGTATTTCCATGCCGATCCCATCTCATTGACAGTCTTAACGCAGAATATTCTTGATTTGCTTGTTCGAAGTTTCGCTTGTCCGCTTGTGCGGGGATGGTACGGTGTTCCCACATTGTGCTGTATCCCCATTCCTTTCAGAAACTCGCGGAATCTCTTGTCAATGAAGTGGCTGCCTCCGTCACTGATGACTAACCTTGGGGTGCCGAATCTTGGGAGGATGATGTCATGAAATATCGCCTTAGCGTGCTTTGAGTCTACTGACTTACACGGCAGTGCTTCGACCCACTTGGATACACAGTCCACCGCCACCAGTATGTACTCATATCCTTGTGATGGTGGGAATGGACCCATGTAATCTATCCCCCAGACATCAAAGAGCTCCACTTGAAGGTTGTTTGTGAGGGGCATGGCGTCACGGGTATTGATATTCCCGTGTCGTTGGCACCTCTCACACCTTTTGATGAAGTCCTTGGTGTCCCAGTACGTGGTAGGCCAGTAGAATCCACTTTGCCAGATCTTGGCATGGGTCCTGAATGCACCATAATGGCCTCCATATTCAGCCCCATGGCATTTACTGATAATCCGGATGCCTTCTTCTTTTGGAACACACCGTCTCAGCACCCCATCTTGGCAGACCCTATAGAGGTAAGGGTCGTCCCAGTGATGTGCATTGCTTTCCTTGATCAGCTTCTTCTTATCTTCCCCCGGTGGTACATAGCCAGAGACCATGTAGTTGACGATGTTTGCGTACCAAGGGTGAGCAGCTGACACCTTGAGAAGTGTGTCGTCCCGAAGATAATCGTTGATAGGCAAACTCGTTTGTCTTCAAGCCGCATCCTAGAAAGGTGGTCTCGACCGAGTTTTCTACTCCCTTTTTATCTTTTATTTCTAAGTCAAATTCTTGGAGTAGCAAGATCCACCTTATTAATCTTGGTTTAGCGTCTTTCTTAGTGAATAAATATTTTAGGGCAGCATGATCAGTGTAAATGATCACTTTTGCTCCTACCAGATAAGACCTGAACTTGTCTATAGCAAACACTATGGCTAACAGCTCTTTTTCAGTGGTGGCATAGTTTAGCTGAGCTCCGGTTAGTGTTTTACTAGCATAACAGATAGCATGATGCTTTTTATCTCTAGTCTGTCCTAAGACAGCTCCTACAGCATAATCGCTAGCATCACACATTATCTCAAAGGGAAGCGACCAGTCAGGGGGTTGTATGATTTGCGTAGAGACAAGTGCTTTCTTAAGGTAGTAAAATGCATCTAAGCACTCATCATTAAAAATAAAGGGTGCGTCTTTAGCTAGCAGGTTTGTTAAAGGCCTAGCGATTTGCAAAAAATCTTGTATAAACCTTCTATAAAAACCAGCGTGACCAAGGAAACTGCACACTCCTCTAACGTTCGTGGGAGGTGGGAGCTGTTCTATGACCTCTATCTTAGCTCTATCTACCTCTATTCCACGCTCAGACACTCTATGTCCTAACACTATCCCTTCCCTAACCATAAAGTGACATTTTTTCCAGTTTAGGATCAAGTGTTTTTCTTCGCATCTTTGTAAGACGCGCTCCAGGTTCTCAAGACATCCGTCAAAAGTCTTGCCATAGACGGAGAAGTCGTCCATGAAGACTTCCATGATTTCTTCAATCATGTCTGAGAAAATGGACATCATGCACCTTTGGAAGGAAGCGGGAGCATTGCATAGGCCAAAAGACATGCGCCTATATGCATATGTCCCGTAAGGGCATGTAAATGTCGTCTTACTTTGGTCGTTGGGATGGATTGGGATTTGATGATAACCTGAATACCCGTCAAGGAAACAAAAGAAAGAGTGTTTCACCAACCGTTCCAGCATCTCATCGATGAATGGTAACGGAAAGTGATCTTTCTTTGTAGCCTTGTTGAGTTTTCGATAATCTATGCACATCCTCCATCCCGTGATGATTCGTTGTGGGATTAGTTCGTTATTGTCATTTTTAACGACCGTCATTCCTTCTTTCTTAGGTACTACTTTTACGGGGCTGACCCACTCACTGTTTGGAACAGGGTAGATTATGCCCGCGTGTAAGAGCTTCAAGACCTCATTCTTTACTACTTCTCTCATCGCATTATTTAGCCTCCTCTGAGGCTCTCTCGAGGGTATAGCTTCGGGTTCTATTGGGATGCGATGTGTGCAAAGAGCGGGGCTAATCCCCTTAAGGTCTTGGAGGGAGTATCCTAAGACAGAACTATACTTCTCTAGAACGACAATAAGTCTAGTGGTTTCTTTTTCTGAGAGTTGATCACTAATAATGACAGGGTTGTCTCTATCGCCGTTAAGGAAGACATACTTAAGCCCAGAAGGAAGTGGCTTAAGTTCTATGGAGGGTTTAGTTTGTGGTTCGGATTCATCTAGCTCTAAGGGCTCGTCTAGGTCGGGGTTTGTTTCTGGCTCTTCGATGTAATCCTCAGCCTCCTCTTCTAAATCAGGCATTGATGCCTCTACATGGGCTGCCACCATTACCTCCTCTACTGGGTCAATTTCGGGATGTGGTTCTGATTTGTTATTGACTAAACCAACAAGGGGAATCGAAAGGTTTGTGTTTTTCCCGAGTTGACCCCTAACGTACCCATTCTGAAAGTCACTCAGAAATCTGAGGAGTAGGTACCCAATTAGCAAGTCAATGTCCTCTACATCAAAAATGTAGAAATTTAGGAGGACATTTATTTTGTTAATGGTGATTGGTATGTTTCGTGCAAGACCGCAACTCTTGACTAGTTTCCCAGACGGTATCTTGAGGAATCTGTCATTGGGAGTTAACGGTTCCTCTTGGCCGTAGGAGCAGTACTTGGCGTCCTTAAAGAAGGACGGCGGTAGTAAAGGTACTCCCGCTCATACGCTTGTTGTTTATGTTACAGACATTTTCCTCGCTAACTCTTATATCAATTCTTGGGTATTTGATACCGGATCGGTTGCTCATATTTGCAATACGATGCAGGGAATGATAAGAAGTAGAAGCGTGGAGAAAGGAGAGGTTGATTTCCGCGTGGGCAACAATGCAAGAGTTGCTGCGTTGAACATCGGGACGATGCAACTTCACCTGCCTTCATGATTTATATTGGAATTGAATAATTGTTATTTTGTTCCTAGCTTAAGTCGAAACATTGTGTCACCTTCATGTTTGATGAAGGATGGTTATTGTTGACACCAGATGTGGCAAACGGGATTACCGCAAGCGGACGGGTAGTCAATGTAGCACTTCACCAGGAGTATTCTAGGTATCGTATTTTCCACAGGGAACGAGAAGTGGACTAACTAGGCCAAGGGATGCCGTCAGGCAGTGATCAAAGGGCTTAGGATGGGATAGAGAGGTAATTCTAGTATTTGGGTCCTAACTTAGCTTATCCTAAGGATACGTGAGAGCTAACTCTATCTTTTTGCTGCGGCCGATGGGCGAGACAGGTTGCTAAATAACACCTCCTGAAGCGGCCACCAGTGCAGGCCTACAATCTAACCTAACAACACGCTCAGGAGAACTCCAAGGTCCCAACGGAAGGCTGTCACACTTCACTCTGGGCGTTCCTGGGTGCAGCCAGACGTTCACACCGGCAGATCTAGTCTAGACATCGCACCTACACTATCTCTACTACTCTAAACACGGCCGGGGTTTAGAGCACTTCACTCAAGAGCCTAACATACGCTCGCTCAGGAGAGAGCAATGTGCCAGCAGAAAGGATGTATACTTATGATAAACTAAGACAAAGTAAATACGAAAGTACTCGAGATGAAAACAACTAGAAAGTAAACTTACTAGAAGACAAGCATCCGCCGATGCGCTCCCGGAAGAAGACTCCCGACAGTGCCGGGACTCCTCCGCCGGAACTCCTCACTCTCTTCCCTCTATTCTCACACTATAGCTAATAGAAGCTCTTCGTATGATACATGGTGCACTTTGGACTAAACTATAGGGGGGTATTTATAGGGGAGATGGAGTAGGGGCTACTCCACCGCCACGTCATCGATCCGCGTGAAGTGGCTTCTCTACCTTCGGATCCAACCGACCTCAAACCGCCTTGAATCAACGTCCAAGATGTGCAGGGAACGTTAGTGGAGTGAACCGACCCAAAATGGGCCCACACTCCAGGTCGGCCGACTTGGGGTTCTTCCCCCTGCTGACACATGGCATCTTCTAGAAGCAGTAGAAGGTCGGTGGAGCAGGTCTGACAGGTGGGTCCCACCAACCCTTGGTCGGCCGACCAGGGTCTGGTCAGGTGGGCCCACCAGCCTTGTTCCACCGATGTTCCTACGTGTCCTAGAGTGTGTTGCTTGCTCATTTGAAGTTTGCTCAAATTTGCTCCATTCACGCTTGTTCAGGCTTCATTAGTACTTGTTTGTACCTGCATCCAAATAGTGACATGTACATGTGGAACCAAGTGAAATGCACCTATATCACTACTTGTTTGCTGGGTGTAGCTCTAGAATGTGACTAATGTTGACGGCTTTCATGGGATGAAAACAGGGTCTAAATGCCGTCAACAGTTATTCATTTGCGAGTAAAGACAATGGTTGTGTTATCTCAAAGAATGATATGTTTGTGGCTTTTGCATCCATTATGAATGGATTATTTATTTTAAATCTTGATGATGCACCTGTCTGTAATGTTAATGCTAAAAGGCCTCGGCTTAATGAGTTAAGTCCTACATATATGTGGCATTGTCGTTTGGGTCATATAAGTGAAAACGCATGAAGAGGCTCCATGATGATGGGCTTCTAACTTCGTTTGATTTTGAATCTTACGAGACATGTGAGGCTTGCCTATTAGGCAAGATGACCAAGACGCCTTTCTCAGGTTTTCCTGAGAGAGCTCCTAACTTATTGGAACTAATACATACTGATGTATGTGGACCAATGAGCACGACAGCTAGAGGCGGATTTCAATACTTCATAACTTTTACTGATGACTTTAGTAGATATGGCTATGTCGACCTAATGAAGCATAAGTCGAAACATTTGAAAAGTTCAAAGAATTTCAGAATGAAGTAGAGAACCAACGTGGCAAGAAAATTAAGGCCTTGCGATCGATCGTGGAGGCGAATATTTGAGTCACGAGTTTAGCAATCATCTAAAGAGTTGTGGAATTGTTCCACAGCTTACGCCACCTGGAACGCCGCAGAGAAATGGCGTGTCTGAGCGGCGTAATCGGACTTTGTTAGACTTAGACATGGTTCGGTCTATGATGAGCCAGTCGGACCTACCTTTATCGTTTTGGGGATACGCTCTAGAAACAGCCACTTTCACATTGAATAGAGTACCATCTAAGTCCGTAGTTAAGACACCATATGAGATATGGACTGGGAAGAGTCCTAGTTTGTCTTTCCTAAAACTTTGGGGTTGTGAAGTTTATGTCAAACGGCTTATATCAGATAAGCTAACACCCAAATCGGACAAGTGTTTTTTCGTGGGATATCCGAAGGAAACTTTAGGATATTACTTCTACAACCGTTCAGAGGGAAAGTGTTTGTTGCTCGAAACGGTGTGTTCTTAGAGAAAGAGTTTCTCAAAAGAGAGAAGAGTGGATAAAAGGTGTATCTTGAAGAAGTTCAAGATGAGCCAGTCGAGAAGGACTCTACGAGTGATGCTAATGTAGCAGAACAAGTTGAGATGCCCGTGGCCGTTGAAACACCTCCACAACCACGAAGATCAGCAAGATTTCGTAAATTGCTTGGGGATCTGTTATTGTTGGACGATGACGAACCTGCAACATACGCAGAAGCTATGATGGACTCGAGATTCCGAGCAATGGCAGAGTGCCATGAGATCCATTGTCTATTCAAGCCGGAAGATGCCAAACAGTTTATTTCCCCGCCGGCGGCCTCGAACCAAGAATAAGAAGGGCAGGCGCCTTGAGGCATGAGTTCTTTGCAGCCTCCTGATTATCTCCAACCACCATTGCTCTAACCATCTCGGGGCTTCTTTGGCCCTAGGATGCTAGAAGAAAGCTACTGAGGTGGTTAAATTATAATTTGTTGATATTAATGGATGGTAACATTGATCTGTACGAAAATAGGTCCTTGTTATCATATATGTAATTTTCTTTTATTTGTTTTATCTTGTACTCTTGTGCTCTATCTAAATAAATATTTTGTTGTCATTTGAACAACTATATATGTACTCTAAATAAATATTTTGTTTGGCGTTGGACAACCCAGGGTACTTACTCTTCAAAATCGGCCTACAGACCACTATAGCTTACCGCGCACCCAATCCCCGGGTGTACTAGGATCTGGAAGGCTTAGGCACCCCTATGCGTGAAGAGTTTCCTATGGTTGGCTATCCGACGAAGGCCCTGGACAGCGGATCGTAGACACCGATATGACCTCAACGCACGAGCGGAATGCTACCTATGCGACCAAGACCCTAAGTCCATTGACCACATCATCGCCACTTGTTCCTTCACCAGGCAGATCTCCATACTGGCGGTGCTCGGCGTCCACGCATCACAGGTCAGAGGAGAAACAATCACCACCTAGTGGCAGCAATGGCGCCGACGATGGCATGATGAGAAGAGGAAGGGCGTGAATGCCCTCTTCGTGTTCGAGGTTAAGACGCTGGCAGAAGCAACTCTTATGCCTCCTTTTACCTTTCCAAAGTGGTCTGGTCATCTTCTTCCTTGAGCTTATGGTCGTCCGTCCATGGCCGACATGGCATCACGCTGCTGTGTGGGAGGAAGGGGGCATGGGTGGCTGTGCGAGGACGGTGGGCCGAGGGGGCGTGGGTGGCTGTGCGAGGGTGGGCGGGCCGGCGGCAGTGTTGGGTGGTGGCTGCGCGAGGGACGGCGGCGGTGGTGGCGGCGGCGCAGCGCACAAGCCCGAGAGAGAGGAGAACGGGATGAAAAATGAATGGAGATGAGAATGATGCTCTGAACTCATGGTCGGATAAGACCATGGACCGTAGGTCCCACATGTAAGTGAGCGCGACAGGGGATAAAAGACCCGGTACATTACCATCTCGCATGCAAATTAATTAATCCATAACTATTTTTAGGTGAGACACCATTGGGTTTTCCATCTTTTGACCAATTCGTTAATGTAGCGACGCAAAAATAAGGTCCTACATGCCAAACACAATTCGTTAATGTAGCAACGCAAACAAAAACGCATCTTTCATCACGTTCCTTAATCCGGTCATTAAAATCTAATTCTTATATATTTTGATTGCCATTTCACTTCATTCCCGTATTATGATTCCTGCGATCCAAACGGCCTATAGTTTTCATTCCTGCATTTTGGAATCCTGCGGTTTTTTACCTTCTACTCAATCCTTTGTTTCCTACTTTCCTGTGTTTCCTCTTATTCCTGTGTTTTGCACTGCATTCCAAACAGACCCTTTAGGTTTTGGAAGTAGAGGAACGCAAGATGTTTCCGCAACGAAACAACCACCTGCGCTCAGCTCCGCGCCAAGATAAAGCAAAACACCGACATGTGGATAGAGGTGGGAACGCGCCACTTAATCAGTCTAATTCGCAAGTAATCCGCTTAGGAATATAATAAGGAGGAGATGCTTAATGTAAAATCATAACCTCGGCCCAAGCGCACACAGGCGTTGTAAACACTCTTTTACTTAAATATAAAGATGCGCAAAGTATTTTGCGTATTCGAGAAAATCACTTTAGAAAAATACCATTGAAAGATTTGGATTTAAACAAAGAAGTAGCATCCGAAGGTTTTTCAGTTATGGCAATCTACACTCCGTGTGCTTTGCTAACAGGAGAGGAGAAAAAAGGAAGACCAAACCCAACCCATGTGCGTGCTCTCTAGTCGCTGTGGTAGCTTTACCGCCTCCATGTTTATCGCAGGGCCGCTGGCACAATGAACGAGGATCGCCTTGAGCTCGTCCAGATTATTGTCGGTCATCATTGATGTTAACATCTAATACATACACAATTAACTTCTTGAACAAAAACCTGCTTCAACAGAAATGTAACCTCCGTCTGCACAAACGTAGAGTTTAACATGTACATACAGACCAGGTGGAGATTCACATCCAGTCATTTCTACACCTTAGCAACTAGGATGCAACATGAGCCAGTGCTTTGCAATTTAATCATTCGATAGTGAGCATAGGCAAAGCTCACTATCTTGGACTCTCGAAAGTAGGAGCACAGGCGAGATACCGAGACTACAATAGCAGCAGGCACAAAAAAAAAACCTCTCATCTCAGCATGGCACAAGAATCTCACAACCATTTGCAGCTAACACATGTTCCTACGCTAAATGTTTCAACCATCCACTACATCAAGTGGGCTTAACATTTGACAAGCACTCCATAGCAATGTACCCGACATGTCATAGTCTCAACATATACAAGGTTTCCCAACGTAGAAGGCGCATTCTTCCTCAGCATCTTCACTCCATAGCAATGTACCCGACATTATCTACAATTTACAAAACATGGAAACTGTTATTCAAGTTATTATGCAAGCATGGAAAAAACATAACATAGCCGAAGGTTCAAGGAGAATGCTGATAGATCAAATCCTTTGAAGCAAAATTAATCTACTTTTTCATCACAAGTCCACTTAGATGGCCTAATCACCAATAAGATACTAGGAGCCTCCCTGCTACCTAATAGCACCTATTACCTTTTGAAACTACTGATTTCCTTTTTTTGAGTATACTCCTTATCATTTCACTGCATAACCACTGTCAGGACAGATAAAGGCAGCGGATACTATAAAAAGGTCACAACTGAATTTTACCGACAGCATATTTCGATTTTGCTGAAATATTGGGGCATCACTTGCTGAATCAAGCAAACGAAAGGCAGTGTTTATTTCAGTGCTACTATACTATGCAGCACAGCAGCAGTGCTCCTTAAGGGGTGAAAACACATGAGAACAATTATGTGCGATGCACTGATGCTGCTCCCTCATATTTTTGTTACATAAAACTAGAGTACAGGGATTAAGCTAGAATTTCTTAACTAGTAGCAGTAGTCAACAGAAGTAAAAGAAACTAATGGACTGAAGCAGTCTCGACTATTCATAACAGAGATACATATGGTTTCAGGTTGGCCTTGTAAGCATGTCGCATGGATATAACCAGATAACCGTGTAATATTAAGAATCCAAGTTAGAACTTCATCAACTTTTATTGGTATCTCTGGCTACCCAGCTACTTGCTACTTGCAGTTTAATTCTTTTGGTAACACACATGCCTGGACATATTATACAGTTACAAAATGCAGTGGCCAATTCTACATACACAGCTACTCCTAGATAGAAACTGATAAGTTGATCATAACTGGTAGCAACAATTTAATATAACATATGAATGAGTATGGTAATATAACGTATGAGTATCGTAACTTGGTATATACACATACACAGCTACTCCTAGAAGTCATTTCTGTGTACTCCTACATACACAGATGTCTTCAATGCTAAATTGGCAAAACGCCTATAAAAACGCCTTGGAACGCCTAGACTAGCCTAGGCGCTAAGCTAAGGGTCAGCACCTAGAAATCACCTAGCGCCTCAAACTTTGCACATAATAAATGAACTAATTATTATACATATAATATAAGTGGAAAGTGCATAGCAAATCACTGGACAGAAGCTAACAAAAAGTTTTATAATGTTACCTTCTAATTCACATCCTAAGCGCTCTCATCAAGTGAGGTAATTCCAATAGGCCGATCTCAGCCATTGCTCTTTGAAGTTCATTAAATACCCCAGGAATTGAGGACTCAAGTATATTAACGAGATCCTCATCTTTGAAGAGTGGTTTTCCATCTTTAATAGACTTATCAAGTACATGTGTTAGTGCATTCCTCCACACAATGAGTAGATCAAGCGGCTCCACTAAGACCGACATGCCCTGGTTTGAACGACGAGTCTCATATATTGCTTCAACGAACTTGTTTTGGCCTGCCATACATGACCACGATTCACCACCACTTCCAGGATAGGCGAAGTCCTTTGAGATATACTTTAGCACCTTTTCAGATTTCTTTTCTTCCTGACCTTTTTTAGCATCCTCACTGATTTGTTGCTGCAGTCTGTCATAGAGAGTGATAAAATGGGTTTTTTTCCCAATCTCACTCATCAGAGACATATTGTACCGTATAATATCCTGATATTTAACCGGATCATCAGATTTCAACAAGCTAAGCAATTTTTGCAAATCGTTAGGTATATCATTATCATCAAAGCACATCACCAGAATCTGATGAATCTGATGGTAATCAGATATCATTTCATCTCTGCCCCTCTTACATACAACTATTTTTAGAGCCGGGTTGAACTTAACCTTCTTAAGATGAGTCCAGAAAAAGTCCTCAAGTGTGAACATACCATTAAGCGACAACCCATATCTATGGAGCCGGTAAATATCTTCAATAATTCCTAAAAGGATATGCTTAGCGACTGTTGTGAGTCTTTTCAATTTCTTCTTAGCCTTCTCCCTACTCTTTATTACACCTTTAGGAACATATATGGCCAGGTCTTTCTCATTCTGCAAGAATGGACGTAAATCTTCGCCATCAGGCACCTTTACTTCAATAGTAAGTTTTGATTGAGGATCCCTCAGAAATTCACTAAGTTTTGCATACCCAGACTCATTTTTGCACAAAAAAATATCATGACATCTTTTCAATGCTTCATCTATGAAAGGGTCGCGACTAAAATACTTGGTTTCTTCTTTGATCTGAGCCAATGCAGCATCCAGCTTTTGTTGTAATTCTGCATTTTGAAGTTGTAATTCCTCAACGAGCTTCTTCATACTGTCCAAATTCACATCATGATATTGCTGCATCAGAAGAAAAGTCTGAGCATAGCACATGAACAGCAAATGGGGAAATCAGGTACAAAACTGCATCTCTTAGAGGAAGGAAAAATAAGGACCCTATGACTTGTCAAAAGCAAACATGAGCCTCATTTATGACATGTAGCTTGTCAACAACAAATAAAATATATGCTGATCAGATTACCTATCAACATCAAGTAACTATAGGTAACATAACCAGCAAGACAGAATGTACAAAGGAGGCAAGAAAAGGATAAATACGTTGTTGCTTCACTGGAATGCACATATGGAGTTGAAATGTTCATACCCCTTGAGGCTGCGTAGAAACAGTTGTAATCATAGGAGGATTAGTGAACAAGGGTGATAATTCTGGATCAAGTTCGCGCAGTGGTGCGATTGCTGGTGGCAGGAAACCATTTTGTATTTGCTGCAGACACACAATAATAAAACAGAGCTTAGTTGCAGACACACAATAAAACAGCTGTTAGTTGCAGACACAAAAATATAAAACAGATGTTAGTAGAGAACATTAATGCAAAGTAGACAAATTAAAAAATAGCACATGAACAGCAAATGGGGAAATCAGGTACACTTGTTTTGTCAAAGAGCTAGTCTGCCTTCAAATAGTAAAATAAGCGAGCTATGTCAACCCTTTATGAGGTTTCTCTCCCACAGACAAGTCAAATAGTTAGATGTAAAGTATAACAGTATATAAGCAGAAATAGCAACCCCAACACTTAATTTGCATATACATAATTGCATAGAAATTTGCAACATATCACTGAAATTAGAGCTAGGATGACACATGGGTATGTACCGTGAAGCTTGAGAGAGGAAAAATGTTCTGGAATTGTTGGCTTTCCTGTAGATAAGAATCTTGCAGCGCTGGACCTGAAGTTGCATAATCAGGAGTTGATGATAGGTTGTATTCAGTATTACTCGTTACATCCAGGAAATTGGCTCTTTCAGATTGCTGTACTGTTGTGATATGAACATTCTCCACATTGCTGATTGCCGCAGGAGGAGCATATTCATCAGTGGGAGGAGCTAATGTCACCTTGCTTTCAACATCATGGATTCTGAAAATAAAGGGTTTATGAGGTACATGGATAAAAATTGAGGTGAAGAAAATATAAAGGAAAAAGGAGCATACCTGCCATCTGATTGGCTCATTGAGTCATCATCACAAACTGTTGCAACATCCCCATGACTACCAAGAGGTTTTGTTGTCAAGGATGCATCACGTGTTCCCGACGCAACACTACCAAATGTCAAGTGTGCACCATCAGCATTTGAAACCTGAAAATGATCAAGGATTATTAGTCACTTACAGTGTGGCATAATGACAAATATATGTATTAGAAGTTCCACTACAATTCAAATTCAAATCAGTCCACCACATATACATATATACATCCACAAACACACAGAGCACAACAATAACAAGTTCATAATTCGAAAGTTCCACAAGTCCATCAATACATAGTCATAGTTTACAAGTTCAATTCCACAAAGATAACGCATATTGCGATCAGGCACAATAACTCCACAAATCTAAGTGGAAATAACATATGCTAGCTCTATCAAAAATTCATGGCATAAGTTCAGTGCAAATGTAATACCACTGAAAGCTGCCGTTGAGAATTGATAACGAAATGACCTTCCATGCTGCTCCTTTAAAATGATGAAACCTGCAAGCAAAGAATAGGTAGGACACACAACTCAAATTATGCATAACCAATAGTTATGCTGCGTGTAGAAAATTGGATATGAAAAGCAACGTTAGGTACATAAACTATATTGCCTGAAAAATGTGTCGAGGCTAAGGCTTTATTGCCAGTGCCATTACTGAATCAATGGCAAGAACATAATTTGATACATGAATGTATCGATGTAATCAGAAGAAATCCCATAACTGCAGGTTCTATGACTAATGGAACCAACTGATACATTTATTTTTTGGTGACAAACAGAAAAGAGCATGGTTCAATTCAACAGAGTACTACATTTATTAATGGCAAGAACATAATTTGATACATGAACAATGTATCGATGTAATCAGAAGGAATCCCATAACTGCAGGTTCTATGACTAATGGAACCAACTGATACATTTATTTTTTGGTGACAAACAGAAAAGAGCATGGTTCAATTCAACAGAGTACTACATTTATTAATGGCAAGAACATAGTTAGATACATGAACAATGTATCAATGTAATCAGAAGGAATCCCATAACTGCAGGTTCTATAACTAATGGAACCAACTGATACATTTATTTTTTGGTGACAAACAGAAAAGAGCATGGTTCAATTCAACAGAGTACTACATTTATATTATGGCAGCCCAATATAATGTGAAATGGACAGCACCAACTATCATAGAAATTTCAGTATCTCACTAGCATTATCTCAAAAACATTTAAAGATGAACATATCTGTATCGCAGTTAGACATTTAAAGAACATATCAGATTAGCAGTTATGATTAACTTAGAGAAGTTGAGAACTAACTTTTTCTTGTCGATGTCGGGAATATCACTCTTCTCAGCCTTCTCAATAATGACCTGTATTATACAAATTCTCATAAATTGGATCAAAGCAATCATGAAGAAACAATGCATGCAGAAGGGTAGAAGCTTACTAGGATTATATCAGGGTACTTCTCTCTGATCCGGTTAGCCTTAGACAACCTCCTCTCTGTAAAACAAGGCATGGCAGATTAAGGGTTCAGTTAATAACCTGAACAAAAAGCTAAATTGTATTGAATCAGCTGTATCAACTGAGAACATCATAGCTGGGAAATAGAATTGTCTTTGTGCAAAGAGAACTTTAACTTATTCAACATGACAGTTATTGAAGTTAGTGAAGATTGTTCAAAAAAATCTCATGTTCTGTAACAAGCAAAGCCAAGCATCCTTGTTGAGATGTAACAAAGCAGAAGCAGGCTAGGCATATATGCATGTAACTGTTTGCCCGCAATACCATACTGATGCTGTTTTCTATTAAAGCAGAGAAATAGCAAAGCATTGCTTGGTCTTCCTTTTCTACTTAGTTCATGGAGGAGCCGCACAAGAAGCAGTGTGTGTAATAAATATCAGAAATTCCTTGTTAGTCCTGTTGCTAGAGCACACACATAATTACATAAACAGAGATATGATAAAGTCCATGTCCTCTTAATAACTAGGCACTTCCCCAGTTGCTTCATGCCTCACAGTTCGGGACACAAATAAAAATCCCAGCCAAGTGCACAAAACATTCAGATTCCCCTCGATTAGACAGCAGATCAAAAATCCCAGCCCACTCCTAACTCTTAAGAATAGCACGCGAAACTACTGCGCAAGTCTCCACGTGAAACAGCACCAAGCTCTTAGAGCAGAATCGGCAACGAACCTGATGAAGCCGTTTCCCCCACTGAACAAGCAACCTGCTCTTAATCCTAGCACCGGACAAAATTAGGTCGGCTCGAAGAGCAAGCAAACAGAACTAATCCAAACAAGCTCAAACCGAGTGCGGGAGATGAGATCCTCCCCACCACAGAGAACGATTCAGACATCTAGGTTCTACAGCCGCAACCCGCAACTAGAAGATCCCACAGAATGAAACGAAACAAGCCGCCAGTCAAGGAAGGGTAGCAAGCGATTCCATACCAGGATAGGGAGACGACGAGGTCAGGACGCCGGATCTCCGCCACTCGCCGGCTGGCACAGACGAGGAGGTGGACAGCTCCCTCCCCGCCGCTCGCCGGCACGGAGGAACGAGGACGCCGGTGGGCGGGCGTTGGCCCGTGAGATGGGAGGAGGAGCTGCGCGGGCACGGCGACGGGCACGAAGCCCAGCTGGCCGTCGGCAGGCAAAGGGGCGCCACCACCCCGCCGCCGGCAGGAAGGTCACGGCGCGTGATGGGCCGGCGCCCTGAGAAAGTGATTAGGGTTTAGGGTTTCCAACCCTATCCGTTTTATACCAGCCTAGGGGGAAATGTGAGCCGTCCATCGAAATGGATGGCCACGGTTCACTGGGCCTAGCAGGCCGGCCCAACAAACTATGAAGTTTTTCTTTTTATTTGTATAGTAAACTAGAAATATTATATAGTAAAATCAATTATTGTTTTAAAAAAAGATTATATATATAAAAAAATTCAAAATATATTTATATAATAATTTAAAAATATTCCTTATATTTCATAATTAATGGTAAAGTTTTCATTTGATCCGGTTGCATGTTGCCCTGGCTCTCTTCTCCTCTCTCTCGCTGCTCCAGGCTATAGATGGCCACGGGCCGTGCCGTGCCGGCCCATGTCGGTGTCGTGCCTCGTCGGGCCATCGTGCCTCACGGGCTGTGCCTTAGGCGTGCTCGTGCCCGGCCTACCGCCCATGGGCCGTCGGGCCGGCCCGGAAGCACGGCGTGCCGCCGTGCCGAGCTCGCACCCGGCGTGCGCTCGCTCTTGAGGCGCTCGCGACAGAGGTGCTTCGCCGCTGCTCCTGTGGCCATCCCGCGATGTGCTCGTCGCCTCGCCCTGGAGGCTGTAGGCCGTGTCGAGCTGGTGCCGAGGCCGAAGGGAGCGGGAGCAAAGTAGGCTCGCCGGAGCAGCGGGAGGTGGCCGCCGCGCGCTCGCCGGCCTCGCCCTGGAGGTGCTCCGCCACGTGCGAGACCGGAGACGACGGGGAAGGGGCTCAGACTTCAGAGGATGAGAGGATGGCGGCGGTGCGGAGTCGGAGCCGGTTGCTGGGCAGTGGTGCTGAGGACGCAGCGAGCGTGGCGGGCAGCGGCCGCCGACCGGAAGTGCGGGACCGCGGCTGGAGTCGTCTCCGACTCGGAGGAGGCGAGCGCGACGCGACTGTGCATGCGTGAGCAAATCAGCAGAGAGGAGATTGCGGGCCTTGCGGCGGCGTGGGGAGTAGGCGAGACGTGAGGTATAGATGGCCATCGGGTTTGCCTTTTAGAAAATTGGATAGGCTTTTAATTTTTTTTTAGGGAATTTAGATGGGCTTCTCTTAGCAGGCCGCATACATGTCTATGGAAATCACCATGCCATGAAAATCATCGGGCCAGCAACGGGCCGCCTGTTTTACCGGGCCGTGCCACGGGCCAGGGTGGCGGCCCAAGCACGGCCTGTGACTCTGGCCGTGCCTGGGCCGGCCCGATGGCCACCGTGCCGGGCCGTGCCTGGGCCGTGCCAAAACACCAGGCCGTGGGCCGTGCCAACGGGCCTCGGGCCATATGGAAATCTATACTCCAGGCACGCGCTAAGGTTGCCTCCATGGCTCGATCTATGGGCCTGGGTCAAAAGCTTGTTCCAGGGCCAGCAGACATGTGAGTAGAATGCTTTGAACATGAGCCGGCATGGCTATCTGGCCCGTTGAAAATGTACCCTGCATTAAAGATTCAGATCAGCTGGTGGTGAGGCAATAAAAATGTTCGAGTAGTATAGGAAGGGGCAAAACAGTAATAGAAATCTCTACAGCGCGCGCCAAAGGGAGCAGCAAGTGCTGCTTCCCTAGTTTCAAACTTAGAGAGGAATCTAGGGGAGGAGACGGGGAGAACATTTGGGGATTGTCGATTCGAGAAACTATCCTCTTTCCGGAACTTCAGGGAGTGCAAATGCATGAGTTGACATCGAAAATGTCTGGTGCATTTGCTCAAGATCCAGATCGAGTGCTCCACCAAAAGTGTCCACCTTTGATGCCGGTAGCTACGCGTTCAACTTCTTCAGGGAACAAGTGTGCAGTGGAGCATAGACACCACGCTTGAAAATCTGGAGAACGGTTTTGGTTCTATGGCGGAGCGCGCTAGCCATGAAGCTCCATTGGAGAAACCCGTAAGTGTTCTTGTTCGTCGTCTTTTCACTCACCTCCTTTGATTTGAGTCGTTGGTCCATTTTACCGCAATCCTTTGATTTGAGTACTTGTTTGTCGCTTTATGGAATGCCCGTGTAATCACAGATTGAGACAGGTTTTGGACCTCAATCCAGCAGCGAAGAAGATGCGATGATCAGTTCCTTGACGATTCCAGTGCCAAATACCTCGGCACAAGGTATGAATCCTAGCATGCGCATTTTACTACATACGAAAGTCATTGTTATTAATTCGGGTATGTCGATATAGTAGACCCAGAGCACAACATTTTTACCAAATTTACTCACAAAGTAGGGTGGCTCCACAATGTTGGTTTGCTAAACCATTAGGGGAATCTCTCTGCAATTGCCCTCTGCATCAGAAAGATGTTATTAGTGTCTAGTGCTAAGATTCGTAGGAAAATGATCATACTATCAATACTCACTGCCATCAGTATTGGCACATGTCAGCTTGACGGGGATGAGAATTAACCCAAACGGGTCTGGGCTGCTCCTCCGGCAGAACCACCAGCCACATTGACCAAAATTTACCCTCTGTTAGATTCCTGAGTTTCACGGCCAGGATTAAATGAGCCAGATTCTATCCAGCTCCTGATTAGAATCAGCTCCTTTAAGCTTCTCTTTGGAATCCAAACATAAAAATACATACTTGGCTTCCCTTCACTTCTGAGTCTAGAGACATCCCGGTGCTCCACATCCATCCATCGGGGAAAAAAAAACTCCCGTCACCTCCTCTCTCCTCCCGTCTCTTTCTCTCTCTCGAAGCTCTCTCCCTCGCGACGCTTCTCTCGTCCACTCGCCGGCGGCGGCGGCGGCGGCGGCGGCCTCCCTCGCCCTCTACTTCCCTCGCAGCACGGGCCCTCCTCTTCCCTCGCATCGCAGCGTGCGGACCGGGCTAGCGCCGCCGGCTCATCGTGCGAGGTTCTAGCGGGGCACGACGACTCCCGTGGGTCGCCACAGCACAGGCCTCGGCTGCGGCCGGCGCCGGCGCCAGCATGCAGCGGACGAGCGCGGCCGGTGGCCTCTGGCGACCTCCTCCTGCAAATCCGCGCCAGCAACTGGGCTTCGCCGAACCCTAGCTGCTATTCTTCCCTTCCCAGAGGCAAGCGCAGTGTTGCAGGTTCGCATCTCCTCTAATTTCGCTTTTGATATCTCTTATTCCCCCTGAAGTCTATTGGTTCTATGTGCTAACAATTTCGTGTGTGCGAGATTCAGCCTCACGCAAGTCCTACATCAGATCAATTTTGATGAATACTGTACACGGTTAATTAGCAGGTACTTGCATTTAGTCATTATGTTACACAAGAGGATTAGAATTGTGACTTTCTTCTGCAGCTGCAAAGGTACTATTTAAACTTCTTTCCTGTAGGTGTGTAATTGTGATCTTCGGAGTCATTGCATTGCACAGGATTGAAATTGAGGTTCCGCTGCGCCGGTTACGTCGTATGCTGTTATTCAGGTCAGTACTGTTTTCACGCTTTGTTTACCAGGTTGTGTCCTTATCGTGTGTGCAGTCATACCTGGAGTAAAAAAGCCTAAAGGGCACTAAAATGACGCCTATCTTCCTTCAGTATGCCTGAGATCAATTTTGGGTGCTATGGGGATAGTTCACAGTCACTGATTACAAAAAATTGGAGTTTTCATGCAAGAGACATTTAAAATCTCTTTTCTGCATATCTCGGTACCAGTGTATGTGTTTTGTCTTTGTAAAGCGCCCAACCGGCCATATTATAACAAGAAGATCTCAATAGCCTTGCAGTGCCAAATTTGCTTTTTATATAGATATCCTATTGATAGCATTTTCTTTTTCAATCAGCCATATTACTATTCATGTCCACGCTCATTCCCGATATATCAGCCCACATATTTGTCTCAGAACTTACATTCAAATACATGAGCTAATACTCTGAAAAGGAGAACTTGGTAAGCTGCATGCTTGCCACCTAAACCTTACCTTGTTTATTTATGTTGGTCTTAGTTCACCTTCCTTTTTCCTTGAGGGTCTCAGGTAACATACAGTTGCCAACCCAGCTTCTCCATGACAAAAATTGGTTGCTGTTAGTTTTCATTGGACAATTTGAGGATCTTCATGGAAGATTGATCATGTTTCTCGGTTATTGATGTGTTTGTATCCCTCTTCTTCCTTAGTTTACCTATTTTCTAATGCATTCGTAAATTTTAGGTTATGTGCAACTGCTTCCTATCTCAGATAATGCAACGAAATTAACTGATTGGACAATGTGCATCTGCTGTACAAAAATGCAGTGTGCAGCCAGTTAATCCTTTGCTCTATCGTGTGGCTTAAAAATGCACAAAATGAATTCAAAAGACATTTATTGCTTATTGATATTTTTTAGCGTGAGTTCTAATATGGATGTATTTTCTAGGTTGGCCTCCTTGCTCATCTTGGTCTCTTCAAATCAGATTTGACATGTGCTTTCCTATGCTCTTAAGGCTTCAGCCTCATTTCCTACGTCATTATTCAACTCTCGATTAATGAGGCCTATTCAGCTGGTTGTACTGTGATATTCTGGTAAGCTCCTTTCCCTCATGTTCCTACTCATTCTAATTACCCTTTTTACTAACATTGTATCTTTTGTCCTGTACTCCTGGGCAACAATGACATGTGCTACTTTTAGGTTCCTCTAAGAAAAAAAATGTGGTTTGGCACTTTAGTCTACGCATATACGTACTTAATCATGTGATGAAATGTTTCATGTGAATTCTCCTACCTTCTGGGTGCTTATTTGGCTTTCTCACAGATCAACTGAATTTTTTTCTTTTAGGTTCTGCTTCACTGCATGTTCTCCAATCTTCACCTTAGCTATCTTGCTGACCCATACGGGTTATACATGGCATCATCTTGTTTGCTTACACAATGATCAATTTGACTATTTATCTTCGACCTCTCCTATGAAATTCTTCTAATGTACTCTATAGAGTTCTACAACAAAAAAAATTATAGACATACAAATAAATAAATCACATTGTATGACCCTTTATTTTTGACATCTCTTATGAATTTCGTTTAGTGTAGTGTGTAGAGTTATTCATCAATAGATTTATAGCTCCACATATAAAAAATTACACTGTATAGCTTGTCTCTAGGTGATGCTTCGGCTAATGCAGTTCCCCAATATACATGTTCATCAGTTGTTGAGAAAAACAAATCATAAGACATGTTAAATGGACTGCTATGTCTATGTAATGAGTTTCTATATTACATTCTATTTCTACAGCCATAAATTACCTTATGCAGATTCATCTTCTCCCTGAAATGTTGACTTCCTTATATGATCTATGCATATTCCGAAAAATCCACATGGGTTGATTTTTATGGTCTTACCACCTGCAATGGCCTATGGGTTAAATAATGTTGCCCATCTGATCAGTTAATGCTTCAGAGTTTGAGGCCATGTGATGTATTCTGAATATGTTTTACATTACACTTTACTTTCATATTGTGCTTTGCCACTTATTTGATGCCTCTACCATTTCACATATTTAAAGAGGGATGAAGTCATGGCATGAGAGGAGGTACCTTTGAGGCAGAAGAAGATCATTCATCCATCCAAATATAATAGGAGAGGAAGGACTGAAGTGGAGCAGGAGGATGCACTACCTGATTCTGTACTGCCTAGGCACAGTGTTAGCCTGAACTTGAAAGATTAATTTTGTCACAATTTTTGGGAACTTCACTGAACCCTTTCTTTTTCAATCTAAATTTGTACAATCTCACAAATATGATCAACTTCACACGCTTGCTAGAATAAGTGTTTTCGATCTGTATAATTCATAGTGTCATGGCCTGATGGATCAGTAAAACTGAAACAGATGTTGTTGCACAGGCAAGCAAACTTTTGATCAGTAAAACTTATACATCTACATGTTGAGGTGCTATTGTCCCATGAAATATGTACTATGAACATGTGCTCCCCGATTAAACCTTCCAATATTGAGAACCTCCATGTAGCGCTGCTTAATCTAGCTGCAAAGCATTAGATGCGACAAATCCAGGCTCTACCTCTTCAAATATAGGACGATAGTGGAAGATCTGGTGTGGAATAAAAATCTTGACAGTTAAATATGCATGCTTTAATTTTAAAAAGGAACAGGGTTTCCCCACATATGCTTCATTTGCAGATCCCTTGGTTGTTCTTCATCTTCTCTATGTCACATGTCATGGCTGAAGTTTTCATGTACATTGTACCTGTTAGGCTGTTACCAATGCTCCAGCCTGCTAAAAACATTGCTGATTTTTTTTATAATTCCATCTACCATTTCTGTGTTATCCTATAAATGTTTCGGCAAATTTGTAGTTTCCATTTTCTATCCTATTGCTGATTTGTTATTATTTATATTATGCTTTAGGTGAGGGTCGAAGCTTAAAAAGGCCTTGTTCACCTTGTTGGGAGCTTCATGGGCCTTATCAAGGTAACTATAATGCCATCTGCTACCTATGAAGCTGCCGCAATCATATATGCACCTAATGATAGTTGCCAATAATAGATTTCCTTGTCAAGTAACTTGGTTTGGTGCTCCATGTCTGTGCTAGAGTCTTAGCACATTCAGTTGTGCTATCTGTAGTTCATCTAGCCTTTGTATATTAAAACTAAAAAATCCAGGGATCTTCCTGGCTTGTTTAGCTCCCACACAAATGCCAGCAGTATTGAAAATTCTCTCTCCCCCTCTTGACTCTTCCCTTTTTTATCCTTACTCTTTGAGTTTAAGCAGTTATGAATATTTACATATGAATTTACCTAAAATTGACATCAGCAAGCACATTGGCGCCAACAATCAACACAATATTGTTGCATCCCTCTATAAACATTGCCTCCAACAAGCAGGTCACCAAACAAAGCCTGTGGCACAATATCTTTTGTACCTCTTACATCGAGCCTATCAAAGAATGTTGTCATGATCAGATCAAGATAGGCATAACATAGGCGTCCAGGTTTTCCAATTCATAGATATCAACAGAGTGCCCATGCTGAACAATCCTTCTACCATTAACAACACCCTCTCCTATGATACTATAATACTACTCCCTTGTGTTAACCTGTAGACTGCAACAGCGATAAAGGCCTATCTATTCGGCTCCTATTTCCTATTGTCTTTGTGCATTGTTGATTTCTTCCATAGTATGGGCAAACCACCAAAATCTTGGTCTCCTTGAAGCTCACAGGATAAATAATTTATTTACCTTTCAGTGCGGATTGACATATGAAACAATTACTACTCTATTTCTTTCATTTGTTTGACGAGTTGGATCTCTGCTTACATCAACTGTACAAGTGAAACTGGACAAAAGAGATGTTATGCTTTAGTGATTTGTGGATCTTTATGGTATACTGGTATACATGTCAAGCGCACCACCCTGTGCCTCTGTTTCTTAGGCTCTGTACTTCTGTTTTCTATCTATCACTGCCCCTAATCAATGGTATTTTCTCAGGAGAAATATTTGTGATGCCAACTCACAGCCAAGGATATGGACCATCTCTTCTCAGTTTTGGTTGTCAGTGATCAAGTTGCAAGTCGCTCTGTGTTTTCCCCTGGCTGCTTTTTTCCTTTTATGTCCTAAAATGTGTGTTGTATTCACCTTATTTGTCATAGTTATAAATTATCGATCACTCCATGTCTGTACTGTTAGTGAGATTTATACATAGATGACGTTAGATGCATGTCATTTTGCTGCTTATGTCACGTTAACAATATATAGAAGACATACATCAGATTTATCGGCAACCAAAGCCTCCATCTCTTCAAAGCAACCACTTGGTTGCCCAGGTCCTTCATATACATGTTAAGTTCTCTTTGTACCTAATGAAATCTATGTGAATTATTTCGTACGCTGCTTCTAATCCATAAACAAACATCTAAAAGTGCACCTGTCCGGGCGCGCGCCATTCTACTAGTTTTCTAAATGTTTACTTCAAACTATGGAGATTGTGTACTACTCGGGTAGATCATGTATGTATTAAAGTATAAATGTCCTTGTTAAGATTTAGTTTGGGTAAGGAAATGGCCAATTGGAAATCTGCAATACACAAAAATCTGTGCATTCTTGTAAATTAAGACGCTATGTGAAGATAGTTATGAAGGAATCTAAACAATCAGAATGCATTGCCAGTGTTGGAGCTAATGGTTGCTTAAATTATTCTATCATATAGTGTCAATTCATCTGATTCAAGAGAAAATGTAATGTATCTTCGTATCATTTTTGGTTATATGAACACTGACAACATGTTTACTGACATAGTGCAAATAAATAAGATATTTGGCAAGACATCATTGTCATGCAACTATGAGTCTGCAGTGACTTGGAATAGATGATGTGTGATTAGGAATAAGTACTCAACTAAACGAGCTAAACATTGTGCAGTTGTAAGTGAATTAAGATTGTGGAATAAGGCAAACAACTAAAACGCAAAGAAATCCAGATGCATGGTTTTACATACAAAAAGGCTATGGATACTGAAAGTGTTCAGATCACCTCAGCTGAATAAGCTCCTCCATAGTGGTAACTTAGCATGCTCCATGCCCCGAGATGCTTGCCATTTGCAGGGAAGTGAGGTGTAGGGATTGGGGAGATGTCGAGATCTCAATGTTGGAATGGGGAAAGCGCAAGTGAGACGGGACCTCGCGGCCGCCGCATGAAAGCTCAAGTTGCAAAAGGAGGTCGCCGCCGCCGTAGGGAAGGTGAAGCACGGGCTGAAGTCGTCTGCTCGTGAGACGACGGCCACGCTCGGCTATCGCGCATGAGGGGGTTTTGTGCAAATGTTCCGTCATACAGATGGCTCATTAATCAATGTTGTATGTGCCCTTCGGAACAAGATAAGTAGCTATAGATGACCATAAATGTCTATCTTAGGGTTAAGTTGTGTCGCTTAAACTTTACTAGATACTAGATACTATCACGATAATAGCTATTAGCTAGATAACTGTTATAGTAAACTCAAATAGGCGATCGGTCATGCTCCGCATTGACTGTGTGACATGGGCAACCTTGCGTTTGCGTCAAACCGTGCTTGCGCCCGCATCTTGCCAAAGAGGTGGAGGGGTGGGCAAGGGGGACAGGGGGTCCTCGCCGACGTTAGGGATGGACTGTTCACCGGTGGGCTTAGAAGAGGCTTTGGGAGGGAGGTGGCCTCGACCTGGTGGTGGCAGCCGCCTGGCGAGATGAGGGCGACTGGGGCTGCCAACCAGGGCGGCAAGGGACAACCTAATGGGCTAGTTTGGCGGTGGTCCGCAACAAGGTTCTTTGAGAGTGGTGTGGTAAGGTGGCTCGTCGTCGGGTGCCGATGTTGGGTGCAGGGGAGGAGGTAGAGTGAGGATGAGAACGTCGAAGCTCGCCGGTGCTCTAGGGTGGGGAGGAGCGGTAAGGGCGACAGGTGGGCAACACGATTGTTGATGACAGAGTAATTGGCATGCGGGGACGAAGAAGCCAGTGGGTTCGAGGAGGAAAGGTGGGGGGAGGAAGAGCGATCATAGAGCGCACGACCGGTCGCGCATTATCTTCGGGGAACTATTATCGAGATATTGAATTTAAACCAAAGTTAAAAGATTCGGGTGACCGTCTTCATACAATTATTATCAGATACCATATTGAATTTAAACGGGGCTTAGAAAGATTTGGATGCTCAAGCTAAAAAGTAAAAAACAGAGGTGTTACCCGAGCTAAGAACCAGAGCACCCAAGTTTAATTGGGAACCCAAATTAATTTCCCTCGGCATCCATTCCCCGCAACGGCGGTTTCTTCTCGTTGTTACCCGCGCGGGCTCGAATTCTTCCCCCTCCTCTTGCTGCTCGCACCTCACTTTTCGCAGCGCGCGCGCCGCTAGGGTTCGCAGCGCGCCGCCGATCCTCCGCCCGAACCCGTCCGCACAAGTCCCGGCGACTCCACCGGCTGCGCCGCCCGGCGACTCCACCCGCTGCGCCACCCGGCATCAGCACCTATCGCTTAGGGAAGATGAGGCGTGGGGTTCCACCGCGGCCCGTCAAGCAGGGGCCCGGTTCCACGCCGTCCTCGTCGCCGTCAGCGACCCCTTCTCCCAGCTCTCCTACCAGCGGAAGGGGGTCCGCGCCGTTGAGCACTCCGGGCTCGCGCTCGCCGGCCTCTCAGCAACGAGGCTCAGGTCCGTGCGTCTCCATCCCAATCTCCATTAGTCTGGTCTGCTGATGCGGTTTATTTGATCTCTTCTGATGCGGCGGTTAGAGCCTGGAATAGAATCTGTGTATGCAATTAGAGTCTGGAATAGAATCTGTGGTAGTGAATTAACTCAAAAGTGAAACTACTTGTTACTAACACAAAAAATATACTAGTATGATCAATTTTCTTAGTCTCCCAATACCACCGAAATTCAGTGCCAACCAGTTCAAACTTAAACCTGGTAGTATAAAATCTTTGCAGTAACATAATAGTATCATGGTGGGATGGTATAGAGACAGCAAGAGGTTTAATATTGCCTGCCCTGATCCCATATCCTGTGTTGGTACTAGTACTTCAAAAATGTAAACTAAGCCGGTTGGCGAGTGATTAGTCATGAGTCATTCCAGGAACGTGGGTTCAAATATGTTGGCAGTTGGCATTGTCTTTGGCACAGGTTGAGGTTGAACGATTATTATTAACAAAATACAGAAACCATACCAAAAGAAGGTACGTACTGCCGTGTGAGTAGAGGATCCATAAATAATTTCGAATCAATATTTTGTAGTAAATGAACACAATGTAGTACACAGTATGTACAGAAGAGGTCCCTAATCACGGAGAATGAACTGTATTCCTAATCAAACACATCTAAAATGACGTATCAAAGAAGCATTACATTGTATTTCCATCAAGAAGTATTGCATCCTATCTCCATGAAGGTTCATAAATGAAACCATTTAGGGGGTGGGGGCATCCGCAAGATAGCATATAACTGAAGTAGAAGGGTTGTCCTGTGTTTCAGAATATATAAGGCGACCACACCCGTGCAAATTCCCATAGCCGAACTGGCCGTCAATTCCTCCTGTAAATCCGATATCTGCATAGGTCATCAGCCGTTTAAATGGATAGGCAAGTGAACTAATGAAGTTGCAGAAGTTCATATAGGAATAATCGACTGACTTGTACTTAGTCAAACAAATTCCATATTGATTAAACACTTCATCATGAGTCCTTACCTGGATGGACAGGAAAAGAGAAACACATGGAGATCATTCAAGTAGTCATCTTCTTGCTGACCTATGTCCCATCTTGAGGCAGTCAGCAAAGGCTTTTAACATCAGCTCTCAGACTGTGACTCATTTTGTCTGCATATACTCTGAATTAGTCGAGAGAATCAGCATATCATAGTTAGATAACAGAAAATCTGATGGCAATTTTGGCGTGCGCATTGGAAACCCATTTTTCTGGAAACTAAATTGCACTCTGGCTAACTAATGCTGCATGCCAAGGACAGAAAAACTATAGAGAAAATGTCACCAGATTATAGGTACAACACCTGCTCTCATGAAACCATAGTACATTTATCTGTGGGTTCATTTTTTTGCATGTTAGAATACCATAGTAACTATACTATTTTATTTATATATATGGAATATAGGTACAGACTGAAGTGTAAGTGTGCTATACATTTGAATCATAAAAAAAGACAGTACAATACTCAAAACATTGAAAACAGTTTGACAAAAGAAAAGGCAAAATTGAAAACAACCACTACATAAATCACTGAAATGTGGAACTGACCATTGGAAATGAGTTCTCTGTATATATATGTATGTTTGTTTTGTGATACATTGATATGTTACCGCAGAATCAAAATCAACTAAACATATTTCATATATGCCTGTCCTAAAATTAACAAAACATACCGTTGTACCCTTTGGATAAGAAGAAAGCAGGCCATAGTGTTGGTCAGCATAAAAACTATGGGCACAAATCTAGCACCACAGGAAATCAGCAAGCAGTGAGTACGTGAGGGTGAAGATGCATTTTGCATTCTGAAAACAGTGAGAAACGTGATACGATTTTATCACCGAAAGGTAAATGGACAATCATAGCATTAACTGTGCAAGGATGGACTCACGTATGATGTGAGGCCTACAACTTCTTTTATGCATATTGCGCGTCCAGCGGTCATCATCCATTGTAGCTTGTGGAGCTTGTACTTTGCGTTGTACAATAAGCAATTAATTAGAGTTTGAGGCTACAGGTAGGATGTCCATCAATTCAAATGAGAAATGTGATAGGAGTACTTCAGGAGAGAAGAGCACAGCAGTTTGTTTACCAAACAAATGGGAAACAGAAGGCACCATTTTTTTTTGAGAAGTCTTTGTCCGCCGACCATAACGTAGGACATCACGAACTTTGATAAGTATCTGAGATTCATATGAAGCAAAAGGAAAAGATTAGCACACATAGTATCTGACATCACGAACTGTGCATGGTGGGATGGTATAGAGACAGCAAGAGGTTTAATATTGCCTGCCCTGATCCCATATCCTGTGTTGGTACTAGTACTTCAAAAATGTAAATATCCTCACCTAAAACACTGTGACTAAAATTGGTAACTGACCTAAAACCCCGTGTGACAAAAGCTAGCCAGCTACAAAGGGAAACAGCAGCACATATTTGGGGATCCAAGGGCAGATTTAACTATACCTGTATTACTGTCTTGGAGCCAACATATGCTTGGATCTTTTTCCTGTTACACGAAAATAAAGCAGGATTTATAGCAAAACTGCTCCAAATGTGTGACACAAGGAATTGTACAAGTATGAAATGTCTAAAGCATCTGTTAGGTGATAAGTCATCTATGTGACCAGGATCCATATTCCATAATGGAGTAGATATCATGTGCCCAAAATCCTAACATTTATCCATAGGGTGACACATTGCAATTCAGAACAACTTAGTAGGGTGAAATTCTAAGGGCAACTGGATTATATATATGATTCATTTTTCATCTTGGTTAATTTCCTACATGGCCAATAAACTTTATCCATTTTTAAACTTAGCAAGAGTGAAATTCATTCCAGATCCTGAAATTGTCTTTGAAAAAAAATGTCCCTAAAATCCCAGTTTGCATTTCTAGGTTAGTGGCATAGCTCTTTCCAAAAGTTCCATACCATGTATAGTATGATCTTCAAGCAATTTGTCTGCAGGTCTTGAGTTTGCAGTTTCAGTTCATGACCAACATTGTATTATCTTGCCATGATTACCTCGCTGATAGCTGTCTATTTCTTTATCATCAGGGAATGGTAAGTATGTCACGCCTTCGGCAAGGACAAGGTGCAGCAGTGAGGACAAGTATTCTCTTGCGAGGGATGAGTATTGCCAAACGAAGATCTTCGAAGGAAATAATCAAATACAAAGAAGGCCTAATCCAAATCGGTTCAACCACAATCAAATTTCAGGGATCAACAATTTCTTGACAAGGTATGGATATGCCTCTCAAAAGATGTCCACTGATGACGCCACATCCAATGGGTATGACCATTTGAACTGTCTTCATTAAGAATAGTTGTATGCATCTTCCCTTGATAACAATAATGTGCAACTGATGTGACACTATACTATCAAAGCATAGACTTATTGTTCTTATTCTGATAGTGTTGCTCCCTCTTAAACTGTTGCAAAGGCAAGACTTTAGGTTGCACTAGTATATATACTTTAATATTTGCACTGACAAGATTGTTTTCCCTGATTGCCAGTGGCTCTAAGAAAACAGTTGCCTCTCAAAAGATGTTCACTGATGATGCCACACCCAATGGGTATGACCTTTTCAACTGTCTACATTAAGAATAGTTGTATGCATCTTCCCTTGATAACAATAATGTGCAACTGATGTGACACTATACTATCAAAGCATAGACTTATTGTTCTTATTCTGATAGTGTTGCTCCCTCTTAAACTGTTACAAAGGCAAGACTTTAGGTTGCACTAGTATATATACTTTAATATTTGCATTGACAAGATTGTTTTCCCTGATTGCCAGTGGCTCTGAGAAGACAACCGTTGCCTCTCAAAAGATGTCCACTGATGATGCCACACCCAATGGGTATGACCTTTTGAACTGTCTACATTAAGAATAGCTGTATGCATCTTCTCTTGATAACAATAATGTGCAACTGATGTGACACTATACTATCAAAGCATAGACTTATTGTCCTTATTCTGATAGTGTTGCTCCCTCTTAAACTGTTGCAAAGGCAAGACTTTAGGTTGCACTAGTATATATACTTTAATATTTGCACCTTGACAAGATTGTTTTCCCGATTGCCGGTGGCTCTAAGAAAACAGTTGCCTCTCAAAAGATGTTCACTGATGATGCCACACCCAATGGGTATGACCTTTTCAACTGTCTACATTAAGAATAGTTGTATGCATCTTCCCTTGATAACAATAATGTGCAACTGATGTGACACTATACTATCAAAGCATAGACTTATTGTTCTTATTCTGATAGTGTTGCTCCCTCTTAAACTGTTACAAAGGCAAGACTTTAGGTTGCACTAGTATATATACTTTAATATTTGCATTGACAAGATTGTTTTCCCTGATTGCCAGTGGCTCTGAGAAGACAACCGTTGCCTCTCAAAAGATGTCCACTGATGATGCCACACCCAATGGGTATGACCTTTTGAACTGTCTACATTAAGAATAGCTGTATGCATCTTCTCTTGATAACAATAATGTGCAACTGATGTGACACTATACTATCAAAGCATAGACTTATTGTTCTTATTCTGATAGTGTTGCTCCCTCTTAAACTGTTGCAAAGGCAAGACTTTAGGTTGCACTAGTATATACTTTAATATTTGCACTGACAAGACTGTTTCCCTGATTGCCAGTGGCTCTGAGAAAACAACAGTTGCGTCTCAAAAGATGTCCACTGATGATGCCACACCGAATGGGTATGACCTTTTGAACTGTCTACATTAAGAATAGCTGTATGCATCTTCTCTTGATAACAATAATGTGCAACTGATATAACACTATACTATCAAAGCATAGACTTATTGTCCTTATTCTGATAGTGTTGCTCCCTCTTAAACTGTTATAGTGTTGCTCCCTCTTAAACTGTTGCAAAGGCAAGACTTTAGTTTGCACTAGTATATACTTTAATATTTCACTTTGCACTCTGACAAATTTTGTAACATTTGCCCCCCCTTGGTTGCCAGCAACTCTGAAAAAACGCCAAGCCCATATCATGATGGTGGCGATTCAAGTTTCAGCTGGAGAAGAGGGAATCAATCAACACCAACTCTAACGGATCTAGAGAACACAGTTCATGTGGATTGCAGAATGGACAAGTTACTGAGAGTCGCCAGGGACTATGCCCTTCCTGAGGAGCTTGGTCGCTAAAAATGTGCGACCATACTCATGGTACCTGTGTAGATAGGATGTGGATAGACTGTCATACTGCACAGATGTTAATAGACTGCCATACTGCACAGATGTTAATAGACTTCCACGTTGCATAGATATTATGGATATTGTGGATAGACTGCCAATATACTGCATAGATGTTACCAATCCTGCCACGTTCGTGCGGATAGACTACTGCCACCAGTTAGATGATGTCAATTGTAACAACATGATAGTTCATAATAGTTCCTTTGGTACAGTAAAAGTGCTGTAGCGAGTTTATTTTTTCGTGGTGATATTAGTCACTGACATGATGTGCATGTGACCATTTGTGGACTAATCCTATTGCAACGTCATACAAAAGACAGTCCATACGCTTTTGATCCTCGTACAAAGTACACTTCATACGCTTCTCAAGTGTGATGCTCAAGCTCAGCGACATCTGTACCAAAATTACTAATGCTATGATGTAAAAGAGATCTTCACACTGATCGAGGATCGAATGACTGCATTAACTTCTAAAATGCATAGCAGAAGAGCAATCATGCTCATCATTTTCTATTCTCTCGAGTTGTACACGTCGTTCCATTTTGACTCGCATGATTCACCATCAAGACATGACACACTTATGTGTAGGACTATTGACCTATTTTAGCATAACTAGCTAGCACAACTATCAGACTATGTATGTATACGGTATGCCACGTTTATTTGTCCTACTGCTACCTAGGATGAAACGGTCGGAATCGGTCAAAAAACTCCTCAACCATTTTCTATTTTTGCATTTGAATACGAAAACGAAAGAGAAAACAATAACACCGGACACGAAAACGGAAACGAACTTACGGAATATGGAGAATTTAAAAAATGGACCAATTTGAGCGAAGTTATGTAGAACATGGTCGGTATACAAAAATCCAATACGGAATACCGACCCACGATCCATAACAAGTAACAAATGCCATCGTGGCAAATTTTGAGTGCAAGAGAGCAGATTTATCAATTTGGTTTCTTTCACAAGAGGAAAAAAAAAAAAAAAGAAAGAAGAGGGAAATTTTAGATGCCATTGGCACTAGACTAGAAAGGATCTAAACACCTCCGAAAAATCGAGCCAGCATATCACCAAAACACGATATAGATTACAATGTGTTAGAAAATTAACAAAAACAAGGAGTGCAAAGATAAGTAGTTTAATTTCATTTGTCATGACTAAAGATTCTCACCACAGAGGTGGCCTTTTTTTTTTTTTTTGGATCAAGACTTTCTTTAAATGCCAAAATCCATCCTCAAGGAATTTGTTATTGGACCCTTTATCATCTCCTAAGGGGTTATAGTAAACCATCGAGGCAATTTATAGTATCCTACTATCCTTATGGTTTCACACAGTGGTAGAGCCAAGTTTTACTCAAGACTAGTGTCTAGCGCCTCTAAGAAACTAAGGAAATACATCTTGAATACTACCGAGGGCACAATTTATCGATGCCTTCCCATGAATGGATCCAAGAATTGGGTTTTGCTTAGTTCCTGACTCTGGATGTGCAAAGTTGGCAAAAATACATTGTAGCACTACTGTAGCATTCATTTGTATTTGGTAAAAATTATCCAAACATTGATTAATTGGGCTCAAAATGTTCGTCTCGCAAAGTACAAAAAATTGTGCAATTAATTTTTTATTTCATTTACATTTAGTACTCTATGCATATGTTGTCATTCAGGCCCAGCCCTAAGAGGGGGCGAGAGGGACACTCGTCCCAGGTCCAGAAATAGGCTGGGCCCCAAGGACATATGCATACACTACTAGTAGTACATAATACATACGTTTGTTATGTAATTGGGAAATATAAAGATGCAAGTTACCGACTCCTTGATTTTCCGTGGGGCTGTGATTAGCGCAAGTCAAGCGTTCCACTTTCCTGCCTGGCGGCATTGACTCAAGCAAGAAAGTAGTATGTCATCAAAAAATTCTAGTTAGTAATTGTTTCTCCAGATTTTTTAACAGTACTACGTCATTAAAAAAAATATCCTTGTCGCAGTGACAAAAGAAATAAGAAAAAAATAAAAAAGATGATTTGGCTGAATCACAAAGGGGTGCTCTTGATAAATTTCTTAAGAGCAATACAAACACTTAAAGAGATCAAGATGCATGGCAATAATTGTTGGAAGAAAATTTTGAGATAATAGAGAGTAGTACCAATAGTATTATCATGTTCATAAAAAAGGGTCCAAAATTTTAGCTTCGTTCCAGGTCCGGAAATTCTTAGGACCGGCCCTGTTGTCATTTTGACGTGATGACAATCTCTTTTTTTTTTTGGCATAGTGGAATTTACATAATAATATGTGCGTTGCAACTGTAGGATTCAGACTTTGCATTGTCGTAACATGTAAATTACTATAACTCATATGAGCATGAGCCATACGTATTCACGTCTACAAAGGGCGTGACACAATGCGTCTTGGAATTGGAATTAGTTATTGTAAATTGTATGGGTCCGGCAGGAGACGGGGCACGGGGCGAGCTCACCAGCCGATGCTTGCCCCATCTCAATCGTGGCACGGGCAGCAGCCTCACCCGCCAGCACTGGTTGCAGGCTTCATCATATAGTCATATGGTTCAATGTTGATATCCATGATTGGAGGAGTGTTGTTTTTATCATCTAACTAGCAAAGCATGTTCATACGTTGCAATGGAAGAAAAATATTATATATTTAGCTGATGAATAAGAAGCAGAGAAAAAACTATCAGCCATTCAACAAGGAGCAGAGAAAACTATCATATATACATAGCCGATCAACAATCGTATATTTACCTGTGTTGTGCCACTGTGCTAGCAATTCTCTCCACACCCGCTTGGTCATGCGCGAATCTAGCCCGTCTTCACATAGACATCGCCCATCACTTTGTCACCGGGCCCTCTGTCATCAGTCTTCACATAGATGTGGTTTTCTATGCTTGGAATCCTCATCATGACGGGTTTTTGGCATGGGAGACTCTCGCTCTCCTTTCATATGAGCAGATCACAAAGGTTCTCAAACACCGACACTGACAACTGCCATGGGTAACACCAGCGCAAGGTACCTATGCGCTCTTGTACGCACGGCACGCCGTCCTACGATGAAGAAAATAAATCTAAAAAAGAGATATATTAATGTGAGGAACGAAGAACACGGCACAAAAACAAGTCCTCATTAGATGCATCAAAACAATATCAAAAGCGTATTGGACAATATTACAAGCAACAGTAAATGTATTCTTATCCTATTAGAATTCAATTCTGAACGTAGTTGTATTGGAAAAGGTATCTATATACCCTATTATGACTTATTCCTTAGTATCATTTTTCTTTACTTATTATTTTTATTGTTTTTTATCCTTAAACAAGGCCCTATGGCCTTGCAATTACTTAGTAAAAGGTTTTTTTGATGAAACTACTTAGTAAAAGGTAGTATCATTAATAGAACTTTGTTTTGGAGTTCTATACCTAAGTCCATTATGGACTCCATCTAATTGACTCTAACCCAATTAATTCGTGTCGTGATGTTTGCTGGAACCGTAACTCTGCACCTCGCCCTTGGTTTTTTTTTTTTTTTTTTTTTTTGGTTGGTCACGCAGTTTAATTTATGTTTGTCTCAATTTCTATCCATCCTATTTATATTTGGACTCTATCTATTTTATTTGTATTTGGATTTAGATCCGGTCAGTTTTGGCAAGTTTACGGACTGTGATGGCACACAAATTTTGTGTCCGTGCGATCAAGGATCGACGTCCCCTCCGCCCAGCTTCCTTTTGTCACTGACTGCTGGGTCCAAGGAGTTACCTGTTACCGTGTCATCGCCGCTCCGACCTTCTCTGTCTCTGTTTGTCGTCTCGACCTCACCACCACCATGGCAACGGCCACCGCGCTCTCAACCTCACTCCAGCACCTCCCGCCCCGTCGCGCCGCCTCATTCCCGGCCGCCGCCATCGCCGTCTCCCTCCCCGTCCCCTCCCACACCGCCCTTTGTTCCATTTCCCCCACCGCATCTCTTCTGGGCAGGCGAGTTCGGGCGGAGCTGGCCGCATCCATAGCTAGCGAGCTCGTTCCCGGGGGCGGTGCGACCATGGCGGGCAACCTCGTGCTTCCCCGTCGCGGACTCCTGCCGGTGTGTACTCGATCCCGTTTCATGGTGGTGTGTAGATTTCGTGGATCTGACTGTGTGAGGGCAGAGATATGGAGATCTGGGTGGGGGATTGAATCGATGGGGTAGGAGTGAGGAGGACAAGCACCAACAACGCGACGCGGCACCCTTGTTGGGGAAGCTGTGGATGAGGTCAGATTTTGCCCCAGATCGTACAGAGTTCATTTGAGATTGAATCCGTCAGACTTCATGTTCAGGCTTGCGTGTTCTCTGTATGTGTACATGCATGTTGGCTAGCTTATGTTGCTCATCAGTCAGATTAGACATTTAGATATTGCAAGGCTTTGTGCTTCTTTCAGTGCTTGCTTATATTGACAGATTCAGACCTGCAAATCATGACCCTTCTAGACAATTTTCCTCCCAAACAAACAACAATTTCCGGCCTGCAAAATCCTCGTGGAAATTTTGTGTTGATTGAGCATTTCCAAATCCTTGTGGGAATTTTGTGTTGAATGAGCATTTCTACCTTATCAGGTACTGCCTACTAGTACACTAAATAGCTCAATAGGATAGTTGAAAGGCAGGCTCTGAATTATCTTCTTTAGTACTTAGCATATATACATATGATCCATACGCTTGCTCATCTTTTGTTCATGAAAGAGAGGCACGACGCCTGTTCCGTGAACATGGTCTGAGAACTAGCAATGAGGTCATTAACATGATTTTTGAAGTTTTTTATTTGTTCCAGTAACTGAAGTAGCATGGGTTTTGTCATTGCCACATTTTGATACTAAAGGGTGACTCTAAGGTGTTGTTGGTTAGTTCGAGCATGGCATGTAATTATGGTTTATCCAAAGTTTTGT
Organism: Themeda triandra; assembly: GCA_018135685.1. Taxonomy (NCBI): domain Eukaryota; kingdom Viridiplantae; phylum Streptophyta; class Magnoliopsida; order Poales; family Poaceae; genus Themeda; species Themeda triandra. The sequence goes on along the minus strand of JAENPR010000410.1, from coordinate 378,614 downwards.
TTCAGCTAATGTTTATGCATAGTTATAATACCCTGTCATAATAACTGCATATATTGTATTAGTGTACAAGATAGCAATTCTGATTGTATCATAGTTATAGCTCTATCTTTCTAGTTAAATGTCATGTTTGACTAATACAGTAGCTACTAGTATCCAAAATTTGGGCATTATAATGTACAGGGATGGAAACTCTCTGATATGATGTTCGTGACAAATCATGGTTTATCTGGTGCTTGCACTACTGTTGGTAGCCATTTGAATCAAGTTTTAGACTTTGTTGTTGTCAGTTTTTTCTTAAATTGATTCCATTTTCACTTCTGCTGCATTCAGGGACTGCATTATGTCACTACAATTCCAGTTTTATTTTTAACCAAAATATATCCACAATTCTCTGGTTACTACTGTTTAGGTCACAAGGAAACATCTAGTGACATAATGCAGAGAATGTGACTGATAAAAACGGAGAATGTGAGGGATTTAGCCCCATGAACCGCAACTAGATGAAACGAGTGCAGTTTTTCCTTAGTGCCTTTGATAAATTGGAAGCCAACATGGTTGTGTTTTGACCAAGATTCTGTTCTGCACATGTTTCCTTTGTTTAGTGCAAGGTTGTCTATGAATGTCAGTGCTAGCGATGCGTTGATTTACCTATTTATATTTGACAGATTAAGTTCCAGTAATCTTTCTAGATGGCAGCAAAATAAAGGAATTTGATGTCCTCATGCACCACATTGTAACCATGGTCATCAAGATTCATCTCTTCCATGATCAGATAGGTGTACGTTGCAGCATGTTTCTTTAGTTTGGTAATCTTGTTTGCTGAGATACTTAGCACGATGACTTGTGTTATCTTCTACAGGCCATGGTTCACATAAACTAAAACCAAGCATGATTTGTGTAAACATTCAGAAGCAAATTTGTTGGTCTGAATGTAGGGTACAACATGTTCTATTTTAGCCTGCTCTCTATTTAGCATGTTTGGGAACTTTGTGGAGTGGGTGTGCTTAAGCAGCTGAATCACTGGCCTTTCTTTTCTTTTTGGTGACCCAGTATGTTTTGAGTGCAATTACCAATTTCTAATGATTTGAAAGTATCTCTAATAGATGAACTCCTCTTCACTGTGCTTTAACTGAACTATTGCTTCTCATGATCTGAAAGTATCTCTAATGGTCCTATTTTTGTTCCTCTTGATCTGAAAGTCATTCTCTGTCCACTTATTTTCTTTTGTTTTTTGTCCATTTGCAGGTTGCAACTTTGCAAAGGTCATTCACTTAGTCCACTGGAGGTCCTTCTGGTTATCTGATTTTATCAGAGGCAAGGTGCTTCCTAGTGGTTATCTGATTTGACCTTGTGATGGGAGAGGTTCCATGATTTACATTATGATTTATGAATCATATTGATCTGAATGTTCTGTGATATGGATGCACTAGTGACAATGTTTATTTTGTGGGTTGAGCGCCGTGTGGCACAAATCAAGGAAGCGTTCAGGTTATGTCCCATTCTCAAGTATAAACATTATCCTAGTGAAGCTTTAGTTTTCTTTTCAGTTAAGTATGGTCCCTAATCTCACATACCTTTCCAGGTTTGTGTACTAAGTGGTCTTATGACAGTCTTCCAGGTTTTTGTCGATTTTGGTTGGAGCAGGGGTGGATTTGGGTTTTTTTGTCTTGTGTGGCATTGGATTTGGGGAACAGCTGCTCATACTGGTATGTGTGTTGGTACTCTTCATGAATGACTAGTTTCCCCCTGCAATAGTTTGTTTCTCCAGGATAATAATGGACGCAGCTTAGGATAGAAAAAAATTGAATTAGCACTGTTAAGAAGTATATAGGATTTCTGTCAGTTACTCAAGTGCGCGCTCTGTAAGAAAATGTATGTTAATTCCACAAGCAAGTACTGTATTACTACCCAACTCGCCGCTGGCTGTTATCTCTCGTGATCTCACATTCTCATAGTGTGTTTCATTTTTGTAAGTTGCGTGCGTACATCAGCCTGTTCCAGTGGCAACTGAGTCACCCGAATTTTTAGCAGGCCGGGATGAATGAATGGGATTTGGCATGCCACATTCATTCATATGTGATGTAATTTTTAAATTATTTTATGGATATGGCAGATTTTACATTTTAGATTCCACTCTAAGATTGAATGTGTTCTATTCTAATCCCTTAGACCAAAAGCTCGATGTGTAGGATAACAGAAGGTAGTCTGTAGCTCGCAGTGATATATGGTCGTAAGCTAGGCTAATCTCGATTTCTGTTGCTGAAACCATGCACGTTCTATATTTTTTAATTAGTTGTGAGGTATCATTAAACTTGTTGCTGCAAGTCAGTGGTCCAGTACATCTGATGACAATTGAACTATCACTTGCCTACTGTGTGGCTTTCACTGAGACGTTCAGACGTTCAGAGATTATATGTAGTTTTTCTTTTAATATATAGTTTTCTGAATTATAGTACAATTTTCTTTGCTTTTGGGATTCTCATTTGAGTCATGTGGATAAACTTGAACATGAGAGATTGTTGATACTATGAATCCATATTTTTTGAGTCAGTGGTCCAGTACACTTAGTTTAATCACTACTCTACACTAGTTTCTGATCTAAAGGCTAAACAATTAGTCTAGTCACTACTCTATACTAGCACAAACCAGATGTGTCTGAGGGGTTAAAGTTCTAGGTCCTGAATGAGAGTAGGCAAAATTGTGGTTGTTGTCCCTAACACCGATGCATAGAGTAGGCACAATAAACTATTTTTCTCTTTCTTGGGTTGATATTAGTTTTGTTTTCGACCATTGAACTGTCTATTATCCTTTCAGTTTCTGTGTTGAAGGGTTGAAGGATTTGCAGTTCTTGTCAATTGTGCACTATTTATCAGGGTAGTTCCTATTTGGGACTCGGAGACAACAAATGTTGGCTTTGTGATGTTTCCTAGTAAGTCCTTGGTATGTCTCTTTTCCATCTATATTCTACCTCTCAAGAGCTACATTCCTGAGATGCGATCATATTCTTCTCTGTCCTGCCTATGCAAAGTGTGCACATTCCAGTAATGGTTCAGAACTCCATGTTCTGTAGATTCAAAGTCCATGTTCAGAGTGCCTATTTTGTCTAGTCTTTTTTTTTCAGATAGTGGCATCAATAGCCATTGCATATCTAATAAGTTAGTGATTTTCTCAATAAATTACTGTAGGGGCCTCCTTGGTCGTCGTAGAAGACTGATCCTTCAAAAAATATGTAGTGATTGGTTAGAGGATTTTAGGCATTATTCATTAATTTTGCTTGCAGGGCAGAACCTGCAATTCTAGTCTGAATAATTCTGGATTATGTCAGTTTCACATGTTCATTATCTGAATATTTTGCCTCTGAAAGCTATGGAACAGAACATCTATTACTGCGTTATATAGCTTCTCAAGTTTTGTGCTCATTGATGTTGACTGTCAAGGCTAGAATAGGAAGTAAAGCTATTGATATCACTGAACAAGAAAAGGTTTTTTTCCTTTGTTTTGTTTAATTGTACTTGCATGGTTTCCTTCTCATTTCCCCCAATTCCTACCAGCACATCGACTCGTAGATGGTGCTCATATAAGTGGGGTATGCATATGTTTTTGTGCTTTGCCACATATATTTGCATGTGAAGAAATTCAAATCTTAACTTAAAATATTCTAAATTTCATTTCTTATTTTCTTTTTTTACAGGGTTAATATCTTTGCTTTGTTCAGCCGACATCTGTTGTTGCCCTAGTTAGTTGTTTTGTCTTTTCTGTGGTGATGGGAGATGGTTATAGCATTGAGCACATTCTCATGGTTGATATCATCCCTGAAGCTGCTGTTTGCAAAGCAATGAATGAAATAAATGCAGGTATTATTCCATTTCTGTACATGTGAGATTTACCTCAGGTTATGCAGCTTGTGAAATACTGAAATATTTATTGAACTCTGCAGTGTTCTTATTAAGATCAAACTTTCTGGTGGCTTTATGCTATCTTCTGTAGACATCTTCCTTATTTTTTTTTATATCCAGTAAGTAGCATTTTAATATCTAGTAAGTAGCATTGGTCTGTTGTTCTGTATTTGTTTCAGTCTCCCTCGCAGACCAAGCTGGCCTGCTCATAATCCTATGCTACTTTCAATTTGTTTTAAGTTTTGGATTGCACCGCCACCAGCCTCCTTCCTATGAGCTTCTTTCTCATGGAGTGGTTCAACTATGCAGGTGTCATGTACGGACGCATGTACGCGCGACGGCGCCGTGCCAGGGACGTTCGGCGCGACGCAGAACGGGTCCAGCGCGCGGCCAGCAGCCAGGAGGAGCCACCGAGTGGCTAGATTAGGAGGATATCAATTAGTTGGTTTATTTCCTTATTATTAGTAGCTTTCGGTTTTAGCCTTGGCTATTTATATCTTGTAATTGGCACCTTGAAGGATTAAGCAATATATTATCAACAATTCATCTCCTTCCTCCAACTCTCAAGCCTAGGTCGTAGAGGGGCAAAACCTCACCCTAGAGACGGACCGCGGCTACGAACTCCGTAGCCGGGGGCCTCCTACCCTAGATCACAAGGCCCTTGACAGCAAGTGCAACGCCACCTCTCTCTGCAGTCTGCAGAATATATTATGGACAGACAGGTTGTGTGTTTTCGTCTGAGTTTCTTATTTCTGTAGCAGGTTCTGGTGTTCTTTTGAAGGGACTAATGTAATGCGCTGGGGGTCAGGGTAGAAGCAAAGCAAGCCAGCACTGCCAGCACTTTCATGCCTTGTTTTCTGCCATGCGCTGGGGGACAGGCTGTGTGTTTTTGTCCTTGTGATTTGTGTTAACATAACTTAAATTCTGTTGATTATGTTTTTTTGCTAACTACATGGAGTAACAAAGACATAGTGGGCTGACTAAGCTGGCCCACGTCTTCGCAGCCCATCAGGGAGGTGCTGCTCTGCCTCTGCTACTGCTACCTGAAAAACAGAGAAGCTCATGCTTGCTACTCCGTTTCGCTGCAGCAGATCAAACAGTGGACGGCTCTTGCTCCAACCGGCAGGCCAGTTCAGGTAGACGTACAGCTGTTGAAAAAACAAATAAATCAGCTAATAATACCGTATAGCATATACGTAAAACAAACACTCTTGTGACACTGTATGAAGTGCTCCATTTTCAAAAAATTGATCCACAACCACAAATATGCTATCCCTCAGCCTCTTTATTCGAGGTAGTCCCAAAACAAAATTCAGTGAAATATCAGCCCAAGAAACACTAGAAATAGAAAGAGGCGTCAAAAAGATCTTATGTGGATTCAAGCGAGACTCAGATTTATTGCAAGTGGAGCAACGAGACACGTAGCCAGCGGCGAAGCTAGAGTGAATTAGAGGGTGGTGCAATTGCCTAATGGGTGCATAGACATGTGTTATGGGTGGTGCATATATAGTGAAATTTTAAAGAAATTCATTGTCTTTATAAATTTTGGTGGTGCATTTGCACCCACAAGCCACAAGCTAGCTTCGCCCCTGCACGTAGCACGCAACATCACGCCACAGCAGCTTGGGCTAAAAGAAATGGATGTCCAGCACATCCACCGATTTCTTCACTCTAAGATGTTCCATCAAATCTCCTCTGTGCCCCTCCGGCAAAAAAATAACAGACATAGAGCTTGCTGGAAACGCATAGCTTTTTGTAGAGAAAAAAAGTCCATCATTAAGCACATATTTATTCCATGTTCTTAAAATTTTCAAAAGCACATTTAAAATCTAAATCTGTAATGAAAATGGCTTCCACTGTGGGGACCTCCTTCATGGTTTTTGTTGTAAAAAAAATTAATGAAAATGGCTTCCGTCGTGGGGATCCTCCCTACAGTTTTTGTTGTAAAAAATATCCACATTAGTAGTATACAATTCCTTTATTGTTTCAAGCTAAAGATTTTTGGATCAAGTTGGGACAACATGGTATAGTACTCTATAATGTATCAGAAATAGCATTGCTCTTATCTTTTTTTACTTAATTATGTCGAGAAAAGATTCTACGAACTCTACCCATTTAACATGTCGTTATTTATTTTTGACTCTATTGATATGCAGAGATCGGTCGCACACCTCAAGTGCTTGATGGCACAGGTCACAAATGGATCAAGGAACATAGTCGAGGCATACATGAGTATCCTGGCAGATCTAGACCTATCACGGATCGAAAATCTGGCCTAGCGACTTGAAGAGTCAGCTTAACTGACCTCTCTTGGGCAAATTAGAAATTCTCCACATTTCACCTAGGGAACATAGCTATCACGCTTATAGCAAACCAGCAAAAGATAATTAATCGTGCTTACATGATGAAGAACATTTAGTTTTTGAGCAAACTAGCAAAGAAGCCTAACAGGGCTCCATTAGTGCAAGAACACCGGTGGGTAACTATTGAGCAAGCCAAGGGTGCCATCCTCGGTAGTTAGATTAAGTTATGAAAAACAACATTAAGGTTGGAAGATATTAGAGAGAAATAGAGGCGGAGAGTAGATTGTTTTTCTTCAATGATAACAAAGTTTACTTGATTGACTGACACGATGCCAGTTTCCAGACATTACGCTTGATGCAAAAAGTGAAAGCTCTGCGCCCAATGGAGCTGACAAAGCTAATTCTGTCCATTTTTCGGCACGACGTCGCCATTAGATACCAATTATAGGGTGTCCGAAACTAACTGTGTCCAGAATTTGCTCTGCACCTCTCAGTCCATTCTTGGCCATGCCGCCACCTTGCGACGAAAATCTCCATTGCTAACATCTCATCCTCCAACCAAGATCCACAAAAGGCGAACAACAAAACAGATCAGAACTTTTTGGCACGTTTTCTATGTTTCATTTCATTTCACCATCCGCGAACAAGAACAGAAGTAGCTAGGCGAGCCGGCCGGTTGATGTCATTATCACTTACATCGCCGCCCCGCTGTTCTTGACGCGCGCCTAGCCAGAGCGCCCCGGTGCAGATCGACCGCCGACGCCGACGAGCGACGACGACGATGCCGGACAAGCAGGAGGGCCAAGCGGCGGCGGCCGGCGGCAGCGTGTGCTTGTGGTTTGTGACGGTGCTGCTCCTGCTCTCCCTGCTCGGCGGCGGCGCGTGCCTGGCGGCCTACATCCTGCTGCCGCCGAACGACGCGCCGGCGTGGCTCCCCGCCGTCGGCCTGGCGCTCGTCGCGCTCCCGTGGGCGTTCTGGATCGCCACGTGCGCGTACAGGTGCGCCAGGGCGCGCGCCGCCGAGAGCAGAATGGCCGTCGCGCCGGCGCCCGGCAGCATGTGCTCGCGCTCCGGCTCATGAGCAGCAACTGTAAGACACTTTGGCGCGCAAATCAATTTTCAGGTCAATTATTTATTACATGATTTTTGTTTACATGCCATTGATTGATTAAGAAATCAAGATCATATATGCTTGTTTCCGTCTGTGGTTTGCAGTGTTTTAGGATCGCTGATGAAGATGCAAAACGACATGAGGAGATGAAGGAATTAAATCTGTTCATAGCTCAATCTACATGTTGATGTCAAGTTGAGGATGCCAAAAATTAATCTGGAACTACAAGGCCCAGTTTCTAAATTAGAAAATGTATATAGTTTCTTGATGAGATCCTAACCAACATTTCTTCCTCTGTATAGTTCTTGTGCAAGTTTTAAGAGTTCGATGTTGAGCCTAACTTGTTGAGTGGGAAGGAGAACGGTGTTCAGAAACTGTAAAAATACTTTTTAGCATCTGTGGGTTGGAAATTGTACAATTTGCGCATAGATTACCTCTTGCATAGTCATTTTCACTGCGTACAAGACAACCTGCTTACCTGGCAACTGGCATACACGTCAGCTGCTGATTTGGAAGGCTCGACATATTATGCTAGCAAGCACTCTATTGACTGCCAATTGGTCCGCTATAGAAAATCATTTTTTTTTCCACAAGACACCAGCAAGAATTGTATTGAGCATGATTTCGAATAGAGAAGAAGGAAAGTACAACAACAAATTATATAAAAAATAAAGACAACCGCACTCACACAAAAGAGGAACAACAGGACAAAACCACCACTGGAAACCACTACTAGCGAAACCACCAAAGCATTGGTAAGGATGACATAGGAAACAAGCAAAGCGCTTAGGGCAGGGGAAGAAGGTTGAGTCCACCATGGAAGGCTTCTCGGCCAGCGCCCGAGCTGTGCTCTCCCGAGCGTGCGACGATTTGATCCTTTGGCGAAAGCGTTTGCACCCTGCTCATGTAGACAGCCTGCTTGGCTGGTGTAATTATATACGAAGCTGTATCTCCAACTCTGTAACACAATCCAGTTGACTGGTAAAACTCCTGTTTCCTCGGACCAAAAGGCCGGGGGGATGTTAGGCCTCGACGGGTGGAGGCGACTCCAGGGGCGACCGCCGGGCGAGACTGCGGGATCCCTGCCGCCGGCGAGGCGTTCAGGTTTCGCGACGCAGGTCGACGGCAGGGGCGCGGAGGAGCGCGCTCCCCATCATTCTACGGTGAGCCCTTCTCGTACCGAGAACTCAGCGGAGGCCGCGGGTAGTTCTCAAACCCTAGAGAAGGGCGATCCAAGGTTGGGGAGGGTTGATGTCTCGGCGTCTCTGGCTCATGATGGGAAACCTTGGCCGGAGTTTGATCGGAGTGGGACTTCTACCGGGGTTGACGGGGGCGTAGCGGGGAAGCTCCCTTCGGCGTCCTCGTCGCCGACGAAATTGGGGACTGAGAACAGAATTGAAGGGAAGGTCCCGGATTCTGAGAGTTGCTCGAATAAGGCGAGGTGTCAATATGAGACCAGTGCCGAATTTCTGATTCAATTTGGCAGTATTGATCCTGATATTGTTGGGAGGATCCAGGAATCTCCTGGGGAAAAGATTAGGAAGCGTAGACCTAATCTGCGTATGCAAGTTAGTGCTGATCAAACTGCTGAAGAAAATTTAGCAGTGCTACAATGGCAAGCAGAGTTCCCGTCGATTGCAGAATCAAGCAGGGTGAGGAAGAAGGGCAGGAGATACTCCGTCCCCATTATCAATTCCAATCGTGAATCGATTAAAGAGAAATGCTAGTTCCCCTTTCAAGTTATTGAGGAGGATACTATCAGACTCAAGCATTTCCCCATCCAGTTTTGCTGGGATAGCAATGGAGGGAAGCAAGCAGAGTATGAACAAAAGAATCAAAAAAATGGCGGGGGAGAGCAGAAAGGAAAAAGTCAGGTGAACTTGGTTCACAAAGACTGGTGGTTCAAGCCACCTCCGAAGGTGAGAATAGTCAGAGGAATCATGGGCTCTTGTCCTTCGGATGAGACACGTGTGGAGGGGGTAGGTGGGGGTGAGCAAGCGGTGAGCGAGACAGGTGGAGCAGGGCAGCGTCCTGTTTCCCCTTCTGCCCCTGGCTCACCTAAACCTAACCAGCCGGCGGCGGTGCCGAACAGATCTCAGGATCAGAACCCTTCTCTAGGGTTTGAGATCCCTGTCCTTGCCAAGATAGTAGGGCACTTGTGGGGGGGGAGTAGAGGTAAATCCTACGCCTCTGCGCTCCAAACTAAACCAGCGCGTGTGGTGCAAGTGATGGAGTGGGGTGAGAAGGATCGAAGGTATGGGCGTGAGGGTCGTGGAGGTGGTAGGTTCGGGCAAGGATTTGGCCGCAACCCTGGGAGAGGGAACGTGTGGGAAAGGAAGAAGGTCCAGAAGGTGGAGGAGAAAGAAGTGGAGCAGAATCAGATCCAAGCTGATGGGCCTCCTCCCAACAAGGTGAATCAAGGGAAAGAGGAAGCAGAAGGAAGGGATCGGGCGCCGGTGGCAGGCAATCAAGAAAAGAATGGGGTTCAAGGGGATGGCAACAGAGGGATCGGTGCTGGCAACATGAATCGAGGTATGGCTACTGGAAACACTTCATATGATGGGTATCCTAGAGGGCAGCAGGGGGATTTGCCAAGGCCTGTGTGTGATTTCTGTGGGCTACAGAATCACCCTTCAAATGAGTGTAGGTTTCAAAGTTGTAAGATTTGTGGAGCAAATACCCACACTACATTTGAGTGCAGAAATTGCCTGCCTTGGAACATGGCCCCGGAGTTATGTGCAGCTCAGGTGGAAGGGCAGAGTTTCTTTTACATCCCTGAGAATGTTGATCCCAAAGTTGCTAAGGAAAAAGAAAGCACTGCAATTATATCTGTGGTTCAGGGTCAGGCAACTGCTAAGCAAATTGAGTATGAGTTTGCAAATCTGCATGGCTCTGCAACATGAAAGTGGAAGGCTAAGATGTTGACTGACAAGGAATTCATCATGAGGTTCCCTAGTGTCAGAGTTTTACTTCAGTGGCATCACTTTAGATTCTTGCCAATGGAATGTGCTGAAGCTCAGATTAAGGTGGATCCATGGTCTCCTGGAATGGGGGCAATTGGGCAACTTCAAGAAGCCTGGTTCAGAGTCCATAACATTCCTACTGATCAGAGATCAGTGAGGACCATTGCACAGGTTGGTGGCCTGGTTGGGAAGGCAGTGGAATTGGACAGATCAACTAGGTTCGGCCCAGATCATGTGAGGATCAAAATTGCCTGTCTGGATGTCACAAAAGTGCCTAGCTCAGCAAGATGTGCTCTAGGGAAGAATGTATATGAGTTTATCTATGAAAGGGAAGTGGTAGTGGAGGAAGGTGAGAAGACTCTCAAGAGTGGGATCAAGGTGGGAGATACTCCAAACTCTGCATCCAAAAATACCAAGCCATCTGATCAAAATCAAGCAAAGGCAAGAGAGCCAGCTGGCAATGCTAATGGGGGAAGGCTCTCCAGGTGGGCCTCAGAGGTTGATGATAAACAGCATAGCAAGATTTACAATACTGCACCACCCAGGGTTGGAAGAAACACTAACTCAGAGAGCAAGTTCATGAAAGATGCCCAGAAGAGTTACAGGGGGCCTGCTAATGATGAGGACGCAGGTGGCAAAGTTGACATTCCTGAGTTCTGTGTTGACTCTGAATCTGAAAGTGACTCACTAAGTGATAATCTCAAGGAGATTGGGGCTTATGGTGATAGTGGGCAAGGTTGCTCCAAGGATAATGAAAGGCAGCAACACTTCTTCATGTTTGGACAGATTCCATATGGGGAAATTTCTGACAACTTATTCAAGGGTGCTTCTAAGGGGATGACACGCCAGACTGATGGACTGCAGGATACTGAACAAAATGAACCCTTAACCAGTCAAGTTATCAATTCTCCTGAAGTGTACATCACTGATGACCAGATAGTCATTACACAAGGGAGTTTGCTTGATGAAGATCTGCCGAATGGGCCCAATGAAGAGAGTGTGAAGGTCGCTGAGGCTGGTGACAACCAAGCTGCAACACAAGAGAAGCAACAAGAGCTGCGGAGGAGCAGCAGACTTCAACAGGACATCCTGAAGACTACTCAAGAAAGAGGTGAAACAATGGCAAAGAAGAGAAACCTTGAAGGTAACCACTGTGCTAAATCTCATCATGTACAACCTGGTGACATATCTAATTTATCTTAATCTGAGTTTAATAATATCTCTAGTAAGATGGGGATTAATGTTGATGTTACTGGTACTAGTACTTTTAACTTGTTTAAGGAGATTGAGAATGCTAGACTAAGTTTGTTTTAAACAACAGTTGAAACAAACTAATGTTAGGATAACTGATTGTGTTGAAAATGAAGTGTATAATGACTTACTTCAGCTTGAATGGCTTCAAGAGGAGACCTCGAGCACGAGTATAATAGTAGTGATCAGGAAAAAGTCAGAAAAAGAGAGAGAAAAAAACCTCAAAATTCTCACCTGCTGTTTTCAAGAGGGGAAGAAAAAGACAGGAAAGTCCTATTTATTCAAAAAAGAAAGGAAGAAAAAAATCTTAATGAATATACAAGGTCTAGTGTGGAATTGTAGGGGCATAAAAAAAAAAGAGGCCTTGCTACCTTTCTTAAAGATCTCATTTTCAAGCATCAATTTCATTTTATTGGTCTTCAAGAGACCATGGTTTTGTGATAATTCTATTCTTAGAAAATTTGATCCTCAATTAGACTACTTGTGGTTAGATAACCCATCCAGAGGTAGGTCTGGTGGTATCCTGGATGGAGTGAAGATAGAATTGTATGATGTTGGCTCTTTCAAGCAAGGGGAGTACATGCTCCAACTAAATTTGTGGGATAAAACTAATAAATTCAAATGGAATTTGCTCATAGTATATGGAGATGCTCAGGAGGAAGGGAAGCTCCCTTTCTTGGCTGAGCTTTCCAGATTTTGCTCAAATAATCAAGAACCTATGTTGATAGGTGGCGATTTCAATTTGATTAGATATGCTCATGAGAAAAATGGAATGGGAGGGGTACATAAACACACTAGTTTGTTTAATTCATTGATTAGTTTCTATGATGATCGAGAGAACTTGAGTTATGTGGTGGAGGCTTCACATGGTCCAACAAGCGGGACCCCCACACTTGAAAGGCTGGATAGGATCCTTGTGACAGCCCAATGGGAAAATTATTTTCCTCGAGCAATAGTTAAAAAGTTACCCATAGAGATTTCAGATCATAACCCCTAATCTTATCTTATGGGGAAGTGAAGAGGAGCAACATTATTCGGTTCAGATTTGAGCTAGGATGGTTAGACAATCCCGACTTTACGGTGGAGGTTGGGAAAATTTGGAACAAATTCTGCAATGTTGATACAAGCTTGGGAAGGATTCGACAAAAACTGAAATTAATCAAAAAATTTTTTAAGGGATGGGGATTCGGTGTTCAAGGAGAAATGAGAAAAGAAGAATACGTATCCAGTGGAGTTGGATGAGTTGGAACAAATAGAAGAAGACATGGGATTATCCCCTTGTCAATATCAAAAAAGATTGGATATTGTGGCTGAAAATATGTCTCTATTACTCTAGGAGGAAACCTACTTTGGTTTAACAGGAGTCATGAGAATTGGCTTCATAAAGGGGATTTAAACACAAGCTATTTCCATATATGTGCTAATGGAAAAAAAGAGGAAAACCATCATTCAAAACTTTGAAAATGATGGGGTAATTATAGAGGGAGACCAGAATCTTTTAGAACATGCTACAAACTATTATAGAGAGCTGTTTGGTCCTAAACTAAATCATGAGATAGAATTTGATCCTGGTATTTGGGAAGGTTGTTATAGATTAAGCTGAAGAAGACAAAGGAATTCTCTGCCAACGGTTCTCGAGGAAGAAATAAAACAGGCCTTATTTCAGATGGAGAGGAATAAGGCTCCTGGGCCAGATAAGATCCCCATTGAATTCTTCCAGCACTGCTGGGGAATTGTGAAAAAAAGATGTTGGTATCTTTCATGAATTTCATGAAGGAAATGCTGATATCAGTAAAATAAACTATGGCATAATCACTCTCCTGCCTAAGGTGAGTGATGCTGCAAGAATACAACAGTATAGACCCATCTGCTTATTAAACTGCTTGTATAAATTGGTCACCAAAGTGCTGACTGTTAGAATTGAGCCTTTTGCAAAAAAGCTAATTCACCCAAATCAAACAGCCTTTATGAAAGGTAGATTGATCACATCTGGAATCATGTGTTACATGAAATTATTCATGAAACCAAGAGGAAAAAATAGATTGGGGTCCTTTTCAAAATTGATTTTGAAAAGGCATACGACAAAGTTTGTTGGAATTTGCTGTTCAAATGTTTAGAAATGAGAGGGTTTTGCAAAAAGTGGTGTGACTTGGATAAAGCAAGTTGTAAGCTGGGGGACAGTCAACATAAAAATCAATGACTCCCTAGGGCCTTATATTAAAAGTTATGAGGGAGTTAGACAAGGTGATCCTTTATCCCCTGTGTTATTCAACCCATTCACGATTGCTTAACAAGAATGGTATCTCAAGCTCAAAGAAATGGACTGATCACTGGGCTTGTAGAACATATTATTCCAAATGGGGTTGCCATTCGCAATATGCGAGATGACATGATCATTTGTTTAAAACATGATTTAGAAAGTGCAAGGAATATGAAGATGTTGTTATATTACTTTGAATTACTTGCTGGGTTGAAGATCAACTTCAGCAAAAGTGAAGTAGTGGTTATTAATGATGAGGAAGGATGGGCTGAGCAATATGCTCAATTGTTTAACTGCCAAATAGGATCCTTTCCCATTAAATATCTGGGGGTTCCCATAAGTCCTAGTAGACTGCATGTCAAGGATTGGTTACCCCTCACTGACAAATGCCTGAAGAAACTAGATGTGTGGAAGGGAAGCTCTTCCACCATGGCTGGTAGAGCAACACTTATTACTGCCAGTCTGAACAACTCCCCCATGTATCACATATCAGTGTATATGTTACATAAGACTGTAGTGGATAAAATTGATAAGGCCAGAAGAACTTTCTTCTGGCAAGGGGGAGGCACCAAGAAGAAGTATCACTTGATTAGATGGACCAAGTTATGTAGGAGCAAAAAAAGAGGTGGTGTGGGTTTAAAAGACCTAAAGAGTGAATATTAGTCTCCTTTGTAAGTGGTGGTAGAAACTTGAGAATGAAAAAGGACTGTGGCAAGATTTGGTTAGAGCCAAGTATCTAAGTAAAGACTCCATTCATTCTGTAACACACAAAATGAATGACTCACCCATATGGTCTGGTCTCTTAAAGATTAAGGATCTGTACCTTAAAAAAAGAAGGATTAAAATAGGTAATGGTGAACAGACTAGTTTTTGGCTAGACAGCTGGCTATTTGATAAACCCTTATGCAGTATCATCCCTGAGCTGTTCACACTATGTGATCAGAAAGATATCATTGTTAAGATGGTAAAAAATGATAATGCAATCATTTCCTTTAGGAGATGGTTACCTGTTGATTTGAGGAATATATGGGAGCAAATTTTGGAGCTTGTGAGTGCATTTCGGGTATCGATATACACCGACAAACCTGAATGGACTCGAACAGTAAGAAAAATTTCACTGTCAAGTCATTATATGAAGCTTTGTCTTCAAATGAAAACGGTCCGTATTTGAAACACATTTGGAAAGGGAACATCCCTCCCAAAATACAGTACTTTATGTGGTTGTTGTCTAGTGGGGTGGTCCTTACTAAGGACAACTTACTGAAAAGAAAGTGGACTGGTAACTCTGATTGTTACTTCTGTCAAGAAGATGAATCAATTGACCATTTGTTTTTTAACTGTACTGGTGCTAAGGTTGTATGGGGATGTATAGCTCAATGCTTTGGAGCTAATGATCTTCCTGTGAGTCTAGAGCACTGTTGGGTGTGGCTGGACAAATGGTTTCCCACTGGGAAACATTTTCATGTAATTGGAACATCTGCTTTCTGTTGGGCAATCTGGAAAGCCCGCAATAACGCCTGTTTTGAAAATAAGTTGATAAAGAACCCTCTTGATATTATTTGTCATGCCGGCGCGTTAATGAGATTTTGGGCAGGCCTCTTCAAGGATGTTGACAAACAGGAGATGGAAGCTGGGATTGACGTGATGCTTCAAATGGCGATCGGCATACTGGCGTCCAAGAAGAGCAAGAAGACGGCGGGAGGGGAAGGCGACAGCAAGACTGAAGAAGAAGCTCGTGGCGCAAAGTAGCCGGAGGAAGGGCTCTGACGAGCTAGAAGGAGCAGCTCACTGTCAATCTTCTCGCTGCTGTAATGCCAAAAGGTTTAAAGCTTCCTGCGAAAAAGATGGTGACTTTCAGTTCCACGGTTTCCACGCTTCTAGCATTGGTTAGGCGTGTCTCCTCTTGCGCTTATTTGGCGGTTAAGCGCATATTGTCTTGCAAGTAAACCCTTGGCTACTGTTTTGCCATTTTTTGCTTCCTCGGGCGTTGGCTGGTTAAGCGCTCCTTCTTAGGTCCTCCCTTTACCCCCTCCCTTGGTGGTCTTTTTCTGCTCCTGATACAATTCTTCCTGCTGTATTTCCGTTTTTCTATGAGGAATGGAAATGGGGATCCCCCAATTTCAAAAAAAAAAATCCAGTTGACTGGTTTCGTGAATTGTTTTGAAATGAAAAGGTGGGGAAGCTCTCCCCACCGTTATGTTTCCAAAAAAAAGAAGGCTTCTCGGTTAAGCGGTGCTGGTTAGGGGAGGAAGAAGCCTTATAGGTTTTTCTCTTCAAAAACCGCCAGTAGTTCAAATGAGAGAATCGTTAGTGTTAATGTCAAAGGCAGTTCAAATAAGAGAACCGCCAGTGTTAATGTCCAATACTGACTACTTGCGTAACGAAACCACCAGTGTAAATAGGTCATTAACATTGATGGTTATCTTATAGCAAACGCCAATGTAAATCCTTTTTACACAAGCGGTCTTTTGGACTAGTCCATAGAATTTGCTCTACTAAACCTGCTCTTTCGGAACCGTCACCGATAGAAAGCATGCCGCCATAAGAAAGCATACTAGTGATGGTTTTGGGTTTTGACAGTTTTAGAGGTGTGTTGTGGCAGCGACAAATTGGTGATTTGTGTTTTGTTGTTATTGGTTCAACCGGCTGCTAAGCATAGTTTTTTCTTTTTTTTGGTCTTTTTTTTTTTTTTGCTGTAGGTAGCCTCCAGGTTATTTTTAAAAAAAAAATTTACTCTATCTATTCCAAATTATAAGATGTGTTAACTTTTCTAAATATGTTGTTTTACTATGCATTTAGATATACATTGTCTAAATATATAGCTAATAAGTTCATTTTAAAAGCCCGAACATCTTATAATTTGAAATGAAGAGGCATTTAGATATACATTGTCTAAATATATAGGGCATTTAAAAAGCTCAAACATCTAATAATTTGAAATGAAGAGGCATTATCAGTGTCGATTTGTTAAAACAGTTTTCTTCGTGAACCGAACTGGCAAAAATCTTCCAAATCTAGTGCTCCGTAGACCGATTGATGTTGCTGGGCTTCTTTCCAATGGAAACTTCCTTGCGAATGGATGCGGCCCATGCATAAATAAGCCCACAAACATTTCTATTTCTGTTGTTCGTGAAGCAAATTGCCTAATGGTGGAGCACACACTACTCATCCTGAATACTAGAACCGAATATATCCGTGTACCATAATATCGCATAGACTTTCAGATGTTGCTTCAGTGAGCAAAAACGCACATATTTTGGTTACATATGTACAATGTACTGAATAATAATATCTGAGACACTCATGCGTGCAAGCCTGAACTGTGCAAACAGTCCACTGACATCCTTTGCGTGACGAATAATTGGTCAGGACGTTGTAGCTGATCGTCTCGCATATATTCTGCCCATGTATTCTTTTTTTTCCTTGGAAAACGACACAGGAATAGAAATTTGAGAGCACGATGTCAGAATATTTGTCTAATAAATCTGTTCCCACGTCTTCAACCAAATTCTTTCAGCGAGAGAGAGCGACGTTGACAAGGCTTAATCCACACTAGAAAATTGATGATGGGCGTTGAGAATTTTAATACCAATTAGACTTTGATTATTTTGGATATATATACCAAGTCAAATTTAGCTCACAAAAATGTTTAGACACAAAACAAATTAGAAAATACAATGGAAAAAAGTAAGATATGATTGGCACGTGTGCATTATTGCCCTCGCTCTCATGCTACATCCCTCCCATCATCTTTTGTCTCTGCTTTTTTAACCCTCATATTAACCATCTGTTTAATTAGATGGTTTATTTGCCTCCATGGCTTCCTTTTTGAAAATTGAGTTTAGTTAATTAACTCATCCTCCACGGATGTATTCGATTCTAATGAGGATAAGTTTCAGAAGAGCCTTTTAGAGAAAAAAAAAATCTCAAATAAGTTTTCTAGACACTTGTATATAGAAGTTTCACAAAAAATGTTTTCTTTTTCAGAAAACATATTCTGGTATAAGTTTTCCTGAAAGCATTTTTAGTAAAGGTCGATTTCCTGAAAAAATTACTTGAAATGTTCTATAGAGAAATTCACCTGAAAGTTGACATAATATAAGAAATAAAACCAAGTGAAAAACTGTCCTAATGATGAAGTGAGAAGACTCTATATGCAAACTTTTTTTAAAAAATCACCAATTCACCATAAAAGTTGAAGAAATTTTTTAACAAAGGCGCTAGCTAAAAGTGCTCTCGAAACCATGATAACTCAGACTTTTAATTCAAAGAAATTTTGAGGACAACTTTAGATTGGTTATTGCACAATCACCGTGTACTGGATTCAGTAATTTAAATCCATGATGGTTCACCAAATTTGCTCCGCCGACACACCATGTGTATATAATTTGATTTGCAAGCAGGGGCTACCTCTTAAGATCTCCTAAATTGAGTTCAGCTAGTCCGGCTGAGTATCCTGTAGACTAGACACCATCAGTTTAGAATTCGGTATCCAACAGCTATCAATGACACAAATGCATGATCATGTGCAAATCTCAGAGTTAGGCGCTGTTCACCAACGGCCGGCCACCATCAAAACATGCAATCCATGTACAGCAGGCAACTGTGCTAGCTCTAGGACACTAATGGAAGCATTTGATTTGGGGAACCGACCCCATTGCACAACGGTGATTGATCTGTTGTAAAAGAGGAACAACTTCCCCGGCCCATAGCCCCGGCCCCGCGTCGTCCAACAGGGGTGACACGGGCGGCGCTCCAAATCCCGCCACCACCACTCCCCACCCACTCCTTCCCTGCCGCGCTGCTGCCAGAGCAGCTGGCTGCAAAGTCTGGAGAGCTGCGAGGACGGCAGCGGCGGGGTTTTCTTTTTCATCGAAGATCACATCGCGTGAAGGTCCGTGAGCAGTGCGTGATCTGGAGTTGGGTTGCCCGTGCATCATGATCCATGCCGTCCATGCTAGTTGGTGGACTGCTTGTCGATGCAGGTCGCAACTTCGTCTCGGCAGTGGTGTGGTCGTGAGGCGGCAGATCTGGTGCCGGCCCAATCAGATCCGGTCCTTGTGCGGCTAGACCTGGTGTCCTCCACTCATCTCGTCAGGAAACAGGCGTCCACAGTCGGCGTGTTGTGGCGGTTCAAGTGGTCGATTTGTCGCGAGCATGGGGTGAGATGCGGGGTGGTGGTTGGCGCATGAGACTGGTCATGGCCATTGCCGTTTACAGGGTAGAGGTGCTATGGTGAAAGCTTTGTCCCTGTGGGCCGATGGCGGCGACACCTCCGAGTGTTTTTTACTTCCTTGGAAGTGTTCATCGAACGGCCCTCTTCCCTTTGCACAACATATGCTTCCTGGGTGAAAACCTTGACTTTCTTGTCAGGCGACGGTGGCACATGTGGCGTCGTATCTCTCCTTGGAGGCGTCGTTTTGGAAGTTCTTGGCTGCGGCGGTGGTCAACATGGCGGGAGGAAGGTGGAGGCTAGTTGATGATTCAAGTGTTCAGTATCAACAACGGAGGAAGGCGGTCAGGAGGAGGGGGAACGTGGCGATCGAAGGGCCTCGCACCTGCTTGGCATTGAAGGGCGACGGTCTGGTGGGACCATATACTAGTTGTGACCATGAAGTTGGAGAGAAGATAGGCGTGGGAGGCATCCATAGAGTTGGCGATGAGGCCAACATGGAGGTGTGACCGACATATTTGTGTTGATGAGGTGACCTACGTGGTGAGATTGCGAGCGGTCCCGTTTAGTGGCGGTTGTTTCCACCGCAAAGGGACGTTCTCATGGCAAATGGAGCACGTGTGTGACACTTCTACCTTCGATGAGACAGTTAGGTCTTGGAAGTTACGATGTGCGTGCTTGGATCACGGTATATCTTTTTATTTTTTAGGTGATTGCAAGAACGAAAAGCCATATGCATTGGTTGATGCAGAGGCTGGAATATTAATATATTTTTTTCTAAAAAAGACTCCATGTATCAAAGTTTATGAAATGGCTTCATTCCACTCGTATTATTTACTAGCTTCTGAGGGATGAAATTGTGATAGCTAGACAAAAAACTAAAGAGTGTACTCCATTCCACAAACCAATCAAGTAAATGAGCCTAGTCAGTTTGACTTGTACATGTCCATAAAAAAAACATTTTTACTAGTGAAACTAAGCTTTGACAAAGTTCATGAAAAACTTTCTAGGTGAAGTTAGGCTATTTTAGAAAAATTGTTTTACCAAAACAGCTTTACCAACAGCTTGATGCAAGGATGAGAGAGAGAAATGAATGTGAGAACTAGGATAAGCTTTTTTTTTCAGCTTTATCCCAACTCGTACCTTTTGTGAGAGGAAGAGAAACTGTTTTAGAAATAAGTGTTTAGCAAAAGAAAAAAACAAAAACAGCTTACCTTAAGAAAAACAAAACATCTTACAATAACTCATGAAGATGTTGTGAGCCAGGAGCGGGTCTAGCGGGTAGTCCAGGTAGGCCCAGAACTACCTAGAAATTTTGGCCCAACGAAGGTCTAGTACTATGCAGCCCAATAGAATTTTGGCCTAAATGCTGGGATGCACAGCATTCAACCATTCAAGGCATCCTGCTACGGCCCATATGCTGAGATGCCCACCATTCATCCCCCAGTTATAAAAATTTCGGTCTTAAATAGAGGTTGGACTGTAAATTCACTAAATTGGGCTTCGGGATTGTGAATTTGTAGTCATGTTAATCGAACTTTTTTTTTTACTTCACTATATTGCATATTAAAGTTTTGACTAGAACTACCCTGGTTTCGAATCCTAGGTCCACCACTGTTGTGAGTTATAACACGCCTATATTCTTTTTCATTCGCAAACAACGTGCATGCTGCCATCTTCATAGTACAACCAAGCAACCAACAACAGCACTACTGAGCAGTGAATCGCATCACGTTGCCTTCAGGACCCTGCAGACAGATTAAAGGGAGAAATTGCCAAACGAAAAGAAGATTTCTTCAACCAAAACCATTGGCTCCCAATCATGCAAAGCAAATCTACCCATCACACGCCCATGATTGCAAAATATCAGGGAGGATCCACTCATCAGGAGTGCAGAGATTCCCGTCTTTCGTGAGCCACTCTTTTGGCTGCACCACCTGCAGGATCTCTGGCCCCCCTGTCATGGCAGCCATCACCTGATCGATGATGGCCTGCAGCCCAGGCCAATCACAGAGAGTAACACCACCAAATGGTCCAGGCAAGCACCCTGGAGCAGTAGTACCAGTAACGACCTTTGCTGCCTGGATGCAGTGCACATGCAATCTCATCTCATCCTATCTTCTGCCATCCTCTTCGCCATGGCCGCCTGTCTGCCGCTTTTCGGAAGGGCAATGCAAGAACGAAGGGGACTCGTCATCAGCTGTCATGCTCCTGCCAACAGTGGATTCACCACTTCGTTCTCCTCTGATTGGAGAGATTCCTAACTGAGATCTCCAATGGGTCCGTTGCGTGATGATGATTTGTGTGTTGGGCTTGTCATGTGTGCAACGTGTGGGCCTTGTGGATCATAGCTAGATAGGTACGCGGTATGGCGTAGGTCCTTGGTATATATGCATGTCAAAGTTGTAAACGTGTCAATGTGTCATGGGGTCACAAACATCTCATGTGCAAGAGGGCCTCAATTTTCACCTCTCTGGTACTCCACCTACTGAGCTGAGTTTGCGCAGTAAAGTTTCATGAAAAGAAATCTAACCGTGACAACATGGCCTCATCATAAGCACATCACTTTTCATGCGTTTGGATGTATTGAGCCCAACAGTTTATTGAAAGTCATGTAAAGGTGAAAACGATTAGTAATGAAATTTTCTATACAGAAACGATTCCTGGTTGGTTATTAAACTCACCATCATGTTTCAATTCAAGTATTCACTAGCTATATATCGATAAGATGCTAATAGAAATTATAAAATCAAATTTTGAATATGGTAATGGTTAGAAACAGAAATATAGTTTTGCAGTAAACAGGATCTTCCATTTTTATTTTCACCCCTAAAGTCGAGTGTGGCTTCACATGGGGCCTTCTTCTTACATTTTTCGATAGTGAAGCACTAACCGAATAATCCAAGAGTCGCACCATTCCTGACCAACATTTGGGAAAATAAAGCATGGTCGTGTTCGAAATTGACTTTTTCTTATATCGACAATCTATTGACTTTTCATTGGCACCACCACACTCCACTCTCTCACAAGTCGTTCACTTGTGAGGTCTAGCAGCATTCTTGTTGGTGATGTGGCTCCTAGCATTACATGTCATTTGATATGGATCCTAGCAGCTCTCCTCTCTTTCTCTCCCTCTCACAAAGCCACTAGGAGCTGATGTAGAGCTAGAGATTGGTTTCATTTGCTCCTGGTGGTTTTGTGAGAGGGAGAGAAATGAGAGAGGAAATCAGCTCCCATGAATAGTATTGCTATAGTGCTTACAATATGAACTAGATATACTAGGATCCATGCCAAACGGGTCCTACGTATCACTTCATTCGCGACGGGTCCTATGTATCACTTCATTCGGGACCTTTGCTAGCAGTACCATTACCTTTTTCTATCTTGGGTGGTGGTGTGATTTGCTACCACGTACCGCCATTCAATGCCACAATAGTTCTCATTCATCTCTCATCTCCATCACCTTGCATAGAGATTCATTCCCCATACTAGGTATTCTCTCGAGCATTTTCTTTTCTTAAAACATTGTATCCCACTAAACAGTGGCCCACCCACAACATTTAATGGCAGCAGCGCGGGTCAGAAATTATATATGGAGGAAGTTGATCAGAAATATTCAGTATATTTTAATTAAGCATAGCTCATCTGCTTAAGTTCTTTTGACCATCCACATTAGTCATTGATGCAGTTGCTCCTTTTTTGGAAATTATTCTAGTATGTGATGATTTAATAATGTTTTTCTTCTTATGGTAGGCAATAGTGCCTATCAACAATGAGTTATTTATAGTGACTCGTGATTCTCCAAATCTTATCGGCTTAGTATGTTGAAGGTGCTCATGTGGGGTAGGAATTCATATGGGTGAGAATAGGTTCACATAAAAGGGACTCTACATAAATAAAAACGGTGCCACTCAATAAACTTGATGATGATAAGTATTGAGATGACCATCTAATTGTTACTACGAGGAAAATAGGTTTACATGGGTCAAAATATTTTGTTCTAGTTGTGTTTTGTGCGATTTTGTTGTCTAGAAAACTAGAAGATATTATCTACATTGTTGCAGGGATTGTGTAGAGTTTGGAATGAGAGATTGAATGGAGATGATGTGTGTGGATAGCTTGCAATTAGAGGTGGGAAGTTAGTGGGATGATATGACCACTAGTGAAAGATGATGTGGATGTCTTATATGTTGAGATAAACTTACATTTAGGATTATCTTTGTAAGAGATACGGATATAGATATAGATATAGATATAGATATAGATATAGATATAGATATAGATATAGATATAGATATAGATATAGATATTAGCAGAAATTATAAATTTTGGCATTTCTTAAAACATTAATATCACCATGCCTGGACATAGAGTATCTCCAAGTGCTTATTAATTATGTATCTAGAAGTCCCAAATAGAGATAGTATACAATAATAATCTTTTATTATATCTTTTTAATAAAAAAATTAATTATTAAAAATATATTAAAAATGATTAAGCTATATTAAAAATACAGCCGCCCTTGTTTATCGGTACCATAGTAGAAGAAGTACAAGACCTCATATGTAAAAAGAAAAGGTTAAGAATTAAGGAAAATTAGAAGGTGGTTTCAGTTATATTCCAAAAAACATATTTGAGGCAGTAAAGACTTACTAAAATCATGCAGTCTCATAGAAAAGGCATAGAAACTCGAAATGCACAAGAAAATGGTGGGTAGGACTTGGTAAACCATTTACACCGAAAGTTCGATTCGGGTTTTTTGGTTTTAAGAAACTTTAGTTACTAGAATAAGCTAACATATTAGTTTTTCTTAGAGGTGCGAGAAATTGACAAGCTCGCTTTCCGCAAAAAACCGAAGTCCTCTAGCTACTGCTCGTGGGGATGTCGCCGCGCCCCCACAGTCCCTGCTTGGGTCGTCACTTCGAGTACCTACAACCCTACTCTCTACTGGTCACTGGTATGCCCGTGTGCGCTCTGTGCACACTAGACTGCTAGAGCAGGAGTGTTCAGTGTGGTTTTTTGGGGATTGGGAGTTAGAACCCTCAGAGATGTTGAGGGGGTTGCTACCAGGGGACTTTTTTTTTTTGACAATTGCATATATTATATATTAAAGCAGCCAAGTTACATAAATGTCTTCAAAGGAAGACAGGATTACATTGTGGTCCTGTGACCTGAATAAAAAACAGCAACGTCGACTAAGGCGTAGTGAAGAACGATTCTGCCGGTGAGGGGTATTCGCAGGGGCGTCAATGACGCGTGCACCCGGATGGACTGACCGCGCGTTGTGACGGTAAAGAGTGGGTCGGTTGAGCCTTCGAAGAAGAAACATTCTGACAACCGAAGGATGATGTAATATCGTTGCCAGATGTAGAAGAAGCTCGAACCGTAAACCCAGGTGGAAGCAGAGTTGTCGAACCATCGCCAGAGAAATAGTTGTCCACTTAGAGCCCGGGAAGCCAGGACCGCAGGCTGCAAGGTAGAAACGTAGTAGTGTGACAGAGGCAGGATACGATGAGAAGCATCGATATTGCCTCGGCCACTCAGACGCCCATAAAACAACACGTAAAATGCCTGCACTACTACATAATAAATAACATAAAAAAGGTTACTATGAAGATGAAGCTTCGTTGCTAAGATATGTGGTGGGCCCCAAGACGTGGTTGTGGACGAGGACCAAAGGACCTGGCACATGTAGACTCACTGCATGACCAGCACGTCGGCATGGAAACCAGGGATACTCAGCGTGCTCAGGAACCACGCGCAGCTTCACATGTGGGACAAGTCTATGCCGCGGGCCCCACACCGCAGGAGCGGGCCCCACACGGAGGCAGAGTTGATGACCGCACGCTTGGATCCGGAGATCTGGAACGCGCGTGATGGAGCCTCCGTCGACGACGTCCCCCGCGGTGCTTGTCGGCGCTGTGTTGGGGGAGGCATGATGGCCGCCGTGGCGCGGCTCTCCCTTGATGTAGCTTGCGTCGACCTTCATCAGAGTCCTCCCGCCGCCGCCATCACCGGTGCTCACGCTCGTGCTCGCGATGGAACAAGGGTGTGTCGGTGAACGCGCACCAACGGCGATGTCGGAGTGCTGTGCCCCATCACCGCGGGTCCGCGAGGCCCGGGCTCGCCGGCAAGGACGGGGAGGAGGAGTGTCTTGGTCCCCTCATCAACTGCAGCTTTCTCCATGGCTTCAACTTCGTAGCTAGATTTAATGGCCATCTAGGCCCTTATTTGGCTAGGGAATATCACAAGGAGTAGGAGGAGGGGAAAGGGAAGGGAGGGAGGGGCCGGCTCGCTTCGCCACGGCGAGAACGCCGGGGAGGGACAGGGGCTGGCGGCGGTAGGATGTGGAAGGGGCCAGAGCAGGGAAGGGGAATGAGTTGGGAATGAGTACTACTGAGAGTTTACTACTCCTCCTCCGAGGAGAGAATACCAGCTATGACCTTAGAGAAGCGGATAGTGGGGCTAGGATAGGAAGTTGGTGATTGCTTGATTTTGATTTTACGAGTGTTTACTTCTTTGTGACCCTAAAATAGAGACCAACCCACACAAATTCAAAACCAAATTCAAAACCTAAAACCGAAAGAACGTGTTCGTTTGTTTGGGTTTGGTTTTCGAAAAAAGAAATGCCCAACCTTGTTTGTGTGCGGGTTCTGTAACAAATTCAGTTTTAGCGCGAAATTCGAGAATCTACATGGTGCTATACGACAAAATGCGACACGAGTTCAGTGGCTTTGTTTTCCATTTCGTTATATCTTACACCCGGGACCCACAGTCAATGGGTAGGACCCGTACCAGTAGGTACACACTACTCAATCATGTGCACCGTGCACGGCACACGCCTCGTCTCGCTGGGGCCGTATCTAAGCTATCCGCTGAACGGGCGGTACACCTTGAGCGCGCCGACGACGTTGGCGATGGAGCCCGTGGCGGCGGCGACGGAGACGACGAGGCACGCGGCGCTGAGCAACTGGAGGCAGACCCAGTGCGTGCTCCCCCTGCGCACGCCGCGCTGCACGACGTACATCTCGATGGGGAAGTAGACGGTGAGCGGCCAGAAGGAGACGGCGCCGAGCAGGCCCACGACGTCGCCGAAGAAGGGCAGCAGCATGGCCACGACGGTGGTGAGGCACACGAACGCCGTGCGCCAGACGAGGCGGAACACGCTGAGCCTGAAGGGGCCGAGGGGCAGCTCCGCGGCGATGAAGGCGCTGTCGGGCCACGTCGCCGACGCCCACTTCTCGACGAAGGCGAAGAGCGGCTGGCAGAAGACCTGGTAGGCGCCCACGAGGTGCACGACGATGGCGACGTTGGCGATGTCCAGCAGCCAGAAGGGCTCGTAGAAGCCGAAGCCGGTGAGGAGGTTGTCGGGGGCGGCGTCGCCGAACGCCGCGTAGCCCATGCACCCGCACAGCATGTAGAACACCGTCGTCGTCGCCACGCTGATCGCCGTCGCCCTCCTCATCACCTTCGCCTCCGACGGCGGCGGCGCCTTCACCGTGTCCTGAGGGGAACGTACGGTACGGGTCAAGAACAGGGGAACAGCAGAGCAACTGTTGCAACTGATCAGAAGTTCAGAACAGAGCAAGCAAGTAGGGTGTTCTTCGTTCATGCCTGGATCTCGATGAGGATGATGGAGTAGGAGTAGGCGAAGGCGATGTTGCCGAAGGCCTGGAGGCTGCGCCAGACCTTCTGCGTGGGCGTCACGCCGGCGCCGATGCTGATCCCGGTGAGGCTGCCCTGGAACCCGCCGTTGGCGACGGTCTGCATGACGCCGAGCACGAGGCCGATGATGGAGTAGGTGAAGGACATGACGGCGGCCACGATGGACAGCCACCATATCTGATCGAAGTCCGGTATCTGCGAGAACACGACCTCCGCAACGCCGAACAGGATCATGTACGGGTTGCTGGAGCTCCGGCACGGGTTCCGGTGGCCCTTGGCGTGGAAGCAGTCCGCCCTCTTGATCGCCCTGCACAACAAATTCAGATGATGAGATTGAGATAGAAGCACTGGAGATTGATCGATTAATCAATTGATTAATCGAAGCAAGAAAGCAGCAAAATTAAAGATTGTTACGTACAGCATGCTGATGGAGGCGGCGATGGTGTAACCGATGGCGACGCCGAAGAGGTTGGCGTACTGGATGGCGCCGCAGAGCGTGACCTTGGCGCCGCCGAGGCTGGCGCGGACGGCGTCCATGTAGGTGTAGCTGCGCTTGCCCGCCACGGGGTCGCCGGAGCGGTAGCACTCGGCGAGCAGCGTGGAGGTGTAGTAGATGACGACGGCGAAGAGCAGCATGACGGCGGGGCCCGCCGCCCAGCCCAGCTGCGCGATGGCCCACGCCAGGGACAGCACGCCCGAGCCGATCACCGCCGTGATGATGTGCGCGCTCGCCGTCCACACCGTGCCCGTCCGCCGCGGCCGCCCGTCGTCGTCGTGGAACTCGTCGGCGCTGCTGCCGACGCCGCGGCGAGCCTCCACCAGCGACAGCTCGTCGAACGGGGCCTGCTTCTTCGCCACCATTTTTTCGCCGGAGCTTGGTAGGGCAGCCTAGTGGTGTTCTTGGTCGATCGGCTAGCGATTCGGTGTGTTTGTGATTGATGTGTGGGGAATGAACGGGGGAGAAGGGGAGAGAGGAGGTATATATAGAGACGAAGACGAGGAGACGGCAACGGCATGTGGTAGCGTGCACTGGCAACGCCGCAGCGGGCCGGCGGGCGGCGCGCGGTGGCGGCCCGTGGCCGGGCGTCCGCGTGGACGGTCTGGCAGAGCATCGGTCAGGGAGGGACATGGCTTGTCCAGGCTCCCAATACAGCCCTTCCACTTGGCACTGCCAACGGTGGCACCTTGCAGACCACTACTCTGAATTTCCTAGCCTGCTAGTGCTAGGGTAACAACTAACGACTAACAACCTTTGTCTTTATTTATTTCTCCTGCAGTCAGCGCTCTGTCTTTTGCTAAGGGAAGCGCTAGCGCTATGCATAGGACGGTGCATTGGACGTCCCGGCCCGGCCCATCAACAGTAGAAAACGGGGGGAAAAGTCGCGCGCGTGCCGCGCCCCTGCTACTGACACAACGCATCGGCGCGGCCCCTGTCCTCGGCCCATGCACGCATCCCGCCGGACACACCGCTGTCTCCTTTGCGTCCCGTCAACCTCGCCAAGGCACATATCTCTCCGTTCCCCACCGCCCGGCCATACCTCGCCCCCTGAAGAACACCCCTCTGCAAAACGCACACGGAAAAACACGTCAAAAATATGAAAGTGAAACATAAGAGAGTATCTATTGTAACAAAAAGTAAAAATTTATTGTAACAAGATGGATAGAGCTATTGAACCAAAAGGAGAAAGATCTATTGCGACATCAAGAGAACGCATGTTGCAACAAAAACCAAAAAAACACTGAAACATCCCGAAAACAAAATGTCTGTTACAAGAAACATTAAAAATGAAACCCTTGAAATAACATGGGGCTACTATTGAACCAACCAAAAATCGTATTTTGAAAACACAAGGATGGGGGAAGGAGGATGGAAGGGTTGCTCGCCGTAACCCTAGCGCGACATCAAGAGAACGACTATTGCAACAAAACCCAAAAACCCACTGAAAAGTCCCGAAAAAAGCGTATGTTACAAGAAACATTCAAAACGAAACCTTGAAACACCATGGGATATGTTGATGAACCAACTAGAAAAAGTCTTTTGAAACACGAAGGATGGGGGAGGAGTGTGGAGGAGAAAGGAGGAGCAGAGGTCACCTACCTCGCCAGGAGAGCTGCCCCTAGCCATCATCTCCGGTGGCATGGAGGGTCGGCAATGGGGAGCCAGGGGCAAGGGCGCGTGAAGAGGATGGCGCGGCTCGCCGGCAGGCGCCATCGCAATCCTCAGCTCCAAAGCTAAGAGAGGGCGCGCACGCGCTTGCCAGGAGCCACCGTCGTCTTCATCCACCGCCAGATCAACTGCCGTTGCCGCCACTATCGCCGGATCCGTGGCGGCCACCGCTGGATCCGACGGATCCGCGGCCGCCGCAGGCATGGCCGGCTCTGGCGTGCGTGGAGGATGCGAGTGGGAGGAGGTGGGACGAAGGGGCGCGGGGAGATGGGCACGCACAGCGAAGCTCGATTGGCGAGGTCCCGGGCGGTGCGTCGACGGCGGCGTGAGGAGAGCGAGAAACGCGAGAGGGCGGCGTCGACCGCAGGCATGGCCGGGCTCTGGCGTGCGAGAATGAAGTGGCCAGGGAGCGTTCCCACTCCCCCTTTTTCCAGGCGAAGCATCCAAGGTGAACCCACGTGGGTTGGTCGCACGGACGCGTGGGGAGCGGTGTGTGTGCCGTGTGCGTGTCACGGGCGGGCGTGTTCGGGTGGCCGGGTCTAATGGGCCGAGCCCACGCGTCCTAAGGTTTAGGACGTTAGATGAGGAGCATTACCGTTTTGCTAATCACTCGACATACTTAGGGATGAGTTCCAAAAAAAAAAAAGACATACTACTTAGGGATGGAAATAGATGTCTAGAAATCTGAATCTGTATGTGCTAAAACTTATAATACAGATATCCATATACGTATCCGTTTCTAATGTGGATATTAAAGGGATGTAGTATTATTTTTCTCTGTCCATTTTCCAGATCCATATTCAAATAAATATATTGAGTATCCGACATGTAGAGGAACATAATCTATTTAAAACTTTCCTGTCATTACTAGTGATAAATGATTTAATTTCAATATTACTAAGGATGCATTGAACTATTTAGTTTATATTATATCAATAAGTAACTTTTAATATTAATTTAATACTATTAATATACACAAATACTAAAGTAATTTAGTATTTTTATATTTCAGATTTAATCTAAAATATTTATTGTTGCAAATTATTTTAATATTTTAGTTTATTTTTTCTCATGTAAATTATTTTACATTATTTTTAGTTTCAAGATATGTATTATATTAATAATGATTGACTAATTGATACATTTAAATATTAAATATTAATTTATAACTATGTTACTTTCTATGACCTATTCTTGTCTATAGACCTACATATACTCTATTCTCTATATTATGTAGTAATTTTATAATTATAATCTAATCGACAAAGCAAAGTGGCTACTTGTTGTCTACCTTTCTTGTTTAAATCTATGAGCTTAACTTATTATTTTATTAAATAATATCCATTATAATTTAGTTTATTTTTATATTAGAGATTATTAGAATTCTACATGATTTTATTTCACTTTGGTTATCGAATGAACTTTTTGTAGTAAAATTATCTTCATCTATGTTGAATTTAGTAGTAAACATTTTTAGTTGAATTGACTGAATATCTGAATAGAAATCCGAATCCAAGACATTCATTTTGTGTTCATATTTGAAAAGATTAGTATCCATATTTGAATTTGAATTAAAGTGTGGTAAAGGATGACGTACACCGGAATCAGATTCCCTGTGAACCCGATCTGTTTCCATCCCTACATAATCCATATGTTCTAATTTCTAAATTATAAAAGTTATTCTGTCTTTTCTAGACACATAATATAATAATGTATCTAGACATATTATTAATTATATCTAGATACTTAGCAAAACTTGTGTCTACAAAAGCAAGAACAACTTACAATTTGGGCTGTGTGATACGTGTATTCTCATGCTTTGTACTAGTCTATGACGCACGATATATAATCGCTGTGTGAGTGATCGAGGTGAGCAAATAATGATTAGAAGGATGAGAGGATAGGGCGTGACATGTTTGGAGAAAGAGAAAGGCAGAGACTTTTGTGCCCTCAATTGAGATCGATGAACGAGAGGATCGAGTAGGCCAAGGCGACGTGGCCCTCTGCGCCCTACAAGCTAGCACAGATTGGGCAACGGCATGCATGATCGCCACATGGTTCACAGTTCATCACACACATGCGTGGTTTGGTGCCAATTACTGTATTGTATATTAGTTTCGGGCCTTTGAGTTGAGTACCTTTATCAGTTTACCACAGGATTTCCTGAGGTATAGGTGCAAACCAATAATGTCACTGCATAGTTTGTACCACCGATCATAGGCAAATCTAATTAACGCGTGCATTATTGCTTACACAAATAGGGTATGCAGCGAAAGCAAAACAGGATACTTCTTTCCAGATCGACAAGGGTGCAGCGCAAAAATTGAAAAGGGTTGAGGCGTTGAGCACTCCATGCGCCTTACTATTGAATCATTGCTCACCAGTCACCACCACGACAGCATGCATAACTAACTAGTCATCATGATAATAGACTAAAGGAGTTCATTCAGGGTGTCACATTCAGAGAGCCAGTTAGAATGATTGCCATTGACTAATTACATTTTGTGGATCTATCTGTACTCATATTCTTCTTTTTACCATTGCACTTTGTTTGCAGTAAAGAAATGTTGCCGGCTGATGGTTTTTAAGACTAATTTCGGTTGTTTTAATAGTATTTTGTGAGAAGGAATAAGCCGCAGTACGTCTAATAAGCCGGCTAAAACGAGCAGCGCAGACAAGGAGAATTTTATTATGAACGAAGTAACCCTTTGCAGTTTCAAATTTCAATTGCCATGTAACTGCAATAGAATAGAAGAATACTTATTCATCATTTAGACACAGACTGAGGTGTCCATCCCCTTCCCTCCTAGTTTTTGAGGACTCTCTCTACCAACTAGTGCTATCACTTCACTATTTTTAAGGAGTGATGCTAAAACACAAACCCTTTTTGTTTTCGTCATCGTTTTGAGCCCATACTATGGAGGGTCTAGGCATGCATTATGTTAGTGCACGTGATTGTAAGTTGGGCTATAGTGACCCAACCCGATGAGGCGACGACAAGCCACATGCCTATCGCTGCTCCTTCTCAGAAGCCTAGGTTTTGATTTGTAAGGTTCCTAAATGTTGTTTGTGACATACTCCCTTTGTCCTCTAATGATAGCAGATAGGATCGAGAGGAGAAACCAATAATACATGCGAAAAAGTTGAGAAATACCCCTTATGGAGGCCAGCCATGGCACCTCTCACATCTCACTCAATGTGCGTGAGAGCCACGCTCTCTCTTGGGTGGGGAATGAGCTGGCACCCGCATAGCCCACCTACCCCGGACATCTTAAAGAATTAATTTGCACTCGATATTCGTAGAGCTCACTAGGAGCACATCATAGAGGGATATCTTACTGTAGAGCTTCCCAATAAGGTCGTTGATGCTATAACCGGGGCAGGGAAATGCACACGTGAGGTATAAGCGTGGGCTTAGAGCGAAAGAGGTGAAGAGTAGAGGGCGCAACAGTGCAGTGGCGTGGTAGAGGGAGAGGAGGATGTGTAGTGGGAACCAACACACCTCAACTATACCGTTGGCTCTAAGTCACGTCTGGAGCACCTTCCATGGCATGCATGAGGTCTCCCCTCAGCGGTCCGGTCAGCATAATGCTCGGGGCCCCTTCATTCCATGACATCCATCTAAGCGAGATTATTGGGGCTCCGAATCAGTATGGACATGGAAGGGAGCGCTCTTGAAGATGAAACTTGTTGATTGGTGGGCCCACATTGTGTCTATTGGAGGGCAAGTTGTCCGTCGTTATGGGTTTGCAATCGATTTGTGTTTCTCCAGGTGTGGCGGTTTTTTATAAGAGAGAAAACAAGTAAAAAAAAAGGCTCATGTTGGTTTTATTATGAATGGGTCCCACGAGCAGGCACTCTAGCTTGTGCTTTGTATGTATTTATGACAAAATTTGAACTATGGGATTGCAGTTATTATGGACGGAGGGAGGAGAATATAGCATATATTGTCTAGCTCAAGGGGAACGGTACCTATGCAAATTTTTCTAGCGTGTCGGTTAATGATGATCAAACAATTGAGTAATAACTAGATAATGAGGTAGTAAGAGTAGTAGTATTAAATTACTAATCCCAGGTGTTGCCGGTACTCCACTCACGTGTAGTGTATGTATATGGCCATATGGGCACGGGGTCACTGAAGCTTTCTCATTCTTCTTACCGACGGTGCGGTGACTTACCAAGTGCGTTGACTCTGGCACTCTGCTGAAAAGGAGATCGGAGACTCGAGTTGACCTGGGTCGGAGACACGATCCCCATTCCTGCTTTCCCGCCGCCTGATTTGCGGGAAGGCCCTACGTATGTACTATGCTGACACGTGGGGTTGCTTGGGTAGTTCGGCACAATGGGCTGGCCGCTGTGGTGGCCAAGTGGCAGGTCGCTAGTGGCGGCAGTACGTGACCCAACCTGACCGGTCGATCTCATCCGTTGCCCGGCCGGCCCATCAAGCAACACTATCGATCTACCAAGCAAAGCAAAGTTGGGCTAACACCGTGAACGCATCGGAGCCTCAAAATGCTCGGAGTCTTCTTCGCTCGGTTAATATTAGGTCATCGATCTCGCTTGTAATGGCAAGAGATGGCAGCGAGCACGCAGATACGTACTGTGCAAGCGTTGCAAGAGGCGAGAGCACGAATATGTGCGCGCAGCGCGCGTGTGGTACGGTGGTCGTGGATAATCATCATCATATCTATCTTCTCGGCATAATCTATCGCACTGATCGAGACCCATCTGCACCAGCATGTACCTAGCTAGTACACCTGCAAGTCGGCGTCAACTAATTCACAGGAACGTACGCAAGCTCTGCGATGTATGCTTGCTAGGTAATCAAACCCCGTACGTACGCGACTGCGAGCCGCCACATGCAATGCAATATGCTAGATATAGAACAACCTATACGTATACACTGTTACATGCGTGCACGTACATTTGCAGAGACCATGCATCGATCGATCTTATTATCTTGCTAATGCTACTGGTTGATCAGATATATATACTCCCTCCCTTCCAAATTTTAAGTCATTTCCAGGAATCTTGAAGAATCAAAATTTTAAGTTTGACTAAAGTTATACAGAAAACTATAATGATTTGTGACATTGAATAGGCATATAATAAAATATAAGTAAAGAAGAATCTAAGGTACTTATATTAATTGGTAATTTAAATGTTATTATCTTATCATATAAATTTGGTTAAACTTGCTAAGGTTTGTCTTTTTAAGATTCTTGTAATGATTTACAATTTAAAACGGATGAAGTATATATAGAGCTAGCTGCATGCCATGCATGCATTACGATAAGGAAGGAACACTAGAAAAATATATAAAAAAAAGAAATAAAACCATCATCGCACCAGAACACCAGCCTTCCATGCATGCACATTCATCATTATATTGATCTATGGGTAGTCGATCGATCACTGACAGTGCTGGTAGGTAAGTTGGGTATACATGTCTATATGCGCGTGCATGCATGTTCGCCTGAACTGCTGAACATCATCTCTCGTCTTTCCCCGCGATACCGCCAAGC
The DNA here is from genome assembly GCA_018135685.1 of Themeda triandra. Lineage (NCBI taxonomy): Eukaryota > Viridiplantae > Streptophyta > Magnoliopsida > Poales > Poaceae > Themeda > Themeda triandra. The sequence goes on along the minus strand of JAENPR010000410.1, from coordinate 344,300 downwards.
ATCTGGAAGAGTGGAAGTGCAGTATGCCAGTATTGAGTGTAACCGGTCGATCGGCTATAGCGGCACGGCTATTTCTCCTTTTCAGATCGACATATCAGCAAGGAGAGCGCGCGGTCTTGTCCGATCGATCATCCAATAAGATAGATGTACTAACACGTCCTTTTATTGCGCCCTTTTCATCCTTTTATTGCGCCCTTTTCATCCTTTTCTACCGATCGATGCTTATCGTGTGATCACCCTTTACGTACACACAAAAGCTTGTTCTTTGTTGTTGTACACTTTGAGTCGAACGAAATTAGGTACGTAAGTGGGAGCTCCATCCCCTGGCCCACTACTAAAGCATCATGCATGCGGCGAATCGGTCGTGGGTGAGGAGGAACAATAACTTCGCTACGCGATGAGAACGAGATTATTGCATGGACACGCGTCAGCGTTGGATTACAAAAAACAAAAAGTAATCTTCGAAAGCCCTTCGCTCTTTATGGGCATCTATAGACTGTAAACTGTGGTAGGATCGACCAAGTGACCAACCAAAGCATATATGCTCCTTCACAATTTCTTGATTCTTGAGACGGACCCGCGTGCATGCATGTCCATTCTACTGTGCTCTGGCACGCGCAACGTGCATGCGTGTCGATACTTAAGTACACTAGTCACACTAATTCGTTCTCTTAACAAGCGAACGAGCTTGCACGATGGTCGATTAGATCATTAAATTATTGGAATCCATAAATATGGAAAAAGTCTAGAACACCCCTTGAAGTTTAGCACATTGGTTAATCCACCCCGTGAGGTTTAAAACCATCTAAACAGGACACTAAACTTTTCTATAGCGTCTAACTGACCTCCTAAGGGCGTCCCCAATGGTGCCAAATATCTAGTATAGGAGAAATTCTATTGGCTCTTAGGATGCTTTTAATGTCGATTTACAAATAGCTAGAAAGATGAGTAAGTATAGAAATAATAAAAAAATAGTACTTCCTTTGTTCCAAATTTTGTTCACTTTAAATTTTTTGTTACATACGTTCTGCTATATATCTAGACATAATATAGTATCTAGATGTATTGTAAAATGGATGTACGAAAAAAAAAGTCAAAGTAAACTACAATTTAGATCGGAGGGAGTACTTTCATTAGCTATATTAAGGAGACAGATCAAATAGCTAGCGACTTCCAAATATATAGTGATTCTCAAATAGCTAGTCTAGCATGATCTCTTTAAAATATCTCTCTCATAGTTAGAGACTGTCAAATTTCCATTGATATTCAATAGAATTTCTCTTATAGCTAACTATTTAAGAACCATTAAAGAAGCTCTAAGAGTAGTATGAAAGTACTAACTCGGTCATTGAAAATTCCTCAATTCTTTCCGACGGTGCGGTGACCTACCAATGTCATGCGTTGACTCTGCTTGCGGTTGTAGTGAGAAGAAGAAGACTCTGCTGTGGTGGCCAAGTGGCAGGTTGCTAGTGGCAGTATACGTGACCCAACCTGATGACCGGTCGATCTCATCCGTTGCCTGGCCGGCCGGCCGGCCCATCAACGCTAGCTTTTTTTTTTGGATCATCAAGTTGGGCTGGTCGAGATCCGCACCGTTAAAGGAGAGCCCAAAATGCTCGAAGTCTTCGGTTGGGTCATATCGCTTTGCATCGTGATGGCAACAGATGGCAGCGAGCACAGTCGTTGGAAGAGACTAGCACGAATATGTGCGCGCGTGCGGTACTCGTGGATATCAATCAGTAGGCGTCTGCGGCCGTCCCGCCGCCGTATCTTCTTGGCATAATCTACTGCACTGACACCATCGTATCATGCATATCTTATCTTGCAGGTAACCATGCATTGTATACTGTTACATGCGTGCAGTGGAGTGTGGACGTTCATTTGCAGGTAACCATGAATATCTTGTCTTGCTGCTACTACTTGATGTACTTGGTTTAGCTAGCTAGCTGCCATCCACTAGTTAAGAATTTAGGATCGCAGTACGTACGTCGTTCTAACAAGAATGAATGAACATTACAAAAAGAAAAAAAAAATGAGACCAGAACGCCAGCAGCCACGCATTCACATAATCATTGATCTATTGGTAGCCGGTGACGTGCTGGTAGGTAGTAAGTTGAGTATACGTCTATGCGCGTGCATGCATGCATATGTTCTTCGCCTGAACATCCATCATCCATCGTCTTTCACTCCCCGCGAAGCATCATCTGGAAGTGCATGCAGTGGTGAGTGACCGGTCCCCAATAGCAGGCACGCCTGTTTCTCCTTTTCAGATATCAGCAAGGAGCGGTCTTGTCCGATCATCCAAGATAATATATATATATGGGTACATTCAGTATTAGCACAACCAAATCAAGTGGAAAAATAAGGCCCCCTTTGGATCCTATAGATAGCAATTATCTACTACTAACAATTATCTCTTTTGGATTCAAACAGGTAATGATAATAGAATAGCTTGTGACTATCCCACTAGCTGAACTGTCAACATTCCATCTGAAACTGAACCTGTTCCAGCTGATGTGATGAAGAAAATGGAAACTGCAAAGACGTCAAAGGACTCCAGCGGTGGAAGTGGGCCGAGCAGCCCGAGGCCCAGAAGGAAGATTAAGCCCAACACGCGCTATGCTGGCACCAGTTGGCCAGGCCAGTCGAAATCAGAAGCTGCAGCACGTTAAAGAGAGGCATCCATCTTCGTGATCAAGAGGTTGGAAATAGAACAGAGCTTTAGCTCAGGCTGGCTGCGTCCGGAGTACACAGGGAGCAATGCTCGCCTGATGTATCCCTTTCCCTTTTGAATCTTAGTTGCAATTTGTGTTGAACCTGTGGAACGTGTGGAAGGAACGTAACAATCGTGTGTTCCAGAGATCGCCAAGGTCGGTCGTGCAGGTCGTTCAGGCGATCGTCGCTGAGGGAAGTGACTGGGCGTCAGCTGGCTACGGGCCTCTGCAGGCTTTGGCTATCTTTTGGTCGCAAAATGGGTTTACAATGTAATCATAGGCTAAGGGCCTAGTAGTTTAGGCCGGTGTGAGCGAGTCGCTAGCTTGATCAAGGTGTCTTCTACCGAGATCGGCCGAACGACTTCGTGTTTGTAACAAAACTTTTTCTCCCTCTTAATGAAAAACGGGTGAAGTCCCGATCGCGAAAAATTTGTGTTTGAACCTGAAATCTGTGAGTGAATCCAAGTGCAAACTCCGATCCTAGTCTCAATATCTCACATGAACCCAATTAGATAATATGAACTATATATTTGCCAGATAACTAACTAGTGAATCCAATCAATCCTTTTAATTTCTGCTCCACTTTTTCGCCCCTTCATTATTTTTTAACGATCAGGGTGATCACCCTTATTCATTCGGGCCATGCTAAATCAACAGGCGACTGGTTCAGTTCAGTCTAGGTGAGGGTGCACGGTGCGGGCCGCCGGGAAGTTGGGAGCCGGTGCATGTATCGTCGCCTGAGCGAGTACAGGCTACTGGAATATAGGATTTGTGTATTCAAAAAGGTTGTTCTTCTCTTTGTATACAAGTACACTTTGAGTCAAACGAAATTAGGTATACTTGGGAAGCTCGATCCTGGCCCACCACTGACTAAAGCATGCATGCGCGCGGCGAATCGGTCGTGGGTGAGGAAGAATTTTGCTACGTAATGAGATCGACTATATTGCAAACAAACACGCATGCATGGACACGCGTAAGCGTTGGATTAGAAAAAAGAAGAAGAAAGTAACCTTGCAAAAGCTCTTTGCTTTTTATGGGCATTTGTAGACTGTAGACTGTGGTATAGGATCGACCAAGCAAAGCATATGTGCTACTTTATTTAGTTTCTTGATTCTTGAAAGAGCCCCGTACGTGTGCATGTATGTTCATTATATTGTGCTCTCGCACGTGCAACGTGCATGCGTATGGATGCTTAAATACACTAATAATCACACTAATCTGTCCTCTTAGCAATCGTGCCAGCTTGCACGACGTCGCTGGACTAGATTGTTGCATTATTCGATTCCATAAATCTTAATTTGGCTATTACCATTTACTAATTGGAGCTTCCAAAAAAAAAAAGGATTCATGTTATTAATTCTCACACAAAGACTCTGTCGTCCATCCACGAAACAATAGCGCCATTGAATCCATTACCTTTTGTTTTCTTCTATACAAAAGCTAGAGAAGATAGGAATGAACGTTCACAAAGTCCATTTCTATAATAAAACATTTACAATAGCGATTCATTCGTGTCACAATTATTCACGTTCATTTACAGAGTATCCAATAAGAATTCAGTTCAAGGCTTGCTTGGTTGGCTTCCAAATTTGGCCGAACCAAAATCATGGCATGCCAATCTTATAGTTATCAATTGGTTCACTATTAAAGAATTGGCATCACCAATTTTTATAGCAAAAAATTTGGCAAGTCTCTAGAAAGTTTTTATAATAAACTACATATAAGAGAGGAAATTGGCAAGCCTTGATTTTGGTAGTGAACCAAATGCACACCTATATTTTCTACCCTAACTTTGCCAAGTTTGATTTGACAAGCCTAAATTTTGACATGCCATTATTTTGGTTTGGCAAAAATTGAAAGCCACTCAAGCAAGCCCCAAATACATGCATTCTTCTGCAGACTTCCCACCCCACTCGATGGCCCATCAAGGCCCAGCCACCAGTGGCCCAAATTCAACCACACCAGGCAGCACATCGGCCCACCGCAAGTTATTACAGAGTAGACATCGGAACATGGTTAGCTCGTGTATCCGTGTTCACTCCTTTTCTCTTCCGTTTTCGTCACCAGCCGCACTGGTGGCGGCAGCGGCCGGCGGAGCAGCAGACTCCATCGGCCGGCAGCTGGCGTGCGCGCGCACAGGCAGCGAAGCTGCGACCTGTCTGGCGAGTGGCCATCGACAGAGCGCAAGCGCATGCAGTGCCTGGGACCGTGGTGCCACTGGGGAATACTGGTCGGTCGGCATCATGCTTTGTTCATGCAGAGTACGCACAACGCACTTGGGTAGAGTACTGGTTTGAAAAAGACCAATTTGCAAAACAAATCTTACCATTGCCTACTGAATTGCTAAACAGATTTTACCAATTTGCCTATGAAAAATATTAGCGTTGTATACCCTGTAGAATTCTAGAGCAGCCACCGCCTAGGATTTGACAATTTTAGCTTCTACCAATGGGCTTTAGATTGTAAATGAAGGACCGGTAACGGCGACCAGAGGGGGGTGAATGAGAGCCACTGTCGGAGTCGTCGTCGAGATCGCTGAGGGATGCGAGGAAAGCGCGCTGCCTTGCCTCTTGCTTCTCAAAGTACTTCTTCTTGACAGTTTCCTTGTCGAATCCTCCCTTGTACTTGTACTTGTACTTGGGTACAGAGGACTCATGCTTGTCCTTGCGCTTGCTGTAGTCGTTCTTGTTGTTGTAGTGGTTCTTGTCGGCCTTGGGACAGTTGGCGACTTAATGGTCGGGATCTCCACACCCGAAGCATCCTTGCTTGGTGATGCCACGCCGGCGATTCAAACGGTTGTTGTGAAACCGTGAGAACCGGCTAATCACCAAGCGAGCTCGTCGTCCCCAAGAGCCTCCATCTGCTCCTCTGTAGTTGAGACCCGAGAAGACGGGGCAAAAGCAGTTGTGAAGGGTTAGTCAAAGAACTTGAACCTCCCCGTACCCGAGACCAAAGCCATGGTAGGCGAGTACGGATTTCTCGATCCTCGCCTGCGTCTGGTGGTCAATCTCGGTGGACTTGAGCTTGCTGAACAGCTCATCCATAGTGAGAGTCTCATAGCCGGGCGATTCGATGATCGCCGAGACCTTTACTTCCCAAACCCTCCGATCTAGAGCATATAGAAGCTTAAGCGCTCTCTGATGATCGTCATAGGGCATCTGAGGGTTGTTTGCCCTCATCTTGTTCACGATGGTTTGAAAGCGAGTGAACAAAGAATCAATAGATTCACCATCGGTTTGAACAAAGTTCTCATACTCTCTCTTGTGTGTCTCATAGAGTGCGGGTCTTGACATGAGCGGTACCCTCATGATATTTACGTAGTCTAGACCAGATCTCTCGACGGTATCACAATCGAAACACGCTCAAATTCTTCCATAGAAAGAGCGAGAAAACAAGACAGTTACGCGGTGTTGTTCGCCTTGTGTTGGTCGATCTGTGCTTGGTCAACATGGGCAGCAAGTACCACGTAGTCCGCATTCTCACGAGATCTCCCAAACACGCGAATCAATCCCTTGGAGATACGTAGGCATGCGGATCTTCCAATAGGGATAGTTCTTGCCATTGAAGTGCGGTGGCTTTCCAAGCCCCACGGTTCTCCATGATGTCGCCTTCGGGATCACGAACCGATTAAGGTGAAGTGATCCTTAACCGGCTCGATACCAATTGAAGGACCGGTAACGGCGACCGGAAGGGTGAATGGGAGCCTCAAAAATTTCTTTCAAAACTTTCACGTCCTAGGCTCAAACAATCAACCCAAGAAACGATACACAAGGCGTAGTGATCACGATCCTATTGAGAGGGTGGATGTTCCCAAGGAACACGGATCACCACGAAACCGTGAGCAAACGGAAAACAAATCGGAGTCCGAGCGGGCAAGTTAGACAATCGGTGAAATCAAGCTACGAGACCGATCACTCCGCTCCTGATAACCCGGACAGTCCGCTCAAGACAGTACCTCGGACAATCCGCTGCTACTGATGTTTGCTACAATGGCGGACAGTCCGCTCACGGTACCGGACGGTCCGAGGGTCAAAAACTGAAAAACACACCGTTGCATCCCGAGAATACGGAGAGGAATAAAAAGTTCAAGCTAACGGACGATCAAGAAATGAGCGGACAGGTCAGAAAGTCAAAAATACGAAAACACCTTGTTACATGTCCGAAACTAACGACGAGCAAGAAAATCAACTGCAGACGATCCCGGGAAAAAAGCGCGGACAGTCCGAGGTTCCAAAAGTGAAAAACCACTCCGAAAACTCGGGAATCGACCAGACGATCCGACGTCCGGGATCTGTCCTCCGGAGGCGGACGATCCATGACCCGAAAAGATCGCCGAAAATCGCCTCCACCAAATTTCGTCCCAAACTTTTTCAAATCGAAACCTCTTGCAACCAAATTTAGGAATGTTGTTGCTTATGCACGGGAGAGCCTATCTACCAAGAATCATCGGCCAATTTGAAGTAGAGAGGAGAAATCAAAGAGGGCGGAAAAGGTCGTTCTTGGACAACCGGAGAGGAAATTGCGTGGATCTTTGATCTCAAGAGGAATCAACGGATTTCCTTGGGTGGAATCATCACTCTTGTGTCATAGATCAATCCAACGCAAAAGAACGAATCAAAACGGTCTAGAAATGAAGAAATCGCACCGGGAACTAGAGGAGGAAGAGGGAGCACGAAAATTCCATCTCAAGAACACAGACAAAAGCACAAGTGATTTAATCACGGAGAAGCAGTGAGACTCGGCACTCGGCTTGCCATACACGTGGTTTGAGTACAAATCACGATTTGCGAGACCTCTCTCTCACGGCATCTAGAGGAAGGGAAAAACCTAAGGGAAAATGGAAATAACAGGGCGAGGTGAGTGGGAAGGGACCTCATCCTTTTATTTATAGGGGCAAGTCTATTTTACATTCCTTCTTTCCCTTGGATACATGAAGAGCCACACCACTTAGCCGGGGGCATAAGGGTCCAACTCGAGCTTCACTTGATCCGACGGCCACCGCGCCTCCTCACCGGTAGCCTTGCTTCCAAGCAATCTCCCCGATGCCGCCACGTGTCGTCCGTCCGCATCGGGACCTCCGCCCCGGTTTTGAGGCGCAAACCGGGAAACCCGCCGCCGATGGTTTTGAGGCGAAACCACCAAACCCTCCGCGAGTAGCGTAGCCCATACGCATCCCCCGCCGTGTACACTTGCGCTCGTCGATGTCCCAGTTTATCGGCCACCACGGCCGGCCACCCGGTCCTCCCGTCCCCTCGATCCAAGCCTCACGTCCGCCCTTCTTCACCGCACCCGGTCCGTCGGCACGGCACGCCCTACTTGATCTTCACCGACCGTCGACCACCGTCTCCGAGCTCGACACCCGCAAACAACATGAGCCAAGAGACACCATTGTTTGACACGTATCCGCGTGCCATCGGTTAAGTAATAACACACACACGCCTTGAGTTGGCATGTTGACAATCACTCATCACACAAAGGTCCACACAATGGTTATGGTAAAAACCATGTGCCCTCAGTAAAAATAAAAATCATCACAATTTTGAAACCCAGGTTTCAAAATAACACTGCACAAGCACATCCTTAATCCCTGATGCTCCAGGTTTCAGGCGAGAGGGTCTTACAGACACCACAAACACATGTACTTCAGGCAGTTTACTCTGGCGAGAGGGTCTAACAGAGACCCACATGCTTCAGGCAGTTTAGGAAATATAAGTGCTCTTATAATTTAGAATTTCTAATCATCTTCTGCTGACCATTTTTTTATACGCTAACACCAAAGATTGCCTTGATTCAGTCACATTTCCAAGGAAGTGCAAGAAAGCATTAAACATGAAATGGATAAGCATCATAGAAATAACATACAAGCAAATCCGGCTTATCTTCTATTTTCCTAGTTCTGTTTTCTTCTTAGTGCTCAAATAACCATCAAATTTCACACTAAAAAAGTCAAAGCAACAAACTCAAGGCATGAGCAGATACTCCAGTATAATATACGCAGCACAGAGTGTCTAAAGCGAATAGGCCATGACTTGTTGGGCTGTGTGGGCCTGTGGTAGTTTTTGGGCTGTGTGGTCAGCAGTCCTTATATGGAATTCTCTCTCGTTTCTCAAAAAAAAAAAAAAAAGATGGAATTCTCTCTCATCTTGGTCAATGCTGAAATAATTCAGCTTCTTCTCTCTCTCTAGTTGTTGGCCAGATGCTCTCTGTCTGTAGTTGTTGGCCAGATGCAACTCCTCTCAGGCTCTCACCTACTCCAGGTTGACTGTGGATTCAACAAGGCCCGATCTGCAAACATTCATGCTTGCTTTCAACTTTCGAATTCCTCATTCCCAGGTAATAATAATAATCCTCCGTCAAATTTAATCAGTTGAATTGTTCAGTCCTTGTTTGCAAGTCTAGATTCTTCAATCCGAAAACAGACTCTGGAAATTGAATGATTTTTTCAAAGTCTTGTGTGCACAGCTTGAAGTGATTTCCCATGTCTCCTGTGCTCAGCAAGTTAACGAAGAACCATTCTTTTTGTCGCTAGTCATCTGGAGCTGCAGCGCTGTTTGTCGCCCGGCCTGCCTCATCTCTCTCTCGTTGAAGCTTACTATCACTTGAACAAGAATCGATCTGCAACACGTACTTTTTTCAACTTTGCTGGTAAACTTCCACTTAATTTTACCATTTTGAAATAGTGTCTAAAATCTTGCTTTGGAAGTTCAGATTGTTCAGCAGAAAGCTAGATCTGAAATTTGTTCTGATTTGTGAAATTTGTGACTTTGAGTCCTCAAGCAAGTGCATACGACGACCATGGCAGAGGCTGTTGTGGGGGTGCTGATCAGCAAGCTCGGTGAGGCCTTGGCAAACGAGGCAGCAGCCTATGGTGTATCCCTGGTGTCCAAGGAAGCTTCTGCCCTCAAGGGTCTTTTTGGCGAGATCCGAAAAGCTGAGAGGGAGTTGGAGAGCATGAAGGCCTACCTGCGTGAGTCAGAGAAGTTCAAGGATACTGATGAGACCATTGGCATTTTCATCAAGAATATCCGGGAATTGTCTTTCCGGATTGAGGATATTGTCGATGAATTCATGTACAACCTTGAGGATGACAAGCATGGAGGATTTGCTGCCAAGATGATGAAGAGGATCAAACATGTCAAGGTTTGGCACCGTTTGGCTCTCGAGCTCCATGATATCAATGCAGAGCTTGAAGACGCTACAAAAAGGAGGGACCGTTATGTTATCCCAGGATGCACTGGGGGCACTAACAAACATGCCAGACCCACCAGTCAAAATTTCAATTTTACAAGGGAAAATGATATAGTGGGTATTGAAGATAATGCAACCAAGCTCAAGCAGTGGCTAGTAGATGATCTAGAAGAAAAGAACAACAAAATAGCCACAGTTTGGGGAATGGGTGGTGTAGGTAAAACTACGTTGGTTGAGCATGTCTACAAGTCCGTGAAATTGGATTTTGATGTTACTGCTTGGGTAACTGTCTCGAGAAATTACCAAGTTGAAGACTTGTTAAAGATGATTGCTAGAGAGTTTGGCATCTCAAATGATGCTACTAACATGGAAATTAGAAGCTTGGTTGAGATCATTCGGAAACATCTTGAAGGTAAAAGGTATATCCTAGTCCTTGATGATGTTTGGGAAAAGCATGTATGGATGGATATGATGGAAGTCTTTCCAACAAATTGTACCAAACGATTTGTTCTCACATCAAGAAAGCTTGAAGTGGCATCATTGGCAACTAGTAATTGCAGAATTGAGCTGGAACCTCTAGGAGAAAATCACTCGTGGAAACTATTCTGCAAAGCAGCCTTCCAGAATAGTGATGACAGAGGGTACCCTTCAGAGTTACATGACTTGGCCAAAAAGTTTTTGAAAAAGTGTGAAGGCTTGCCTATTGCAATTGCATGCATTGGTCGTCTATTGTCTGTCAAACAACCAACATACTCTGAATGGGAAAGCGTGTACAAGGAATTAGAATTGTTGTCAACCAATAATGTGATCCAAGGTGTTGATGTTATTCTAAAAGCCAGCTTGGAGGACCTTCCACATGAACTAAGGAATTGCTTCTTACATTGTGCAATATTTCCAGAGGATTATGAATTGAAGAGGCGAAGATTAATTAGGCACTGGATTACTTCTGGATTCGTCAAGGAAAAGGAGAACAAAACACTAGAACAAGTAGCAGAGGGCTACTTGAGTGATCTTGTAAACCGAAGCCTACTACAAGTTGTGACAAAGAATGAGTTCGGACGACTGAAGTGTTGTCGAATGCACGATGTCATCCGCCAACTTGCCATTGACAAAGCTGCAAAAGAATACTTTGGTAAAGTTTATGAGGGCCATGGGAGACTTTCTGTACGTGGAACACGTAGACTGTCAGTTAATATCACCAGAATTGTACCGCCAAATCAATCTGGTGTGATACATCTCCGTGCGATCTATGTTTTTACACGTTCTGTTGATCTTGATTTCCTGAGGAATACCCTTTCATCTTCAATATTGTTGTCGACGTTGGATCTGCAAGGAACTAGAATCAAAATGCTTCCTAGTGAGGTTTTCAGCTTGTTTAATCTACGCTTCTTGGGTCTTCGGAATACTAGAGTTGAGACTCTGCCAGAGGCTGTTGGGAGATTGCTAAACTTACAAGTACTTGATACATGGTCTACTTGCCTGGTATCTTTACCAAAGGGTGTAGCAAAACTGAAGAAGCTTAGATACCTATATGCAACTGTAAAGGTTACTGAAGGAACTTACATTTATCATCGTGGTGTAAAGGCGCCTAGGGGCATAAAGAACCTGACAGGACTGCATGCTCTGCAAACAGTTAAAGCTAGCTTTGAGACTCTATGTGATGTTGCAGCTATGACAGATTTACGAACATTTGCAGTTGAGGACGTGACAAGTGAGCACTCGTCAATCTTGCGCAGTGCTCTCCTGAACATGAGCAATCTTGTACATTTGACAATTCAAACATCAAATGAGAATGAAGCACTACCACTGGAAGAACTTCATTTACCAGAAACTCTATATAAACTTGTACTAGCAGGTCAACTGGAAAAGGAAAGGCTGCCTCATTTTTTTTCATCCTGGTTGCACCTTAACAACCTCTGTAAACTGACTCTGGCATTCTCCAAACTTGATGAGAACTCATTTCCTAGCCTCATGGTGTTGCATAATCTATGTTTTCTTGAGCTTTCTAAGGCTTATGATGGAAGGACACTATGCTTCTCTGCACATTCATTTCCAAGACTGAGAGAATTAGTAATACTGGGTGCTCGGGAGCTCAACCAAGTAAAACTGGAACAAAATTCGCTGGGGGAGCTTGTTAAACTACGGTTTTTGGACTGCCCAGAATTGAAGTGCCTCCCTCGCGGCATTGAATACCTTACAACCCTTGATGAATTTTGTTTGGTTGGTATAGCAGATGAGCTTATAGAGATGCTTAGGCTGGAAAATAAACCAGACGAGTGCAATGAAGAACTTGTGAAGATTAGCCACATTAGAGTGGTTACCATTATATCAACTGACAAAAACATTTGGCAAAGGATTGTTCCTGGAAAAGGTAATGAATTCGCTGGCTGAAGGATTGGATGCTGTCTGCTATTTGCAGAGTTCACGTACAACTGTACAAGGTATTTTTTTTTTTAAACAAGGTATGTGTTTTATGTGGCTGCTTGTCTGATCAAGCAGCACAATATGATGTCCATATCCCCTAAACATCACGATCATTGGTTTCAGTCATACTGGACATGTATTGAAGGAGGCACAGGACATGCGTACAGGTGCAGCACTGACCAATGAGGGAAAGAATGAATGTGTATGGATACAGATTACAGAATAGACACATATAAAGGTTAACACACACATACTTAAGTTATTATGCAATTGTAATCGTTTGCACGTTATTTGCGACTGGGCTTATCTTAAAATAAAACCATAATCCCAGTGCAGACTGCAGACACCAGAGAGTTTTAGTGTGGATGTTTTACTTCATGTTTTCCTTAAGTGATTTTTTACTGTGCCTGGAAATAATGAGAACCTTTTTCAATGTGTGGATGTTTTTACTTCACGTTCTCCTGAAGACATTTTTTACTGTGCGGATGTTTTACTTCAAGTTTTCCATGTGTAAAACCCTGTTAGCCAATAGAATGGGAGTCAATATTCTGGTAGTCCAATCAATATTCTATTAATGAAAACTGTAATGAAATACAAGATGCTACAGTTAGATTTTGAAATAATAAATCATCAGGACTGATGTGGTGAAGGTTCTCAGTAGCAATGTTCAGACTACAGTATATCAGAACCACTGCCTGATATTCTGCCAATAGGGCAGGGCGCACACACAAACTGTAGGTGTTGCAACCATTGTGAACTCACAAAGCCGAGGAACATTAGTTTTTTAGGGTTAGACATTATTAACTTCTGGCCTCAACTAAGCACTAACAGAAAAGATTGCCTTCATTTCATTGATAAATTCTAAAATTGACCAAGGAAGTGCATGAAAGCAAGATATGGTCCAGTTCAACATGAATGGTAGCTTAATTTTCATTGACATTTCTTAGTGCTATATTCTCTGAAAGAATATCCAAGCGACACTCAAATTTCACACTAAAAAGATCAAACCAGCATCCCAAGACATGAATAAAGGCAGCTTATGTATCTAATACACCTACTGCAAAACAGAAGGCATAGCAGAAATTCTGGGCCCCAGTCCATGCATATGTTGCCAATATCATTTAAAAACGCCAATGGTTATGTGAACAATTGCAAAACTTAGTCATCGAGTAGGATGAGCAGTATCCATTGCTTACCAGGACGCTTTCATTTTGCACATTCATATTGGTGTCGAAATGCAAGTCAATACATCAGTTCAATGTGTGCTACAACTAAATGCATTTGCCATTGTATTGCTACTTGCTAGTGCTCAACTGTTTTGTTGGATGCCACTGCCACCATAATCCTGTTTTGTTGACTGACAAGAAAATTCTGCAAAAGTCATCCCTTCTTTAAGCCTTGAGGACAGAGGGGGAATTTTATTCAGGATTTTTTGCATAAATGCATCTTCATCACAAGGCTCTGCTGATCCATCACTTATGGCTAAAGCCTCCTTGCTAAGAATGGATTCACCTTCATCTACAGAGTAACCAGGATAAGCTAAAGTTTTGTCCCATGAGGGTTGTAGGAAGACAACAAGTCTCACAGCTGATATCTGTGGAACTCAAAGGTCTACTCACAGCATGGAGTGTAGATTTCAGTTTCCCTTGAGATAAGATGTCTGCCGCCTCTCCAATCTGAACAATGAAGCTCTCAGGAGAGCATCTAACAGAGAATATCTTCCGTCCATTGCATAACTGCAAGTGTGTGTGCCCATCAGGAGGATGACATTCCAGGTTGATATTTCCTTCCTCAGAGGCTCTTAGGAACAATGGTGCTGTTAAAACAGTGAGGATTCCATACACATAGTGCCATTCCTGCCATAGGTTTAACAGGGAAATTTTAGCAGCCGTCTGACCCTGAATCGAGGCATCATTTTCTTTTGTTGTCATTGCAGTAGTCCCATCTTCTGACTTAATGCAGCACTGACACAGAGATCCGGACCTCCTTCCAGAACATGACCGATAAGGTTTTAGTGCCACTTTATTCACAGAATCTTTCCTCTTTGTGCTCTTATCCCTGATAACATGCCCGTCCCAAAGTCGGTGATGCTCTGCTCTAGCTGACCTCTACCAATAACAATCTCGCAAGCTCGTGCAACCGAAATCCCAAGCTCCATCATGTACAAACCAAGCTCCTTCACGAGGCCACCAAGATTACCAATATCATCACCACCGTCAGCCTCCTCGGATTGGTTACAACCATGTACCTTATCTGAAGAATTTCACCTACTGTTGTTGTTCACTGACTCAAGCAAGCTGAGTTCACCTGAATGCCTTAGAAGCTGCGCGAACGTAGCTGCCGAAACCATGCTTCTGAAATAATCCACGGAAATATATCAAGGCACATTGCAGTTTCGAAGTCAACAGCAAGAATAAGGAAATGGGAGGAGGAGGGGTAGAGCCGTAGGGGGTACCCTTGAGGAGTTGGGAGCGGGTCGGGTGGTCCATGAGGGCGAGGCGTCGGGCCAAGGGGAGGAGTCGCCGGCGGAGGGCGCCCACGCGCGGCACTCCGGCGACGGCCAGCAGCCCGGACCCGCCTCGGCCGAGCTCGGTCGCGACGGTGTCCACGACGTGTCGGCAGGCGTCTCGGGAGATAGGAGGACGGCTAGGTCGGAGAAGGGGAGCACCGCGATGTCCAGCGCCGTCGCCGCCGCCGCCGCCATCTTCGCCGCAGGCAGGACAACGGAGAAAGGCAGCGGCGGCGAAGTCCTGTGTAAGTCTGTCTCAAGCGAATGGGCCATGACTTGTTGGGCTGTATGGGCCTGTGGCAGTTTTTGGCCTTCGGCCATATAGGAGTGGATGGAATTTTTGTTAAAAGAAGTATTTGCTCGTTCTGAATTATATAAGTCACTTTGATTTCTTTTTTACATTTAACTATGCATCTAGATATAATACATAGAAAATGAGTGAACCAACAAAGTTAAAGAGACTACTAATTTGAAACGGAGGAAGTAGTAGATGGAATTCTCTCTCAATGAAAGAAGTAAATTACATGACTAGTTCTTAGATGGAATTCAAATGGAAAAGGTTTCAGTGGTATTGGTCCCTTCTCCATTCATAGATGTTTCAAAATTTGAAATTTGAAAATGTTTAACATAACTTTGCTTTGATAAATGGTTTCAAACGAAAAAGTTGTTAACTACAAAGTTTGTATAACTCTTCAAAATATATATCTTTTATTTGTGTCACTCCTCTATTTGAGATTGTTTGTAAATTAGATTTCAGGACCATAGATTATTTCAAATGGATAAGTTATCAATGTAATGTTCTATATCATTTCGAGATGATGTATAACTTTAGTTATGATCATATCTTCATCTGTGGTCGTCTAGAAAATTAAATTCGTAAAAAAAAATGAATTCCAAAATATAGGAACTTTAAATTGAATTTGCTTGATCCAAATAATTTTAAATGAGAAATTTGCCAACTAGAATGTTGTAAAGCTCGATGAGACATGCAATTTTGATATGAAGTTTTTCTTCACTCAACTTTGTTTAAAAGAGTTCCAAATTTTACCGTGCTGCACCTATCTTTAGAGACCGCTAAATCTTGACATAAATTATTGTCTAAACAAAGTGATGAATTATTGTCTAACCATTAATAAAGTTGTAGAAGCTACTAAATCTAGAGTCTCATCATATAAGTATTTCTTGAGGACTTGTTTTGGCAACCCTTTTAATACGAAATTGTAGATGGGTCCGCCTCTAGTTCATAAAAGAGACATCTTTATAAATAGTTTTGTAGTAGCCATTTATGAGGCCCCTCGAATTGCTACTTGCTAACAGGAAGGAACATGTTACACAACGCTAGGTGCACGAAGATGCCCACGAGGACGTCGGTGAGGATTTTGAAACATCCATGAATGGAGAAGCAGGAGGAGGGCTCACACTTTATCAAAGCAAAGTTATGTTAAAAATTTTCACATTTTAAATTTAGAATTTTGAAACATCTATGAATGGAGACGTCCTCGTGGGCTCACACTTGGTTTAATTGATCGGTTATAGATTATGACACATCCAACGAAAAATAGCAAAACGATTGCTTGGTTTCAGACATGAGCAGGCCTTGGATCGAGTCCAGGGGGGGTTCAAGCATGAGTAGACCTTAGATCAGGTCTAGATTATTACAACTAGAGTCAACTGGCACTTTTATATACTCATCTTGCTCATTTTATGCATCTCAAAATATACTCTTCTTCACCGCTTAACCAATTTAACAATTTCATACATAGAATCAAAGTTAAACTTTACCAATTTAACAAATTCATAAATAGAATCAAAGTCATACTCACACTTATTCACACAAGCAAATGTCAACATTGATCATAAGATTATCAAAAATAATTCTCATCATGGGCTCACCTTACAACACTAAACAAGTGAAAAATACACACTACTTATGACATTTTTTGGGGACCAATACATAAGATTAGGATCACAGTATAGGTCAGGAATGGGAACACTAAGGTTGTCGTGTAGTATATAGTGATTGTGTGTCTTTACACTCCAAGTCACCATAATCATCACACTCATCCACCAGCCTAATTGGGTGACCAGCAACTGACACCCTGGATTGCCAAACCTTCACCAAATTTGATATCAATGCATGATGGGGTATCAACCAACTCCATCTTTAACGTGTTGTTAGTAGCAAGGTGGATTGGGAATCAGATGAATTGGAATTGTGGGTAGAAGGACAACAATTTGGGGGAAAAACTGATGAATCTCGATTCAATTGGAATAGTTTAATTCCTACAATAGGAGCTAGAACATAGGAGGGAAGCAAAGCAAAGGGATCGGATAAGAGAGAATAGACTTGAGGTAGAGCATAGTATAGGAACCAAAGCAAAGGGATCACACTCGAGAGAATAGACTTAAGGAAGATGATGAGCAGTGTAATAAAGGGAGAGCAGCTATGATATCTTTATTTGATGCCTTCCTCAAGTTCCACCGGTGCCTTTTATAGCAAGTGGGAGGTCCATCGTCATCCTGACCCTCCTAGACCCACATGGCAGTGATACGAACACGTACCCCTTCACAAATCCAGAAAGTATATCAGGCTCAAACCATTTTGGCCAAGGGGAGGGGTAAGTTGGCGTGGATCGGGTGGTGAGTTGGAAAACGTACACTACTACAGATTCGCACATCACTGCCCACCCTATTACCATCGGATTCAAATAAACCGTCAGTGAAGACCCTTCTGACTCCTTTCTATAAAATTTGAAAAAAATTGGGGAGAAGCCAAAACCCGGCAGTGAAGATAGGTTCACTGTTGGTTTATATAAAAGCCCGACAGTATTATGTAAACAATGTCGGTTGGGGTAAAAGGCCGGCAGTGATCTATGCCTCCGGACCCGAAAATTTCATTGGTTCTGGTTAACTGCATGTCACGTCCGTGACTGCCCACCACCCAGCTCCTCCGATCCCCTCCGGTTCCACGCATGCACTCCTCCCTCTTCTCCCACCAAACGCACGGTCCACAAAGATGAGAGCGCCGCCGCCGTGCCGCATGTCCCGGGTACACGGACGCCCTCGTCGCACCCCACCACCCCTTCTCCGACATCCACGCTGCGCTCGCCACCGCCGAGCTTGCCGACATGCCTCGCGGCCGAGCTCGCCGACATCCGCGACGCCGACTCGCGACTCCGCGCTGCGCTGAACGACGACAACGAGACTCCACTGCCGGCGCACTCCACCCCGGCATACTCCATCTCGGCGTGGCTCCACGGCCGGTGCGGCTCTGCCCCAGCGAGCTCCTCAGATCCGTGGGGTCAAGCTGCAAGATTTGATTCTTTGTGCATGTTACGTTCATGAGGTTAGCTCTCAGATCTGAAGCCTTTTACTCTTCTTCATCCGTTTGCTCCTGTTGGTTCCATCCTCATTCATTGTGTTAGTTCTATCTTGATGCCTGCAGATCGCAACGACGGGACTGCTAAGGAAGCCAAGATTTCTTTTTAATTTTCTGGATGAATCTCAGATTAGGAGAATAGAAAGATGTTTTTAGATGAGTTAATTTGTGATATGTTGAATCCTTCCCCGTTTGTCTATGATTTGTGATGTGCTGAGTATCTCCCCTCCCCTCCCTGTATGCTGGATATGAATCGATTTGGGAATGATTTGATATATTGATATGAACGAGTTTGTGGATGATTTGATGATGCATCCACCCAGCGGCTTGTTCTATGAGTATGAAATTTTTTTCTGGGATGAACGCGCCGCCCAGCAAGCATACTGGCGGGTTTTTCTATATATTTTTTTTTGTTTTTTTAATGTCTATCACAGCCGGTGCAAAGAAACCGGTTGTGATGTGAATCTCACATCACTGCCGCTTTCCCACTGCCGGTTCAAAATCCGGCAGTGACAGAGGTTGCGAACCAGCGGTGATGTAAAAATATGTAGTTAGTGGTAGTTTTTGTTTGATCAAATTTCTAGTGAATACTATTCATATAAACAATCTTGTTTGGACCAAAATTTTGTTGTATGATATAATTATTTTAGTTACACAGGTATCCAAACATGGCCTTAATTTGTCAGTGACAGTGACATATCACGTCATAGCATCGGCATGCCTTTTTCTTTTTTTTTGGAAACAGCTTCGTCATGCCTTTTTTTGAAACAACTTCGGCATGCCTAGAAGGCCTATTTGGTACAACTCATCTTCACTGGTGAAGAGGTTCTTTAGCTTTGGTTTCATAAAGCAGCTTCACTAGTGAATCTAAAGGGCGTTTCCAAAATGTTTGGTAAAATAATTTTTCAAAGAAGATAAATAACAAGGAGAAAGTTGGAAGAAGCTAGATTTTTTAGCTTTACCAGAAAAATTGTGCATGTGAGAGAAGCTAAAAACAGCTTTTAAGGAAATGTTGTTTCATCAGCTAGTTTGACAGGAGAAGCTAAAAAACTCCCTCTATTCCAAATTGTAAGTCATTATAAAAATATTAGAGAGTCAAAGTATCTTAAGTTTGACTAGAATTGTGACGTAAAATAGGTATACTATAAAAATATAATTAATGAGGAATCCAATGATACTTAGTTGACCTATAAATTTGGTCAAACTTGCGATGCTTTAACTCTCCAAGAATTTTAGAATGACTTGCAGTTTGCATTGGGAGAGTGGGATGTAGGGAGTAGTTATGTCAAACCGAAGAAAAATCCCTACTAGACTGTATTTGGTTGTTCACTAGAACTTGACGTTAACAAAGTCCGGCGATCAAGTGTATTGCCACAATAATATTCTGGCCAAGAGTAATCTCTCAAACTAATCATGGCTCGATGCCATTGACATGTTGAAAATTATATAATTAAAGTGCCTGCAAGTAAAAATTAATGGTATTGTACTTCCCAACCATTATAAAGAGCTCTTTATACTTTTTTTTGCATAAAGAGCTCCTTATGCATGTCCAAACAAAATTTATTTCTTGGACCCATTTTTCCCATTGCACTATGCCAAAAAAGCTTATCAGTGACACGTCTAGACAGTCATCAGTGACGCGGAAAAAAATGCGTCACTCTTTTTGCGTCAGAGATAAAGATAAATCAGTGACGCATAAAAACGCGTCACTGATAACCCTCTATCGGTGACGCGTGTATCCAAAACGCGTCACTGATAACCCCCTATCGGTGACGCGTCCAACCAATACGCGTCACGAATAACCCTCTATTGGTGACGCGTCCAACCAATACGCGTCACGAATAAACCTCTATTGGTGACATGTCTAACCAATACGCGTCACGGACAAACCTCTATCGGTGACGCATCCAACCAATACGCGTCACGGATAACTATTTCAAAAACAAAAAAAATTACGATAATCCTATATATATGCAATGATCCTACTATATACACACACGACAGACACGATCCCACATACACACGTCACACATGAGACATACCACCGTTTCAAGAATCAATTATTCACAAACTTTTTAGATACATGTTATATTACAAAATGTGTTATCAGCCGTGGGCCATTGTTTACAAGGTACAACCGATGTCCTTGATGAGAATAAAGACAAGAAAAAACACTTAATAATCCTAGAAGAGAAAAACCTTGTTTCCCCATCGCTCGATCAAGAAATATAGCATTTGTCTCTATGATAAAACAGGGCATCGGTCACCTGAGATAACAACCAAGCTACTAATGTGTTGCTGTCCACCAACTTTTGCTCAAGTAAAAAAAGACGTCTGCATGAAAAAAGAGATGCTCACCCAAATATGTAGGTTAAGTGCAATTCAGATTGATTTTTCTATATTGTCTAAAATTCAGATTGATTTGTCTAGTAGTAAATCTCTAGCTAGTAGTAATAGTTTCTCTGATAGTAGTAATTTGCTAATAGAGCTCCTTTCTCTACAAATAAATATTCACTTATAACCTGGACACTAGCTAGTAGTAAATATCTAGCTTAAATCATCAAAACAATGTCTAAATAAAATGAGAAGCTCACCTAATTATGTAGGTCCAGTGCAAATCTGCATGGTTAAATGTGTGCATATCTGTAAAAAAACGTTCACCAAAGGTTAGCTGATTCCTAGGCTGCTCGCTCACTGTTGTTATCAAAATTCTCATGACGCTTAACCAAACACAGCTAATGAATACTGCTTGGATATCTACATAAAATTCTCTACAGCTTTGTTTAGGTAAACAGGACCAATTCTGTCTTTAACTAAGTCAATAAAAAACAAAAACAGTTTGTTGCGTCATTTCAAGCTTACAGGAAGCAGAGATGTGCGGCTCTCTCATCTTCTGCAGTTCACTTCTCACTTCCTCTTTTCCTTAGATATAGCAGCAGCATATCATGTACAACCCAAGGAGCATCAACAGCGCAACAAGGTAGGCATATGGAAATAGCAAGCTGACTTACCCACGCTTGAGCAGGTGTTAGGATCATAACAGCATAAGATGGACTAGATCAGCCATGACAACACTAGATCAGGGTGTATTTTCAAGCTGATGACACTTTTACACCTCCAAACTGTGAACCTACAACTGAAAAATAAGAGTTGTTATGAACGAGCTACAAGGTCTGAAGTGTGCATATCTGGAAAAAAAAAATCAATAGTTCACAAAGAATATAGACTCACAGACGTATGCTCCAAGATTAACTGAATAACTATAAATTTTGACAAATTACCCTCAACATAAAAGGGGCTGTATGGTTCAGTATGGGCCATCAGAGAAATACTACAAACTGACTCAAGGGTCCATGCAGGACTCCATATATTCTTCAATATATATCAAGAAAATTTTCACCAGTCTAAACCAGAAAAAGGAAAACAAATGTAACTAAACAGAAATGACCACTTCATCTTGAAGATAAGATTTAATAAATGATAAAACAGGGCATCAGCCACCTGAGATAACAACAAATTTACTGATGTGTTGTTGTCCATCTGAGATAATTAAGTACGCATATGATCCTAGTACCAAATCATAACAAACCAACACTGATATCAATTATCAAATTGTTGTGTGTCAGAACTTCAGACGAAAGCAGTGGATCAAGAACACTAAGCAGTGGTTCAAGTAGACATGTCATGCTCTTATGGTCGGTAAGATTAGTATTGTCTTAGCTTAGAATAGGAGCAGCCTATGTGTTCTTGTATTGATCCTAAAACTTTCAGCCCATTAAAATGCCAGTTAGGACGGTAGCGCCAAACAAGATCAATTAATTAGTTGTATTTGTCAACTTGGCCTCCCACATCACTCCAGAAAAAGATCATCAGGGTTCAGGGATGATTAAATTTCCTAGAGGCTTATGGGCAACTGACACACCTGTATAAAAACCCTTTGAGAAAATCAAGTGGTGTGTGCAGCATAGAAGCTGGATAGCTTGTCAGAAGGTGGTTGTTGGCACTGCAACAAATACATATAGAACATAATACACTTCATTGATTAGATGTCAATGCACAATCATTTGAAAATGGAAGTTGAACACAATACTTAATATACTAGAGACACAGTACTGAATTTTATTTTTGGAAGCACCTACCGCAAATTTAGTAGCATGTGCCAATGGCTGAGGTCTGTCTTTCAGCTTACTTGTGTCTCTTGCAAAAGCCCTACATGCAAGAGTACAACACACAAATATATGCCTCATTATGTTCGTTCAATGGCATTAGCATTTATGAAACAAGTCAACAGTAGGTAGATGAATGAATGAATTGAACGATGAAGATATTCACCTGAATATTGTAGTTTGTCCTCTGATAGGCTGATATGTGTAGTGTCACTTGTTCCAAACATCTGTAAATATTTGTGAGGTGATTCCAAACATTTGCTTCTGTAGTTGGCCTATTCTGTTAAACTCTGAATAGAACGACAAGAGACTTGGGCAGAGTTGCAACTCTGAATGCCTTAATGTCTGAAAGAGGAGTTAAACTCTGAATATCAGAAAGAGGAGTTAAACTGTTGCAACAGTACCTATGCAAACATAGGTGCAAAGACCCCACATATAACCTCAGATAGTGATTCCTAGCTTGCCAATAGAAAAAATAAACTGAACTATAGGGAATAGGCTCTGATCAACAATATATGGAATCTAAAGAAAGATATCTTCTCAGTTGATTGCGTCGCAGAATTTGATAATATGTTCAAAAGGAAGAGTTTGAGATATCAGTTTTATTCAATAGGCAATAGCATGATGCAACCCATTCTGAGCGATATACATACAAAGAAATAGAGGAGCTCTTACTGATGAGAATATGGTCGAGGCTCGATAGAGGAAACATAGCAGCCAAGCAGAGACACCAAGTTCCAGTCCTGTACCTTGAGCAGAAGCTTGATCTCATTCATGAACTTGCGCATGCCTTGCAACGACCACACCAAGAGCTTCTTCTCGACAATCTGCTGGCCGTTGTGCAGCAACCCCTGGAGAGATTGAGACGTGGTTTCAGACAATTTGGTAATTTCTTCCAAACATATTTGACATCTGCTCTATGAAAAGAAACCAGAATGTGGAATGAATGAATTTTAGGTCATTTTTAGAGTGTGGTTGTTTCTGTCCAGAAGAGTAGATATTCTGGACAGACTGAGTGGGCATTTGTTTGAACAAAACAACACATTGAATGGAATTTGTGAGACTCCAGCTGCAACACGAATTGCATATCTGCATGACTGGAATGACTCTACATCTAAATGAAAATTGAAGGCCCGTTAAAAATTACAAGGCATACCTACATAGTAACCACAGAGTGCACAGTGGCAACCGGATAGCTTGGTGCACAGAACAACCTTACTCTATAAACCAAAATCAATCGCAGACAATTTGGCAAGTAAATAATAGGTCTGAAATTACTCCAAGGGTTCTCTACTCCTATTGATCAATCCGTTACTAAAACATGAAAAACGGGCAAGCATTCAACCAAAAATATACACCACGCCCCATCCCATCCATGGAATCCAGTTGAAGTTTTAGCGTTTGGGGATAATAGGGTGCGCATTTACTGGGGTTGAACTCCTGGATGAAAAACGGATTGCTGGAGAGGAAGCCTGGATGTCGCACTCCTGCTTGCTCGGCTCCCCTGCGCCTCGCTCGAGGAGGTCGACGCCCGCGCCGCCGTCGCCGGGCGCGAGGGAGCGGAGGCCACTGCGCGACAGAAGGACGAGGATAGGGAGCTCGTGGACGCGGAGGAGATGCAGATGAAGGCCGTCGAGGCCAAGGCACTCGGCGAAGCGGACCTGCCGGAGTTCGGCGGCGCTCTGAAGAGGCTCAGGACTGAGCAGGGCAGTGGCGGCGGCGGCGGCGAAGGAGAGGGCGGTGGCGGCGGATGCGGCAAGAGGAGACGAAGGGGGCGGATGCGGACGAGACCTGGATCTGAAAAGAGACTTGAGTCCGTACTTGAGTCCCGGGAAGGGAACGGATCGTATGCAAACCAACCTTGCCGTGTAAACTTGCAAACTATCGTTGTGGATCCTAGGATCGTCATCCGATGGCTGTACATAGAGGTGGGACACTTTTGCACATTAGCGCCCGTCTGTCCTCACCTAATCATTGTTTTTTTGCACTAACCCCCTCCTCCGTCACATTAGCGCTCTCCGTTCCGTCAGCCGATCGATCGATCCCTCTCCGTTCCCTCTGCCAATCGCGAGGAACGCGCTAGGGATCGCGATAGGTCTGGCCGCCGCCGCCCGCCTGGACTTCTCTCCGTCGCGCGACTCGCACCCCGCCGTCGCCCTTTGTCGCACACCGCCATGCTAAGCAGCCTATCGCGATGACGAGGGAACCGAACGGACCGAACGGAGGAGCTCGATACGGAGGGTCAAGCGATACGGGAAGATACGATCGCTCGATACGATCGCGTGACGGAGGACCGAACGGACCGAACGGAGGAGGGGGTTACGGGAAAAAATTGAGTGATTCATGTTTCTCAGGCGGGAGTTAAAATGTAAAAATACCCCACCTCCCTCTAGAGCCATCGGATGACGATCCTAAGATCCACGTCGTTAGTTTGCAAGTTTACACGGAAGGCTTGGTTTGCATACGATCCGTTCCCATGTGGGAATGGGATCGTGGGATGGGTGGAAGTCTGGAAGACATGTGATTTTTTTCCCAGTATTTGCGGGCTTTTTTCATATGAAGTTTGCTCCTTTTGCGTTGGTGGTCAAACGCAGTTTGTAATAATCTCATGTTGCGCGCGTTGAACTGTAGGTCGAGTTTTTTCTGCCGTCGCCCTCGGGTCTAGGGCCGTCTTTTTCCCCTGTTTTCTTTCTTCTTTTGTCAACTCTTGGTAACATTTGTATTTCCGTTCGGTTATGAATGGGAATGGGAGAGCCCCCAATTTTTTTTAAAAAAAGTAAGAAACATAATTCTATGACGCGTGACGCGTCCAACTAAAACACGTCACATTTTTTTATCCATGATGCATCTTGTTAACCTGCGTCACCAATAAGGCCATCTATCTGTGACGCGCCTGAGCAATATGCGTCACATTTTTTATCCGTGACGCGTCTTGTTAACCCGTGTCACCAATAAGGCCATCTATACGTGACGCTGCAGCCTCGGCAATACGCGTCACATTTTTTTTATCAGTGACGCGTATTCTATTTAAGAGTCACTGATAAATTGTAATTAGTGACGCGTTTTGTTCCTGTGGCATGGATAACAGCTAATCGGTGACGCGTCTCGTGAACCCGCATCACTGATAGCTTATTCGTGACGCGTTTCATTTTCGTGTCACGAATTGAGGCGTCACTGATAAGCTTTTCTGGCATAGTGTTGATTTGGCATCGTGTCACGAATTCGAGATTCTAATGTGCATTCTGGAATTGGTTTGGCGGCCCAGAATTTCTTTGGATATCAAAATTAAACCGTCAAGAAAATGGTAGCTTTCTTGGCGGTGCTACTCCACACTTAAGGGAACATATCATTTGAAGGTTTCGTAAGGAATATGGGTGTTTCCTTGGCAGTTTCTTGTAAAACGTAACTATAAACCGTTAAAAGAAACTACTATTTCCTTGAGCGTTATTCGAAACCGTCAAGTAAATTATCATTTTATTGGAATTCATTGAATTTTCTTGGAGGTGGGCATCCAAGGAAATGCTTGTATTTAAGTAATTTGGAGTTTTGGACTGAAAAAATATTCAAATCATATTAATAAAGTTAGACTATACACATTGTTCACAAATGGATACATCTCTTGTATCGTTACATAACTCTTTCTTTTTATATCAAAACAATGAACTGAAGATATGTAGGAAGTTCCTTTTGAAAAATATACTATATAACACGTTCCCAGCAAATGAAGGGGTAGAGGGGGCATCAGGGTGTACACTATGTCCTTTGTTGACGTATTTTGCTTTTGTATTTTCTTCCGATTCTTAATTGGTGGATGACACTGGGGCTAATTAAGCAGTCGAGGTGTATGAGCCAAGGATACCATCATGGGTGATGGTTGAACCCATGAACTACACCAGAGGATACCATTCTTCCGCTGTGCTCGGTGGCTCAATATTCACCTTTGGTGTGGTGAAAGGTGAAGCAGATACAATCTTGGATGTGGTAAGTAGTTATGGCAATTACTTACCATGCCCATTTGACTGTCAGCAACTCAAACTATAAGCTGGAACCAAGAATCATCCATCCAAAACCTTGTACTTAACTACCAAGGCTTGATAGTGAGGCAGTCGCTGAACCTGTACTGCCAAGGGTTTGTCTGCATCAACTGCATATAATGTTGATTACTATCATACAAGTCTCGGCATGTAAATGTGTACTGTATATCAGATGAACACAGAGTTGTCTGTAACCGACAGAAAATACACAATATTCTGTTGGGTTGTCTTCTACCGGTAGGAAATTTACATTTTCCAGTAGTGAGTCTTGGTTTCCTTAAGCACTTAGTTTTCGTTATTTTGCTTTACTGTCCCTACTACATATACAATTTTATTATCGTGTCAGTGTCTAGTGCATTATCTGAACAAGTGAACATGAATTCTTTGGTTTCCTTAAGTACCATGTTTTGGTCATTGCTATTTTTTTCTGTATATAATAATTGTCAAATACTTGTGGTGGCTAATAGTTAAGCGTTGGGGTGTGTTTGTCAGGTGGAACGCTAAAAGGAAGGGTGTGTCTGGGTGACAGTGACAACGGGGTTGAAGTCGATTGGCAGGAGATGTTACTGCTCGATCAGCAATTATACTCTGACTGTAGTTGCCTACAAAAGTATGGGTGAGACAGTGTTATTTCTCAAAACCAAGTGAGAAGGAAACTGATATTCGGTAAAACTTAGAAGGCTCTTGCTTAGCCTGAACTGAACTGACAACATTAGACGTGATGGAGGTCTTGGTCCTCTTAGTTTCTGAATCGGAGAACTGTAAAACATTGAGTTGTTTGTGTTGATGATGCAGCAACACTGGATGGTGGATGCATGCGTGATGCGTGACTGAGTGGGCACTCAACTAGCGTAAAATGACACTTCCATAGAAGAAAATATCCAGTAGCCCTGTGATGGTCGTTTGACTCTGTATGTTGAGCTTTGCTGTTTCGGTTCCAGCTTTGCTGAAGCAGCTTGCCAAGATGATCACATTAAATGAGATACAATAAAAACTAGCTGGTCGGATCTGGTACGAACTCTACCCATTAAATATTCACTCTAAAAATTTGCAGCCTTGTCATTCAGAAAATACCTCCTTCAGTTAACTGAAATTATATTGCACAGGTAGTACATTCAGTTTCAGCTTGACGCAGCTGCAGTACTGCGGCTGCTGCTAGCTGCTTCCTGCTGGGGACCAGTCACAACTGCATTCAGTGATCACACCAAGGCAAACAGCAGCTAGCAGTGCACACACCAGAAGTGTGAATCTTATCTTTGTGGCGGTTACAATTCAAGAACACATCTTTTGCATTCGCAGCTGCTGCTTGCGTTGCATTGCGGTTGCGGATGGAAGAGCCGTTTGCTGCCCCCACCTTCACATAGGAGTATATAAGTGATCGGCAATCAGGCAGCCATTTCCATCGATGCATTGCATGCCTAGCGGCCTCCTTCCATTGCCCATCAGAAACACAGGTAATCACACATCCATTCACATCTCTACGCTGTTGATTCAGCTTACATCATTTTAAGATCGCATTGTCGTCCAATTGCAGACGACGTTGTATGCAAGTGCCAAATATATCACCCCCACTAAATTTCTGTATGGAAAATGTTGAAGTTTAGTAAAAAAAAAAGTTTTTTCTCTCCCTCCTTTTCGTTTATATTTTATTATGAAGAAACTACAATACTTGAAGCTGGTTGTGTGTTAGCAAAGCAGAATTGTTGTTCTACATCCTTCCCTAACACGTGTTTTGTTGTTAGATTGTAGATGCAGGCACGATGCAAGCGGAGAGGTAATGGTGGCGGCGGCGGCAATATATGGTTGTAGAGAGGATCGACTTTGCTCTTCGGTAATCCAGCACCTAACACTTATGACAGTATGCTACATCTACAATGTCCTCGAGATGTTGGATGAAGGAAGGACACCCATTGATGTAGCGTACGGTCATAGGAGTTAGGTGCTGTTGTGGCCGTTAAAAAGTATAAACACCTGCAATCACCACGGCCAGAGTATTGTCTTGAGAATAAATTTGGTATATTAATACGGTTGTATGCACATTTATCTTAAACTAACAGATTTTATTAGCTTTTGGTTTTTGTTTACCTTGTTTTGCAGTGAGGTGCTCACCCTTTCAAAAACAAAAAAAAGTACAAATGAAGTTATTACATTAAAGTGAGCATAGGCAATTAATTCTCAGCGCAATCAGACATGAGATGGAATTCAGATATGGTGTGGGAAACAACTTCAAATGCCGAATTAGAAAAGAAATTTTATGTTCTTGTAATATTCTGTAATATTTTTGTAATATAATGTGCAACTTACTGCATGTAGACGTTCCAACCTTGATCGATGCCAAACTTGTAAACTAGGCATCCCATGCGCCCCCTTGGATCAACATCCTGCAGTCCATATCGTTAGTTTATAAGTTTGCACGGGATGCCTAGTTTGCATAGGATCCGTTGCCATACATGATATAGTTGCTCCCATAAGGACACACGAGGAGGGCATGAACATGATGCGTCCGTGAGGAGGAATAAAATTCAGTGGACACATCAACAAATAATCACAATCAAGTATACTGTTACCTCCAGCTAGGCAACCAAGCAACTTAGCTTATTATGTTACCTACATACATTATTAGCTAGGTTACATATGCAGCTAGCTAGCTGGTTAACTGTGCAGGTTCTGGTAAATGCGATCGGTCTAAAGGCACATGGTGACATGGTAAAATTCACACGTCGAGTGATCTTTTTTCCCCATTAATCATTCATGTTATATGCACTCGGCAATATGCCACTGCCCGCCGCGACTTCTTTACATTGTTTCATTCTCGATGTGGTAATAATCATGGCACAGGGGCTGGCTCTATTGATGTTGACCTCCAAGAGTCACTGCAATGCTCCAAAAGATCCGTTCGAGTCGCTGTCCAATCCAACCTGTTCCATATATTTGAGCAAGGAGTATTGCTAGATTGCTACTGCAAATGCAAACATTCTTCGGTTAGTAAGTATAATTGTAGGTAATAATGTTTATTTGTTTTGCAGCCAAGACATTTTTGAAAGAAAAATTCAGTGCATGCCATGCCCAATTTTTTGACACTTTTGTTAAGCTTGGTGAAGTTGAGGGTTTTATATAGGCACAGATCAGTATACTTACCAAAGGATATTCCAACTTGACCCTCGATAGCTATATGGAGCCATCTACTATCCAACCAACAACCATACTTCACCTGAGATAAAACACAAAATATCAATCATTAATCCAATAATGAAATGAACACATTATTTGCTTTTTCATTGCGATCAGGTTTCTATTTGAACTTACTTTTCTGATGTATGATGTGTGTCCCAGCTGACAAACATCATGCCAAAGTACATGGAGCCCGTAGCAAAGACAAAATGGAAAAAAAACACCCTCCTGTTCAATTCCAAATACAAGATATATAGCTACATGTTAATGTCTGAATAAGAAGGACAAGAACAAATTCTTGAAGAAGTCATGGAAAATACCCTGCTCCAAAAGGTGCAACTCTCCCTAAAATAATATGCACAAGAAAAAAAAAACAACATCAGAAAAGTGGTGGAATTTCTAACTTATTACTGGTAGTAATAATACAGGTTATTAGTTTTTTTATTCAAATACAGGTTATTAGTAGAGAAACTGGCCGTAGAGTTGGATTGATCTAGCAGGATGGTGCCAATATAGAGATCATGAGGAAACTCATTGGGAGGACAATTTTTGCCATCCACCACACTGGGAGTCCCACATGTTCCTATGGTTATGTACATAGTGGATAAGAACATAAGAAAGAAAAACAACTGGTGGACACTTTGTTAAGGCCAACACAAAGGAATGCAAACAAAATATTTCTTAGGGTAAGAACATATTTTAGGATGCAAAGCTTGTGAGGCTAATAATGATTAGGATGACCTCGACTACAAGGCAGTCATGGTCACCCTCACAGCCATCGAGGCATTGCCACTGAAAGAAGGTTTGAGGGAGGGAGAATACCATGTGTAGATGTAGCGTGCGGTCAAAGGGGTCAGATGCTGATAGATGGACAATTTGTCCATGGCCATTAGCACAACCGTCATTAATTTCTGTCAAACCCCATCGTGACTCCATCCATAATCTAACAAAAGAAAAACTTATGAGTAGGATGAAGAAGAACAAAATGGTTTACTTGCTAGTTGCACAAGTAACCCGAAATGCGATTATATTATACTAAAATGTAGTAAATGAAAAAAATAAAATAGAAGCTTTAATTATGTTTCATCATTTCAATACAAAATTGAGTTGTAATCTAAAAAGAAAGAATATATTCCCATGATGGTACAACATGATAATTTTTTTGGAAAGAGATGGCATTAGTTTTGCCTTTCAATTAAGATATAGGAGAAAGATCGAGTTTATACACAGCATGAGAAAAAATAAAGGAAGAACAGGAGAGTTCTCGGTTGGCTCACACAGGCAAGCCATGCCCCCAAAAACACACAAGGGGGCGGAATCAAAAGTTTGTGAATACTGAGGAGAAGTGAGGGATGGAATAATGGAGCGTACAGCTAGCAAACGACTCAAGTAAGAAGGCCAAGTACGTACAGGTATACCATGCGCCAAGATCCCATCAAGGAAGATGAGTGGCGTGCCCAACAGGCTGTGATGGATCGAGAACCTCTTGGTGACTGGTGAGCTTCCCACCTCCTGCTGATTTCACTGGGTGGAGCGAGGAGGCGAGGCAGCTTGTGGGGCTAGCTAGAGTACTTGGGAGAAATGAGCGGAGGATGATCGTTCTGAGGGGCCTTGCAACTTCATATCCCTTTATATAGAGAGAGAACACAAACAATGTGGCAAAGAAATTGAGATTTGTGTCACACTTATAAGCATGCATCCTCTGGACGACCGAGTCAGGCAATGATCAATTTTTTTTTCTGTTTTGGGCAACGGCAATGACCAGGTAAAATCAGTTGTGGTCAGCCCACAGACGTGGGAGTACAACAAAGGAAGCCCAACTCGCGCGCGTCTTAGAGGCCCGGATTGGGTTTGTGCCCACTCGGCCTGCTTAGAGCATCTCCAACCATTTTGTATTTAGACTTTGCATTCACTAATTTGCAAAAAAGTTTTAAAAAGTTCTATCCAATGGTTTTGCATTTAGACTTTGCAATTTCATTAACTTGGCAAATAGAGTGGAAGACTTGGCATATATGCCAAGCCTCTCGCGCTTGGCAAATTGCGACTCGCGCCTCCTCCATAGCTGCCCGCGCGACTCGCGCCTCCTCCGTCCACCCGCGCTTGCCATATTTGGGTGATTGCCAAGTCAAAAATGCAAAACGGTTGGATGTGACCTCTTTTTTTCCTTTGCATTTTTTTCGGAGTTGGCAAATGACAGCAAATACAAAAGCAAAAATGCACAACGGTTGAAGATGCTCTTAGGTCTCCTAAAAACATGAGATAGAACATCACTATCAGATATTCACACTTAGCATCTCTGGACTACCTAAAGAGACTATCTATCCTAAATTTAGGTAGTGAAGACAAGAAATACAACTCCAACAGACTATCTACTTGGCCCAACAAAATTTGTGGGCTACCTAAATTCGGCCCTTCTCTATCTACTGTTGTTGGGCCAACAGAGGGGCAGCTCAAAATATCTTTGTTGTTTCACCCACCCGCGCAATGCTAGCCTTCCCCCCTCTCATCTCGCACCCTCCTCCGCCCGACCTGAGAGCCACAACGTTGGACATCTTCACGGAGGAGTCCGCATCAGCCTCCCTCGTCCACACTGATCGTCCTACGTGCCAACCTCCCTCATCCACGCGCGGAGGCGGAGGGCCTCAGCTCCCACCAGACGGCTGCAGGCGAAGCTCCCCAGCACACGTCCTACTCCCCGGCGTTGCTGTGGGTGCTCCCGGG
Organism: Themeda triandra; assembly: GCA_018135685.1. Lineage (NCBI taxonomy): Eukaryota > Viridiplantae > Streptophyta > Magnoliopsida > Poales > Poaceae > Themeda > Themeda triandra. The sequence goes on along the minus strand of JAENPR010000410.1, from coordinate 311,994 downwards.
GCGACCTTGCCTGCTTCCTCTCCTCGCCGTTGTAGAGACCGAATGTGGCTGTCCTGACACAGTGACCTGCGCTGGCAGTCCTACTCGACAGGCCCCTCCCTTGCAGCCACCCCTCCCATGGCCGAGTTCCTCTATGAGACAAGGAAGAAGATGACAAGTGAGACCCACATGTCATTCTCTAATAAGATTAGTCTGGGTAGTCTTGTTTAGATAGTACTACAGGAGTTGGGAGCAAAAAATAAGTAGTATTAAAATGGCTGCCTACCTAAATAAAGAAATAGGTAGGTTGTTTTAGGTAGCGTTGCTGGAGATATGCTCTATGCCTTGACTATAGTCTCCTTTCCATAGGTTTTTAAGAGATGCCTCAAAGTCCATCTACTCTTCCCTAAAGAAAGGGGAGATGGAGAGGTCTCCTATATATAGTGAAGTGTTTTGGCAATATGCTTGAGTAATGGTCATGGGTAGTATCAATATAGTTTTAAATAATTTGTTAGCATCATTTTGCTTTCCGACACAGTGCGTAGTAGCACACTGTTGCTGCTCTCTGCTTTGTGTCTGGGGCCGTCAGAACTCCATCCGGCCAGTGATCACAGATCACACCAAGCAGGCAAGCAACAGCTAGCATCACTCCACGTATAACAGACGTGTCCCTCAATCTCTTATCTTTGTCAACCGATCTTAACGTACGCCCCGCGTCAGTTACAAGAACACGTCTGGTGTGTGTACATCTGCTGCTTTAGACGTAGCCGCGCTCAGGCCGTGCAAACACCTTTTGGCCCTCACGCTGTCACGCAGAGCCGATGTTGCCATGTTGGTACGCAGTGATCAACAAGGGACGACTTCGATCCACGGTAAGTATGCGCGAGCTTTTTGACAAGTCTTTCCGCTGGTCATGTCATGCCACACGTATGCGGTACGCATGCATGCAGCTTGCATGCAAGAACATGATGCTACTAACCTGCTCCCAGAATCGAAGGACACAGTACCACACGAGGAGAACATGCATGCATGACAGCATGAACATCATGGATGCACACGTAGGTCATGCCCGTTATCTGTTATTGAGCCATGCTCCACATCTAACTTTTTTGTTCATATATTTTCTCTCCTAAGAAAGATAGAGGAGCATACATATCAGAAAGACACAGAGAAAGAGCTAGTATTTATGGCTAGCATGTTTTGTGCTCTCGCATCACATTTTTACAAGTAAAATACATTGAGAAGCACCGTAGTGCATTAAAATGGGAAATGCATCGGGGAGCATGGGCAGCGTGACATGTCTTCATCCTCACAACATTCTCTCCCCCTGCCTTCTGTGGTTAGGGTTCCAACACTTTGCCGGGGTTATTAGGGTTTTCCCATGGGAGGCAGCCGTGACACGGTGGTGGTGTGAGAGACGGCGGTGGGACAGAAAGAGATGGCAGTTGGGCAGGATTGGCGGCGGGTGCATCGCGGCGGTGGTGTGCTCGCACAATTGCACGGCGAGCTGCTTTGGTTACGATGGGTGGGGTTCGACGGGCGGGGGCATGGCGCAGGTGGCGCGGTGAGGCGCGGCTCGCCACGAGCCGCTGGTGGTGGGGGTGGGCCGAGGGTGCTGCCAAGGAAGAGGATGCGGCGGAGGTTAGGAGAGGGTGAGGTTGGGGTTGGAAGGTGGATGATGTGATAATAAGGCGATGTTTGTGGACGGTGGAGAGGATGGAGGAGGGGAGCGTCGCGAGGAGGAAGACAGGGTCACGTGACCCGTCGTGTAATAACGGTGTCGCTTTAAAATTTCTTATATCTATATGCAATTTTATTCCAATCCTTTACGCTGCATGTATCATGCAAACCAGGAATGTTGATAGACATATATATTAAATAATAAATACATACACTGCCTCTAACTAGAAGGAAACTGCACATATTAATTTCAAATTAACTAATGTCATATCGTTCATTCAAACTAGGAGAAATCCCCGTGCGTTGTTGTGGAAATCGCCGGTAAACTTACTACTTTTATTTAGTAATATGATTGAAAAAATATCATAATACATATTAGTGGATGACCTTTAACATTTTGATATGGATAACTAAATATATGTTAGTAAATAAAGTGGCTTGCTAATGTGAATAACTTGAATAAAACATAATGGCACGTGTTAGTAGGATGTGTTAGTTGGTGACATGGACACTTTACATTGCGAGATAGAATGTCTTAGTGAGATGTTGAGTGGATGATGATGTGGACATTTTGCATGGCGAGATAAATAGCTATAATGGGGTTTATCTTTATAAGAAACTAGGAGAACGCGTCGCGCGTTGCTGCAGTGATTCTAGATAGTTTAAAAATATATTGAACTTTTCATTTAACACATGATGTGGACAACTAAATGAATGGTACATGAAGAGATAACTATCATAATTACATTTGCTAGTTGGCTTTAATTGTTGCAAGTTTTAGTGGATTGTTGATGTGGATAGCTTGCATGTCAAGAGAATTCACTAGTGGGGTTTGTTTATATAAGAAGTATAGATATAGATATAGATATAGATATAGATATAGATATAGATATAGGGAAAAATAGATATAGATTAGGAATGTCTATGAACAACATGCATATTAAAATATATACGACCTCTAGAACAAATTTGAGGAAGAAAATTACACACACATTAGATTCAAATAAACTAATATCAAAGTCGTGCACATCACGTGGCTGAGTATCTAATAAAAACACAAATCAAGAAGACCTGAACAATCTTTAAATTTTGAAGAATAATACCACAAACTTTATTACACATTGCCTAGCCACTAAAAACATGTGTTTCTTGAAATAGAACCATCAAAGCAAAATAGATATGATAAACATAGAAAAACGAAACCCAGTTAACTAGTACTATGTCTATGACTAAGAAAACTAACTAGTTAACTATGTCTATGACTAAGAAAACTAACTAGTTAACTATGTTACCATATGATTATTTCGGTAACACTCATTGGCTATCTATTGGAATACAAGTGCTCATGTTCAATTATTTTAACCTTTGCACAATGTACAAACGCTTACGGATTGAAATATATTTCCTTCACATCTATATCCTTTTGCATGGTAACCACCTTGGGGTTGGGCCATGCCCTCAGTAACACAATTTGCCTTGCAGTAAGCCTTAGAGCAGAAGTAATGAACTTTTACAAATTCTTTACAAAGTTTCTGCAAAAAATATATCCGTATATTAATTATTATAATCTCACATTATTTAGAGGCAATAAATAGATATCAAATTGGTGGGCGGTGATGATCTCGCATTATAATAAATAGATAATCTCACATTATTAATATATTATAATCTCACATTATTTCACGATGATGGGCAGTGACAACTCTATCATCATCATCATCAAGCTCGGATAGACGTCTCATAAAGTCTTTCCGAGTGAAAAGAATGCCACATGCTAATCATCACAAACTCTCTTGAAACTTCAGACGGAAAGAGGATTGTTGGTAAGTAAAAGTGCACTATCCAATTCGCATATGATCCGTTTCTACACGATACGTGGTGCATGGTAGGCACTACTTTGCAGCAAGAAAGTTTGGTTCAGACTTGGCAATTTTTTTATCCTCTGTTACTTTTCTCACGAATCATGTTGATACGATTGGTTTTTTGTTTCAGCAACTTTACTGAATCGATCGTGTCCTGCTAGAATCACTAGTAGAGAACGGACTTTTGAACCTCAGCATTAGTCCCGGCCATTTTTTGGCCCGGGACAAAAAGGGACATTAGTCCCGGTTGGTGACGCCAACCGGGATTAAATCCCCCTGCAACGGCTCCTGACCGGCGTGCTGCACCGCCAGGTTCAGGCTGGCGGTCAGCTAGGGACTTTTAGTCCCGGTTGGTGAACTTAATCCCGGTTGGTAACTCCAACCGGGACTAGATCTTTGGCCTATAATCCCGGTTTTCATAACAAACCGGGATAACAATTGTGGCTATAAATAGCCAGGTTCTCTTGTACCGACAGCCACACCGACAGCTCGTGTTCATCGCGCTGTGTTCTTGCTCGGGCCGTGGGAGTTCTTCATCACCTCCGTCGACCATCTCTTCTTCAAAAAGGTAATCTTCTTCATCTTCAAATCTTTCAATGATAACTTTAGAATCATAGGGATATGTGGTTTTGTAGCTTTGGATTAAGAATGGTGGATTTATATATAGGCATCAAATTTATATAGGAATCTTTCTCTAAATATATTGATGATATATATATTTGTTTCTCTAAAATGTTTAGAAGTATTTTTCAGGTTTTTGCATAGGTATGATGGTTTGCGATGAACTACCTTCCGATCCAATATGGATCTGTTGTTTCCTTGCATTTCTATTCATAAAAATATGCTATTTGTGGGATAAAGCCCTTTACATACAGATTGTGGTGTGCTTAGTTAGTGATGATGCTCACAACTGGTACTAGAAGAGTGTTTTTGAAGTTCTATGCTACTCCGGACCTTGCGTAGTTGAGCAAGCGGTTAATGCAATGAGATTGTTACTGAGGGACTTCCCAATAGGTGGAATGATCCATCATATTTGGGAAAGTTGTTGCATGGGCTGCTGCGGACTTAGTCGTGCAGTAAGCCATGAATATTCTCGTTGCTCGCTCGTCCGCGCATCGTCTTGGAATAGACATAGTTTGTATCCTCCACCTCTAACATTCTTTGGCACCTGTTTGACGTTTCTTGGTGCTAGAAGAGTGTTTTTGAGGTGGTTACTTATAAATGTGTTTGTACACTTTGATTAAGATCTTTGTTACCTTATATGTAATTTTCTTTTAATGTGTTTGTACACTTTGATGATGGGCTATGTATTTTTTGTAATCGACAATGATATTGTCTTACCTTTATAAGGGATGGCTGGACGTTCTTCTCTCCCTCCGCCGGAAGTTATAGGGGACTTCGGCCACGTAATGTGTAGTCCGGAACTTTTCAACCCAAATGTGTTGAACAATCGTTTTCCCACTATAGTAAGCAACCCTATTTGTTTCAAGAAAATAATGTGTGTTAGATATCATTTCAAAAAAATTCTGATATATATTCATATTTGTGTTTCTTAAATGTATCGTAGGTAATTGACCCTATTGTTTCGATTAGGGAGATACTAATCAATCATTTTGATGTTGAAGCATTGGATGTTGTGACCTTTCATCCAGTTGATCAGCCATTAAGATGGCAATGTCGGATTGGATTCTTCGTCCTACCACACAATGTGGGTACATATGTTGTACAAATCTTAGAGACGGGCGCGGGGGGCATGATAAGGCTTTTGCGAGAAAGAGATTGTATAAAGTCATGCTTAAACAAGCTTGCTAATATTGGGTACACGATACCTACACTTGTCCTCTATAATAATAAAAGCTGAAGATGAGGAATATTCATATGAGTTAGATTCGGGCAATGAGGACAGAGGGCATTTTGTCCGTAGGTATTGTGCAAGGAATGCTCAAAACAACCAAGATGATGTGGTAAAGTTGTTGTCAATCACATAATATCGACAAATTTGTTTAGTGTTATAAAATTTAGTTTTAACTACCTTTTTTTATGACGCTGACAGGATGAGGACAGTGACTTAACCTACGCGGGGTGTAGTTTTGAAGCAATTGTTAACCAGGCAATGGATACATTGGGCTACGATTGGAAACTTATTGATGAATGGCCAACACTCACTACCAAAGGATTCCGAGGCAAAGCCGCATGTGACAATGAGGGGACAAGCCCCCCCCCCGACTTCACCAAAGGCATTAATAGTTGTTAGTACACCCCGTACTCGAAGTTGTGAAGCAACGAAAGTGCATTACTTAATTTGTTGATCTTCCTTAGTTTTGAGAGAGAAATATGCATCGAAGACATACACTCGTGGGATTTGGAAGTTCGATGAGACAATGAGTGGTACGGTAATTGATGTGATGAATATATTGAGTTAACAAACTTGGAAATATTAGGTTTTTAATGACAATCTTTTTAGTATCCTTTTAGTGAGTATAATAATTATTGGTTGCTCATATTTTGGTTTGGCAAAGATTGGCTAGCAACCAAGCGAGCCCTATAAGAATTAAATCATAACCCATAATTAAATAAAACCTACACAGAAAATGTCTACAAACAGGCCATATGATATTTTCTATGCATAGCTCATGTCATAAGAAAAATACTTGAAACTTGAATCACTCAATTTGGACAAGAAATGAGTGAGATATGGATTAAACAAGACTATAATGATTTTCTGAAAAACAATTTATTAAATTAGAAAAGAAGCGCGGCAAACCAAATGGTGGCTCGTAGGAAAATTTGGAGCGCGCCAAAATTTTCCTTTTAATCCCGGGTCGAGCTACGAACCGGGATTAAATGTGAGCCTTTTATCCCAGTTGATAGCCCAAACCGGGATTGAAAGGCCTTTTATCCTGGTTGGAGGCCCAACCCGAGGACTAAACCTAACTTTTTATAAAACCTATCTACTGCCGTCGCCCCTCCTCCCCGCCACTCGACTCACTTTGTACCACGCCGCCACCCTCCGGCCGCGACACTCCGCCTCCGACGTCCGACCGACGCCCGCCACATCCTCCTCCCAGACGGACGCGCGCCTCCGCCGGCCCCCGTGCGCGCCGGCAACCCCGACGCGCCTCCGCCTCCGACCCCGACGCTCTCCTCCGACCCCCCGCGCGCCGCCGCCTCCAACCACCCCGACGCCCTCCGGCCCCGGCCCCGCCCCGACGCCCGACCCCGACCCCGACGCCTCCAACCACCCCGACGTGCCTCCTCCCCCGACGCGCCTCCGACCCCGACGCGCCGCCGCCTCCAACCACCCCGACGCCCCGACCCCGATCCCGACGCCTCCAACCACCCCGACGCGCCTCCCCCTCCCGACGCGTCTCCGAACCCCCGCCACCGGGTCGGGCGTGCGCATGCCACACCGCCAAAAGCGGGGTATGGTTTCTTGTAATGAAAAATATGTTTTAGTATATAATGATACAATTGTTTTAGTATATTATCATGTTTTAGTATATAAGTTTAGTATAATATAATGTTTTAGTATATAAGTGTAGTACATTTTAATGAAAAATATGTTTTAGTATATAATGACACAATATGTTTTAGCCAAGAGCATTCTTGTTTGTAAAAATAACATTTTTAGTATTATATAATAAGTTTAACCAATTCTATATAAAAATAACATTTTTGGATCATTCTCATTGAATTAAGTAGATAATTGTTGATACTTGTTAAAATATAGTTGTGGCTACACGAACATGTTTGTTTAATTAGATAGTAAGCAACCCATAATTTCTTTTGATGAACATGTTTGTTTAATTAGATAGATGGCTGGACGTGCGCTCCCCGAACCGAAAGTCATAGGTTTCGGTGGCTACCTTGTATGTTGGGATTTCCCAAGTATAGAAACCATGCGTGGAATGAGTTCTGTACCTTGGAATCATCCAAACATTGTAAGGAAATTGACCCACTCATTTGGCTCAAACCACGCGTGGAATGTATTTATATATGATTTTGTAATATGCCACGTGTAATTGACCCACTTGTTGACACTAGATACGCACACGAAAGAATCAAAGAGAAATAATCCGCAAGCGCACGGATATCGGTGAGCACTTCACCCGGAGATAAGTCCCGAGTATCGTATTTGTTTTTATCCGCTAGGAGAAAACGTGCAATAGACTAACCCGATCTTTACTACTACCCACGGGTTGCTAGTCAAATGAGAATTAAGCGATATAGAGAGAACTCCTTCGTCGAGTCTTCTTCTAACCTATGGCAAGCTTTGAGACTACTTGTTCTAAGGGGGTACCTCGAGGAAAAGACACCGAGAGGATGCTAAACCGGGCACAAAGGACCTACCTTACCTACCAACGGGAAGTGGATTACAAAGGTAATAAAGGGATTGTCACTTCCCTCACTACTACCACGGTTCCGGTCGAATAGGGAGCATCTACAAGTGAACCTAGCCTAAGCACCACGCTTATGCTAAAGAACGATTACTCTATTCCCAACACGAAGCGAATAAAGTAAACTTGTAAACCAAAGAACAATAATGACAATGAACTTACTAGTATTAGAAGTTGAATTGCCGAATGATCCTGAAACCAAGCCTCGGGTTAGGAGACTTGATCCCGCAGGTACACTGGAGAGGAGACACCGACAGTAGGGCTTCCTCCAAATCTACCTCCACTCTATACTCTCTCAATCTCTCTTGATACTAATACCCTATAGAGATAGATCCATTCGAGGGACCCTTCTCTATCTAACTCTCTCTCTGGATTGAAGTCTTGAATGAATTGGAGAATGAATTAGGGTTTCACCCAGGGGCCAGGGGCTCTGCTTATATAGCCCCCTAGGATGAACCACAGCCCTTGGATCAAACCGACCTAAATGGACGATAATTATTCATCTTCAAAGTCGGTGGAGGCAGGATCCGCGAGCCTCCACCTGATTGGTCCAGGTGGAGGGGCGGCCGACTCTGTGCTAGGGGCGGCCACCTCTGGCCTATGCCGGTGGGCCCCAGGCTTCAGGTGTCACCTTCTGGAGTCTTCTAAATTATACTTTTTCACCCGTTCGGTCTTTCTCTCTATGTAAACCCGACATGTGGACCATCTTGGGTAGTTTTCAGCTGTCACCCTGCAGAAATAGATATTCACCAAAACTCGTGGAATTACATCGGTGGTAACCCTATATCTATCAAGTATTTATAAATAGGTCCATTTGCATGCTAAGTTGACGGTTGATTTTATGAGTTAACGACTGTTAACAAACTCCCCCACACTTGTCTTTTACTCGTCCTCGAGGAAAAGGATGGATTACTTTAAGCATAGCCTCAAACCAAGACATCAACATTAGATTATCCCTGATCATACCTGCACTGCGGGATTCAAAGTGTCTACCATTAAACTTTGGGGAGTTGAAAGATGGAACAGCGCGAAGTAGAGATCCTTCTTCTACCAATCCTGTCACTCGGAGTTTTTATAATATTTTTGCAAAGAAAACTTAGCTTACCCTTCTCCATCATGTAGCACACTCGAATCACTCTTTATATGTGGTATTTGTAGAACTCACCATTATGTATAGAGCACTCAAATCTCTCAATGTATGTAGTATTTATGGAAATCACTTGAGGCATGTAAAAGGGTATGCCTCCTATTCTATAAGGGCTTATATGGAGTTTAAGGTATTTCAAGGAATAACATTTTTACCTGCGTATATTGATTAGTCAAAAACGGGAACCAAGGAGAGGGGGACCTTACTCTAGATCAAGTGTGTGCAAGTGTGTGGAATATTTGGTGGCTAAATTGATGATAATGATGCTCCTTCCCTCTCTTGCACTGTCTTCTCTTGAACATTGCTTTGCTGATCTTCTCTTGAATGATGAATTGATCTTCTTCTGATTAACTCTTTGAGCTTCTTTGAACTTCTTTCTCTTGGGATCAGAATACTTTGGAGCTCATGGGCTATCTCTTTTCTTTCTTCTTTTTTTTTAACAACTGTTTTTGCATAGCCCATGTCTCAATCTTGGATACAATAACTTTCTTGAACATGATGATGACGATGATGGTAATCTTTTTGCAACATACTAGATGATGATAACAATCCTTGGAGCATATAGAAATCCTAGAAAGTATATGTATCCGCTCCCAGTGTAGGAGATGGATGAATGGCGGAAAGCATGTTTTTGCGTACTCCCAGTGTAGGAGTAGCAGATATATGTGTGGGTGTAAGTGCAATTGATCATATGAGTAAGAGACCCTTCTCTATGGCTCTAATACTGCCAAGACTATTCTCAACTCAAATAAAAAGCTTATGTGCTGGTTTTTTTAGAATTTTGTCGACGAGGCTCTATAGGCATTTATTACCACAGAGGAGAAGTATAGCTAAAATTTTAAGATTTTCAAAAAGAAATTCTCCAAGCAACTAGATATCAAGAAATCAGGTTCTCATGGTTCATGCTATCTCACTGTCCACAACAACCTAAGTAAAATAGGGTCCCTATAAATTACGTTCCCAACGGCAACAGGGATTCCCAGGAATTACCATAGTGTGAGTCTATCTTGGGGTCATGATTAAAATAATCTACCTTCTCAGTATATATAGCACGTGATTTAAATCAAGGTGTTTCCCAAACGAATCGGAAAAAACGTGATCGGTATAAAATTTGGAACGTAGGGAAGCAAACCTGACCGTGGACGAAAACTGAAGCCAAATGGGCCCACCCCAGGGGCGGGCGCCTCAAGATGTGGGGCGGCCGACTACGGCGTGTGGCCTCGGGTATCGCTTCGCCGAGCGTGATCTTTATGTTATATCTTCTCAAATATTTTTGTTGGCTCGCTGATATAGTTTCGTCGTCGGTTGCCTCCCCCACACTAGATTCTTGTTATCTTCATTCACAACAAGGTGGAGATAAAAGAGGCAACACATATGCAATAACAAATATAACTAGAAACTTTATTTCATCTTCATTAAGGCCTGGATTACAAGTATTGAAAAGAACTAAGATCGAACTAAACTTTAACTAAGCACACTTGCAAACTAAAACTTTAAACTGAGCAATCTAAATCACACTAGGCCTTTCTGATGTTAAGATAAATCTCATCTAATCAACTCGCTTCTCTAGAGCGTCTAACTTTTTCTCTAACTTATCTGTCCTCTTCTCTAGCGCACGAAGTCTATCTATGACAAAGACAATACTCTTGCTTTCGGACACGTTGGCGGTTTGCGAGATGCGATAATTTCGTGGCCCGGTTTCTAGCTCTGTCTCTAAGTCTCGCAACGGTCTTGCGACGCTTCCTTGGAGCTTCGAGGCGGCGAGAGCTGCTTTCGGGCTTCCTTCGGAGGGACGAACTTCACCTTGCTCGGGTGAGCACGGACTCCCTCAAAATACGAGCGCTCTCCGGTGCTATACTTAGCACGACGATCTCCCCTTGCTTGTTGGTCTTCACTCCCATAAGCATCTCATTGTGCTTAGGAGGGAGGATCCTGGTGCCTTCTGGGAGCTTCACAATAGGACCCTTTGGTGGAGGTCCATCTAGGAGCAAAGGCTTGGGTGCAGCGATGACTGGTTGGGTGAAGTAGCAATGGTTGTAAGCTTGGGGTTTTGGAGGGATAGAGGCTAGAGGTTTTGGCTCAGCAAGAACGATGGCCTTGGACTCAGGCTCCTCCTTTGGGATGGTGTTGAGGTCAATCCCGAAGCGGATCAATCTCCTATCTAAATTTTCTGGCTCTGGCTTCACCATTGCTGCGTAGCAAGCTTGATGCTAGGAGGAGGAGGCTTTAGATGGAATGAGGTTGGCCTAAGGCTGGGCTTCTTTATATAGAATGGGGAGAGCATCTAAAGGGAATCTCCGAAGGAATAACGCGTCAACGCGATCTCAAAACCCTAATCGGCAAAAATTCCCGAAGGAAGAGTATGGAAGGATCACGAATGCAAAAGGCGGTGGCGAATGGAGGAGTCCACGGGCGGCCGACTCCATGCCGAGGCGCGGCCGCCTGGCGCGTGGGATCCCGGCTCGGGTTTTTTCGCAACCTATTTAGCGTATTTTTGTCATTCGGAAAAATACCCTGGACCCCGAAAAACGAAAAGTAAAAAGGTCGGGCCCAACTAACTAATTGAGAAAGAAATTTAATTCATCTATTTCACCTATTTCTTCAATGGGCTCTAAAAATATTTTAAGACGTTGACCATTTACCTTGAATATCGTACCTTCGTTGTTGCGAAGCGTAACGGTTCCATGCGATGATGAGCTTACAACTTCGAACGGTCCTTCCCATTTGCTTGAAGCTTTCCATGCCCGAAAAGTTTGACCCTGGAATTAAAAGTGATACCTTGTCTCCGGGTGTAAACTCCTTGATCTTGATTCTCTTGTCATGCCATCTTTTCACTCTCTCTTTATATATCTTGGCATTGTGATAGGCTTTTTCTCTCCATTCTTCTAGTTCGAGAGTTGCATCCTCCTTTTCTCTCCCGTCGCTTCTAGATCCATATTCCATTTCTTGATGGCCCAAAGTGAGCTTTGAATTCTAGCTCTATGGTAAGTGGCAGTCTTTCCATAGACCGTTGATATGGTGACATCCCAATGGGTGTCTTGTATGCTGTTCGATATGCCCATAGTGCATCAGGAAGCTTGTCCTTCCATGCAGTTCCCATTTCATTAACTGTTTTTTGAAGAATATTCTTGATTTGCTTATTTGATGTCTCTGCTTGGCCACTTGTCTGAGGGTGATACGGAGTAGCAACGTTATGACATACTCCATGCTTCAGTAAGTATTGCTCAAAACGCTTGTCGATGAAATGTGATCCTCCATCACTTATGACTATCCTTGGGACACCAAATCTTGGAAATATTATTTCTTCGAACATCTTCTTGGAGCTTGAACTATCTGCCTTTTTGCATGGCAGAGCTTCAACCCATTTGGACACATAGTCTACTGCTACGAGGATGTATTCACATTTCTTCGACGGTGGAAATGGTCCCATAAAGTCAACTCCCCAGACATCAAAGAGCTCGATCTGAAGATTGTTGATAAGTGGCATGGCGTCTCTTGAGTTAATGTTGCCATGCCTTTGACAAGGACCGCATCTCCGAATGAAATCTTTTGTGTCTTCATACATTGTTGGCCGAAAAAATCCACATTGCCAAATCTTCGCATGTGTACGGAACACCCCATAATGGCCTCCATATGGTGATGAGTGGCATCTCTCAATAATTTTAATTCCTTCTTCAGTTGGCACACATCTTCTCGGCGGGCCATCGAGCACACTCGGAAGAGGTAGGGCTCATCCCATATGTGAGTACGACTCTCCTGGATAAGTTTCCTTTTGTTGCCTCCTGGTGGTACATAACTCCGTAACCATAAAATTAACAATATCTGCATACCGGGTCGGATCTGTTGATTCCGTAGAGCATGTCGTCCGGAGTGCGTCGTCGATGGGTAGTTCCCTGTGGTTTCTCAAAGCGCATTCTAGACAAGTGATCGACAACGAGAGTTTTCTACTCCCTTTTTATCTTTTATTTCTAAGTCAAATTCTTGGAGTAATAAATCCATCTTATCAAATGAGGTTTAGCATCTTTCTTAGTGAGCAAATATTTCAAAGCGGCATGATCGGTGTAAACAATCACTTTGGCACCCACTAAGTAGGATCTAAACTTATCAATAGCAAAGACAACAGCTAGAAGCTCTTTTTCAGTGGTGGCACAATTAAGCTGAGGTCCTGTCAAAGTTTTGCTAGCGTAAGCTATTGCGTGATGCTTCTTATCTTTAGTCTGTCCTAACACTGCTCCTACAGCGTAGTCACTCGCATCACACATAATTTCAAAAGGTAGGGTCCAATCAGGGGGTTGAATGATTGGAGCGAGATATAAGCGCTTTCTTAAGAATCTCAAATGATTGTAAGCGAGGCATCATCAAAATCAAAAGGAACATCCTTAGCCAATAAGCGGGTAAGAGGTCTAGCGATGAAAGAGAAATCTTTTATGAATCTACGATAAAAACCAATGGCCAAGAAAACTTCTAATTCCTTTCACATTGATAGGAGGAGCGGTTGCTCAATTACTTCTATTTTGGCTCTATCTACCTCGATGCCTCTTTCGGACACTAAGTGTCCTAGCACTATTCCTTCTCTAACCATGAAATGACACTTTTCCCAATTAAGGACTAAGTGTTTTTCTTCACATCTTTGCAAAACTCGATCTATGTTTTCAAGACACTCATCAAAAGTTTTTCCATAAACAAAAAAATCATCCATGAAAACTTCCATAATCTTTTCAATCATATCGAAAATATAGACATCATACATCTTTGAAAAGAAGGCGCGCATTACATAACCCGAAAGACATCCTACGATAAGCAAAGGTTCCATAAGGGCATGTAAAGGTTGTTTTGTTTTGATCATTAGGATGGATAGGGATTTGATGATATCCAGAATATCCATCAAGGAAGCAAAAATAAGAATGGTTGGCTAATCGCTCGAGCATCTCATCAATGAAAGGCAAAGGAAAGTGATCTTTTCTTGTTGCCTTATTAAGCTTTCTATAATCTATGCACATTCGCCATCCTATAACGGTTCGTTGAGGGATTAACTCATTCTTCTCATTTTGGGCAACAGTCATGCCTCCCTTTTTAGGCACAACTTGGACAGGGCTGACCCACTCACTGTGTGGCACGGGGTAAATAATCCCAGCGTGCAACAGTTTTAAAACTTCTTTCTTAACAACTTCCCTCATCGCATTATTGAGTCTACGTTGGGGTTCTCTAGATGGTGGAACATCGGGATCTGTGGGAATGCAATGGGTACAAAGGGCATGACTAATTCCTTTGAGGTCCTGGAGTGAGTAGCCAAAAGCTTTTTGATGTTTTTCTAGGACAGCCATTAAGCGAAAAGTTTGCTCCTGAGCGAGAGTATCACTTATGATGACAGGAGACTCTGGATCATTTCCTAGAAAGGCATATCTAAGACCAGCTGGTAAGAGTTTGAACTCAATAGGAGGCCTAGGTGGTGAGGTGAACTCATCTAATGGTTCATTCTCGGAAGGGTCACTTCTTCTTCTATGAAGAATCTAGCTTCGTCTTCTAATTCTCGGTTTAACTAGGAATTCTAGAGAAGGCATTCTAAATTCCTCCAATGGATCATAATGTGGATAGGGCTCGGTCATAGCATTTAAAGAGTGTGAAATGGACATTGCAAACTGGAGTTTCTTGCCTAAACAAATGTTAAGTTTCCCAGTTTGTCCTTCATAAAGAAGTCTTCTAAATGGTTGTCCTATCAACGGTGGAAATCCCCTATGTCAAAGACATAAAAGCTTAAGTGGATAGGGGTTTTTTCTACCCGGAGTGGTAGGACATGTAGGATTCCTAAACAGGGAAGAATTTGTCTTGAAAGATTCCTTATGAAATTCACTGTTGGGGTTAATGTCATGTCTCTCTGCAAATATTTTGCTAGTGTGACAGACATGATATTTATACCCACAACTGGATCACAGAGAGCGTCTATGTGATCTTTGTTAATCATGCAATGAATGGGAAGAGAAGATGAATTCAAACGAATTATTTCAGAGGAAAGCTCTGACTCTTCT
Organism: Themeda triandra; assembly: GCA_018135685.1. Taxonomy (NCBI): domain Eukaryota; kingdom Viridiplantae; phylum Streptophyta; class Magnoliopsida; order Poales; family Poaceae; genus Themeda; species Themeda triandra. The sequence continues at coordinate 296,903 of JAENPR010000410.1, read as the reverse complement.
AGCCATTCATTGCTCATAACAGACACTAACTCTCCTGAGGTCTTTCCTGTTGGAATATCCTCATCGATATTGCATGGCTTTATTGGGTGATATTTGCCTTGTGGCTTCTTCACTTTGTGATAGTTAAATATTTTTCCAAAATCGGAAAACAAATCGGGTTCAATATCTAGCATAAAATCGGGAAGTGGAATGTCTTCCTTGTCTTGCTCAAGACATGGGTTAGCTGAAGTTGATGGTGTATCGGCAAAAGGTTGGTTTCGGCTACTTGAGGTTCTACTTCTAGGAGGTAGTCTAATTCACTGGATAGGATTTGGTCTAAGATTGATCTTGCTTTCTCAACGAGAGATATGCAAGAATGATCCTCCCGAAGTTGTGTCGAGCAATTTTCTACTTGTTTCTACTCGACCTTTATAAAAAATGTTGTAAAAGAATGGGATCTGGTAGACTAAGGTCTCGGGCGATGCTAAAAGTGTAGTAAAACGATTCCGGATGAGGCCAAAGATTCTTCGGGTTCTTGTTTAATAGTCGAACCTTGACTCTAAGGTCGACGATTTGGGAGATGGGATAGAAATCTAGGCAAAAGTTGGAGCGTAAGGATCCCCAATCCCCTTGTTGCTTACCTACGGCTTTATCATACCATTGTCTAGCTTTTCCCTTTAATGAGAAAGGAAATAGCTTCCAACGGAGGGTTTTGTCGGACATGCCCTCTATGCGAAGACAATCACATGTTTGCTCAAAGTCTCTAATGTGAAGGTAAGGGTTTTCGTCTCCTTCTCCTGAAAAGGATAGGCTTTGGACCAATGCAATCAACCGCGGACTCAGCCTATAGCTAGGTGTTTGGATAGGTTGTGATGACTCATGTGGCACTAGGTGGTCTCCGTGGGTGCAGAAAATTGAAAGATAGGAATGGAATTTAAATTATCCATAAGGATAGAAAAAGATAAAATTTACGAAAAAGTAAAGTGCAAGAAAAAGATAAAAGTATAGGTACAAGGTAGAGCAAGATTTAGCTTATCTAAGCAAACCGTCTTTCTCCCCGGCAACGGCGCCAGAAATGCTTGTTGACACTAGATACGCACACGAAAGAATCAAAGAGAAATAATCCGCAAGCGCACGGATATCGGTGAGCACTTCATCCGGGAGATAAGTCCTGAGTATCGTATTTGTTTTTATCCGCTAGGAGAAAACGTGCAATAGACTAACCCGATCTTTACTACTACCCCGGGTCGCTAGTCAAATGAGAATTAAGCGATATAGAGAGAACTCCTTCGTCGGTCTTCTTCTAACCTATGGCAAGCTTTGAGACTACTTTTGTTCTAAGGGGGTACCGAGGAAAAGACACCGCAGAGGATGCTAAACCGGGCACAAAGGACCTACCTTACCTACCAACGGGAAGTGGATTACAAAGGTAATAAAGGGATTGTCACTTCCCTCACTACTACCACGGTTCCGCCGAATAGGGAGCATCTACAAGTGAACCTAGCCTAAGCACCACGCTTATGCTAAAGAACGATTACTCTATTCCCAACGCGAAGCGAATAAAGTAAACTTGTAAACCAAAGAACAATAATGACAACGAACTTACTAGCATTAGAAGTTGAATTGCCGAATGATCCTGAAACCAAGCCTCGGGTTAGGAGACTTGATCCCGCAAGTACACTTTGGAGAGGAGACACCGACAGGCCGTAGGCTTCCTCCAAATCTACCTCCACTCTATACTCTCTCAATCTCTCTTGATACTAATACCCTATAGAGATAGATCCATTCGAGGACCCTTCTCTATCTAACTCTCTCTCTCTCGGATTGAAGTCTTGAATGAATTGGAGAATGAACTAGGTTTCACCCCGGGGGGCCGGGGGCTCGCTTATATAGCCCCCTAGGATGAACCACGGCCCCTTGGATCAAACCGACCTAAATGGACGATAATTATTCATCTTCAAAGTCGGTGGAGGCGAGGATCCATGAGCCTCCACCCGATTGGTCCAGTGGAGGGGCGGCCGACTTCTGTGCTAGGGCGGCCGCCTCGGCCTATGCCGGTGGGCCCCGGGCTTCGGTGTCGCCTTCCGGAGTCTTCTAGATTATACTTTTTCACCCGTTCGGTCTTTCTTTCTATGTAAACCCGACATGTGGACCATCTTGGGTAGTTTTCAGTCCCCCCGCGAAATAGATATTCACCAAAACTCGTGGAATTACACAAGTGGTAACCCTATATCTATCAAGTATTTATGAATAGGTCCATTTGCATGCTAAGTTGACGGTTGATTTTATGAGTTAACGACCGTCAACACCCACTCATTTGGCTCAAAGAGACACTATCATATTTTGGAGTTATAGAAGTGGATGCTCAGACCAACACTATTGATGATGGTCAAAGACTCCAATGTCGAATTCGCTTTCAAATTGCTCTTGGTGAAGGTCATGGTCGCAGACTTGTACAAATCTCAGAGGTCGAAATAAAGAATCCCGATCGAGGTATTGTAGTCAAATATGCAGTTCAAGTATGTGTGAATAGGCTCGAAAGGCTTGAGATTACCTTGCCTACTCTATCTTCTGAAGATGCAAGCTATAGACCTCAACATGTATGACAAAGTTCCATTTGTGTGCACGAGATGGCACGGACCCGTCCCGAGGTAATTCTAAGTCAAACTCGAAGCTTATATTTACATTTGTTGTTATAATTTGTAAAGATATATATATATATATATATATATATATATATATATATATATATATATATATATATATATATATATATATATATATATATATATATATATATATATATATATATATATATATATATATATATATATATATATATATATATATATCGGTTCTCATAACTCTATTTGTTAACAACATTGACGATTCTGGAGTATGACATGACTTATGTGGCATGCAGTTTTGAAGCCATTCTAAACCAAGTCATTCATTCATTGGGTTATGAGTGGAAATATGATCCTGAAGACCCAATACTTACTACAAAAGGATATCAGGCAAAGGTGATTGTGACTAAGAGGGGAGAACCAACCCCAGTTAGAGTACCATTAACCGTTGTTAGTCGCCCCTGTCGTCGTAGTAGTGAGGCAACGGAGAGTGCACTGTTCAATACTCTGGAGTACATAGATGATGTTCTTGGATTAAAGATCGGTGATCTACACTTCACCGATTTCAAAGTGCGAGAGAGTCAAATCCTGTGGCAGAACCTCCTAAGTAATGTGGCCCACATGCACTAATCCTCGTCTTAACAGACCTTAGATTACTATGCATATGTTCCACACGACTTAACAAGCTCTGTCGGGATGAACCCGAAACCTCCACGATTCTCCGAGCAGGATCAATCATTATAAGAGACATTGTAGTATTACACCAGTTTTGTACAAATAAAATATATCAGAGTAAAAGTGCGGAAGTATTACGATAACATAAGTTTATAAATCATTTATAAATAAACTTTACCAATAATAAGTTATGTTGATTACAACCATAGTAGTGGAATACCATTACTTAACTTTATGAATCACCAAAACGTAATGCTCTGCCCAAGAGCCAAACAAACTACTCGACGTCCTCAACCAGATGGACACACCTGCAACAAGGGTAGAACAAACCCGAGTACAAAAGTACTCCGCAAGACTTACCCGACGAAAAGAGGGGAGAAGACTCGAATGAAGGCCAAATAGGACAAGGTAAGGCTTAGCGAAGATTCAAAGTATTTTGCGAAAAAGCCACTAAGAGTGAGTCCTTAACCTCAAGTTTTACTTTCCAGTTTAGTCATTAGGTTCTCTTTGAGTCTAGTCTAGCTTGAATACACGCAGATCAAGATAATTCACGAAGATCACATTCTTATACTTCCATCAAATTCCTTCAAGTTCCATAAGTTACTACGATGTATGGTCGGAGGATCAAGTCTCCATAACCGAGGAGCACGACGATTCGAATCGATTTACTCAGGCGAGGATTCCTAAACACACGATATAAGTGGGACTCTAACCCACAATTATATCAACAAAAAGATCGTCGGACATTCTAGAACTAGGCTCGGCTTCCGTGCCACCCGAGAGTACACTTACACCTCCAATCCGGGGGACGGCCCACGAGGGTATTGTACTCCCGCCATCTCGCCACTCCCGGCACGGGCTCACCGTACTAGTCCTTAGATTATCCTAGGGTAAAGCTTTTCCGTAGATATGTGAGTAGTTGCAAAGTCTTGTCCAGTCGGCCAAACAACGGCCGGTCCTTAATCAACAAGTCGGAAACACTACATCAAGACTCCATTCCCGATGCAAGTTACCCGACCGGTCTCAACTTCATTAAAGGTATAAGCGATCCGGACCGAAGGATTACTTCGAGACGTCAATCGACGTAACCCAATAGCCGATCAAAGATAACATTGCTTTGAGTAATATTAACCTTACCGACAGGGTAAGCACTTCCTTTTGAAAACGTTTTCGAAATCCGAGCTAAATTAGCAAGGCTAAGCATTGTTACGCATTTTTCAATCAAAATGGTTTCAAGGATGATGTTGAAATAACCAAGGTAGTTCATGCATCAAATAGGTGATCACTCAACTCCTATTACTTAATGCAGCAATACAAACTCAAGTGATAAAACTTTGTAAAGTCAAGGAATGGGTTGATGGATCCGGGGCTTGCCTTGAAAGTCGGTGTAGACGTTCTTCAACGACGTGTCTGGAAGTTACGACTAATCACCAAAGATGGAATGACCTCCTCAGGAACTGAGTTGACCCGGCAATAACTTTCCAGAAACAAGATCGACAAGGCTCTCCTCGACCACGGGGACTACACGTGATAACATGACATACTTCAACATGATGGGATATAAACATGATGCTCGACGGAAGCTAAACAAGATTAATGATAAGCACAAACAATTAATTAAAAAGCCAAAGGTCATTAAGATTAATGACCTAGGGTCACTACTCAATCCAAAGTCACTCAAGAAAACCCCGTCATCAATTGCCAAATAAATAATTGAAAATCTATTAAATAATCAAGTATAAAATAAAGATAAAATAAAATTTATCAAATAAATCTCAAAAATTAAACTTAAACTCCTCAGGCCCTAAGAAGGCTACAAAATAATTTTCATGATTTTTGGAGTAATAAATAAATAAATAAAAATCATAGAATGCTCATTTTTCAATTAACAGGCTACTTTTTGTACACACTAAAACTACTCAAAATTGGCATTTTATAATTTTTCCTGGATCAAGCTCATCACAGGGAACACACACAAAAATTTTCATAATTTTTGGAGCTATAAATAATTTTATATGAAAATAACAAATATCAGCACTATTCATAGATTTCAGAAAAAGATAAATTCCATAAAAAAGAAAAACAGGACCTGGGCCGGCTTCGGCCCAACAGACCCGCGGAGGCACAGGGGTGCGGCCCAAGAGCGCGAGCAGGCCGGCCCAATGCGGCTGCCCAAGCTGGCTCGGCTGTTTTACAAAAGAGACCTTGGGGTTTCGCAAAATTACAAATAAGCCCAACCACTATTTAAAACTATTCTAATGTGTCTTGGACTTTGCACTAAGGCCCCCGGACTTGTGCCAATTCATGTCGCGTGGTCCCCGGGTGAGTCCCGAGCGGGAACGTCGCGGTGGTGCTCGGCCGGCGGCGGACGGCCGACGGCGGGTTCCGGCCACGGGATTGGCTCCTATGCACTCTACTCGGCACGGCGCATCGATGGAGATGGCTAACGTGGCGACGGAGCGGCGGCAGCGGCCTTGCCGGCAGCCATGGCGGCCCGGCGGCACGGCGGCGAGACCGCAGCGAGCACCGGAGCAGCTCCGGCGTCGATAGCGCGAGCAAACTCGACTACGCGACCCAGCGGAAGCGACTACGCACGCGCGCGAACCTAAGCGGCACCCAGCACGGCGGACGCTGTGCGCGGCAACAGCGGCAAGCAGAGCTCCGGCGAGCTCGGGCACGAACGACTACGAGGCGTCTCCGATTTGTCCAACTGCACGGATAGGGGCAGGGGCTCACCGCGGAGACAAGGCGCTCGAAGGTAAGGCGGTTGCGCGGGCGGAGGTGCGAGCTTGACGGCGACAGGAATGTCGGCGGCGGAATCCGGCGGCACGGACGGCGTTCGGCGACTCCGTCCACCAAACGTAGAACCAAAGAGAGCTATGTGAGGCCCAGATCAAGGCGAGGACGATGGTGAAGACAAAGTTGGACAATAAACAACGATGACGAGGAATTTCGGCGGCGAATTTGCGGCGGCGTGACTTGCCGTCAGTGAGGAAGACGACAGCACACGGCTCTCTGGGCGGCGTGGGGCGGCGCAAAAGGGCACGGCGGGCGCGCAAGAGCTAGGCGGAGGCGATGGCGAAGGAAGATGGAAGGATTGGCTGCTTATGGCGACGAATTTGACGGCGAGGCGCAGGGCGGCGCTCGGGAGCGGCACGACGAGCAGGGAAGAGGAGAAGGAACGACCGTCCTCCTCGGCCTTTAAGGCTGCTCAGCGAGGCAACGAGAACGCTCGACACGCGGTGGCGAAGTTTCGAGCACGGACGCGCGCTGGCACGGCCTCCGGCAAGGCGGCATGGGCGACCGGCCACGGCGACGGTGAGGAGCAGAGAGGGAAGGAGACGATGGTGACGTCAGCGCTACAGTAACAGGGACAGGTCACACTGAAATTTGCAATTTACTCCAAAATCTTGAACTAAGCTCGAAAAATTCCAAAAAGCAACCCTAGCTAATTTTTCATGCCCTACAATTTTCTCAACTGGACCATTTTCAAATTCTGAAAGGAAAATTGAATTTGAATCAAATTTTGAAAAGGGGGCAAAAACCCTAGAATGAAATATATGAAATTACTTTGGATTTTTCTAAAGAACTTGAAAAACTCCGAAACTATGGAATACTCAACTTTTCAAACTGCACATTTTCTCCAAAAAGAGTTTTCCCAAAATATGCATAGTTTTTGAATCATGATTTGAAATTCAAAGGGGAACAACTGCCGGAAAACTGTATTTTTCAAATTTATTTGAAATTCTTTTTGAAAACTTGAAAAACTTTGTTCACCAACATTGTAGGTCTCATCAAGCCCTACAATATTGCTTTTTGGACCAACCCCAAATTCTTTGTAGATTTTTAAATAGAGAAAAGGGGGTAAATCGGAGTTTGTCGGAGACAGGGTTTTGAAATAAAACTCGAACTCGACTTAACCTAATGGATCACCAGTGATCCCAAGCATCATTTCATATGTAAAACAAAGCATCACATCAAAACAATATTAAAACATGAATGCATTAATGCCATGATGCTCGATGATTAGGCTTTAATAAAGTACTAAATCAAGTTTTAGTTGTAATTAACATCTAGGATGTTACATCCTTTCCCCCTTAAAGAAATCTCGTCCCGAGATTTTGGAGCAACAAAATCCCGTGGGGTAAGTAATGGAAAAGGAAATGTGTCAAGCAAATCAACTTGACAAAAGTTCATAGAAGAACAAGGTTTGATCCGAGAGTTATAATCATGTTTTGACGAGGTTGTAACTAACAAGGCATTTAGAAGTGCAAGGGAATTTCAGCAATAATTCCCAAGATAAGTTCGAAGAGTAGGGTACATTGTCATGAGACTATAATGGCTCATGCCCACAAACATTGATACCTCGCGCGCCTAGCGTAAACTTGTGTGCCCGGGTCACACAAGAGACTCCGTGTCCGTCGCGGCACCAGGGGTTTCGGGACATGGCGCATTATAGGGCACAACAATATTAACCCACATCTCTTAGTAATATCGGGATTGTAACCGAGATCAAAAATCGGTCACGATCACAAGGTATTTAGGGAGTTCAAAGAACAACTTTGAATCCCAAGAATATTCAATAAGTAAAGTACATCCATTGTGACCTACTACGATACTGTGCATAGCCTGGTGAAAACTCATGTGGTCGCGAATCACAGGAGATTTCAAAGTTGACACGGCACCATAGTCACAGGTCGAGACACCACTATATAACACATCAAAATGACTTTTGACAAACATTTGTCAAATATCATGATCAAAAGATTAGCATGTTCAAAGAATGAGAACACACTCAATTTTGGATTATAAGGGTTCACGATCATAGACTTGGGTAACGGCGAATGCCCAGCAACACACCACACGGCGACCCTAGGTTTCGACGATGTTTCCAAGTCATGAATCATGGTTCCTTAAAGGACACAATTATAGTGACATGAAAGCGAGATATACGTCGTCAAACGTCATCAAGGAGATAGCATGTGCCGAAGTTGAAAGAAATCAAGGTGTGACACATACCTAACAAAAGAATCAAGAATTCGTACCAGGTTTCATCTTTAAGATAATAATGTATATCAAGGTATATTCCACAAATTTCCAAAGATCCGGAACTTATGGAGTAAAAGATTCAATTGATAAACAATCCCGGTACATGACGAGATTCAACAATGGAACAGTCATAAAGGAATATAACCACTCCCGCCTTAAGGGGATCCTTTAACTTCCAAAAGATTATCATGTGATATGCTCGTCCTATACGTCCTCACAATGTTAGAAAACTTCACCTTCACCAAGTTAGTGAATTAGAGGGCTTGTTAGACGAACTGTTAGAAGATACTTTAGTGAAACTTTGTCGAGAGAGTTGACATCCATGCTGCCTCTTCTTCTGAGTGACAATCCCATTGTATCTTGTACCACTTAATTGTTCTACTTCGGGGACACGATCTTTTCATTCCAGAACTTGAACACCTTATGTTACATTCTTTATCATACATAACATACACGAACAAGCTTAACCCACAACCTCAGGCTCAAAAGATAGAACAGAAAGAAACAACTATCATACAAACCAACTCAACTCATAACTACTCTAACTATTTTAGTCAACATCATTCATCACAGACTACTACTCCTCATTATCAAAGTAGTTATTCAGATCCACTTTAGATTCCTCCATGGCCACCCTTGATTTCTCTTACTCGTGCTTTGGTTGTTGATGTTCGTCTTACTTAGGAGTCACTAACAACACCAGGGTCATCCTGAACTTCCTGCGGTTGGTAATTGGCATTCACCAAATTCGTCAATCTATCACACTCAAACTGCAGTCTCTGATTTTCCATCTCTAACTGATTGATATACTGTCCCTGCCCTTGGATCTGTGTAAGGTGAAAATCCTCTCGGGTCCAGCGTCATTCCTTAATTGGATATTATAGCACACAAAGCGCCATAACTTTTGTAAGTCCTCCATAGCTTCGGCCACAGCCTCGAATAGCTTGATGTAATCTTGTCATCAATCTATCAATCTCCACTTGAAAATTTGGATTGGGCCGAGGAATGTTGCTACTAGTAGGTTCATCTTGAGGAGTTGATTTGCCGACGAGGACACCTTTAGCACTGGTCTTCTTGTAAAGGACATGCTTCCGAGGAGCTCGGGCCATTCTGAAGCAAGAATAGAATGGGGCCATAAGAACAGATGGATGGGATCTGAAGGTTAGCAAGAATAGGATTGATACTACTTTAACCCAATTCACACTAAGAAGGAAGGTAATATTAATAAGTTAATTATACATCATGCATAAACGAACCTACGTTCTAAGCTAACAAGACTTTCATACTTAAAAGTAAACTTTTATAAATAGGGCAATATAACATGATATTCCACCACAAGCTTTTAAACATGTCTAAAGAGCTATAGAAGGGAGCATAGATGAGTGATAAGCAATTTGGACCAAAATAGTCAATATTAAATTTATTTGACCCAAAAAATCATTTGAAGTTTTCGCAAGGAATACTACAATAGCTCTAGAATAATGATCCAGCTCGATACCAACCGTAGCGCGAACCTCCTAAGTAATGTGGCCTACATGCACTAATCCTCGTCTTAACGAGACCTTAGATTACTATGCATATGTTCCACACGACTTAACAAGCTCTGTCGGGATGAACCCGAAACCTCCACGATTCTCCGGCAGGATCAATCATTATAAGAGACATTGTAGTATTACACCGTTTTGTACAAATAAAATATATCGAGTAAAAGTGCGGAAGTATTACGATAACATAAGTTTATAAATCATTTATAAATAAACTTTACCAATAATAAGTTATGTTGATTACAACCATAGTAGTGGAATACCATTACTTAACTTTATGAATCACCAAAACGTAATGCTCGCCCAAGAGCCAAACAAACTACTCGACGTCCTCAACCAGATGGACACACCTGCAACAAGGGTAGAACAAACCCTGAGTACAAAAGTACTCCGCAAGACTTACCCGACGAAAAAAGGGTGAAGACTCAGGAATGAAGGCCAAATAGGACAAGGTAAGGCTTAGCGAAGATTCAAAGTATTTTGCGAAAAGCCACTAAGAGTGAGTCCTTAACCTCAAGTTTTACTTTCCGGATTAGTCATTAGGTTCTCAAGTGAGTCTAGTCTAGCTTGAATACAGAGATCAAGATAATTCACGAAGATCACATTCTTATACTTCCATCAAATTCCTTCAAGTTCCATAAGTTACTACGATGTATGGTCGGAGGATCAAGTCTCCATAACCGAGGAGCACGACGATTCGAATCGATTTACTCAAACAGAGGATTCCTAAACACACGATATAAGTGGGACTCTAACCCACAATTATATCAACAAGACTGTCGGACATTCTAGAACTAGGCTCGGCTTCCGTGCCACCCGAGAGTACACTTACACCTCCAATCCGGACGGCCCACGAGGGTATTGTACTCCCGCCATCTCGCCACTCCCAGGTGCACGGGCTCACCGTACTAGTCCTTAGATTATCCTAGGGTAAAGCTTTTCCGTAGATATGTGAGTAGTTGCAAAGTCTTGTCCAACCGGCCAAACAACGGCCGGTCCTTAATCGACAAGTCGGAAACACTACATCAAGACTCCATTCCCGATGCAAGTTACCCGACCGGTCTCAACTTCATTAAAGGTATAATGATCCGGACGAAGGATTACTTCAGACGTCAATCGACGTAACCCAATAGCCTGATCAAAGATAACATTGCTGAGTAATATTAACCTTACCGACAGGGTAAGCACTTCCTTTTGAAAACGTTTTCGAAATCCGAGCTAAATTAGCAAGGCTAAGCATTGTTACGCATTTTTCAATCAAAATGGTTTCAAGGATGATGTTGAAATAACCAAGGTAGTTCATGCGTCAAATAGGTGATCACTCAACTCCTATTACTTAATGCAGCAATACAAACTCAAGTGATAAAACTTTGTAAAGTCAAGGAATGGGTTGATGGATCCGGGCTTGCCTTGAAAGTCGGTGTAGACGTTCTTCAACGACGTGTCGGAAGTTACGACTAATCACCAAAGATGGAATGACCTCCTCAGGAACTGAGTTGACCCGGCAATAACTTTCCAGAAATAAGATCGACAAGGCTCTCCTCGACCACGGGGACTACACGTGATAACATGACATACTTCAACATGATGGGATATAAACATGATGCTCGACGGAAGCTAAACAAGATTAATGATAAGCACAAACAATTAATTAAAAAGCCAAAGGTCATTAAGATTAATGACCTAGGGTCACTACTCAATCCAAAGTCACTCAAGAAAACCCTGTCATCAATTGCCAAATAAATAATTGAAAATCTATTAAATAATCAAGTATAAAATAAAGATAAAATAAAATTTATCAAATAAATCTCAAAAATTAAACTTAAACTCCTCGAGGCCCTAAGAAGGCTACAAAATAATTTTCATGATTTTTTGGAGTAATAAATAAATAAATAAAAATCCTAGAATGCTCATTTTTCAATTAACGGGCTACTTTTTGTACACACTAAAACTACTCAAAATTGGCATTTTATAATTTTTTCTGGATCAAGCTCATCACAGGGAACACACACAAAAATTTTCATAATTTTTGGAGCTATAAATAATTTTATATGAAAATAACAAATATCGGCACTATTCATAGATTTCGAGAAAAAGATAAATTCCATAAAAAAGAAAAAAGACTGGGCCGGCTTCGGCCCACCGACCCGCGGGAGGCCTGGGTGCGGCCAAGAGCGCGAGAGCCGGCCCAATGCGGCTGCCCAAGCCTGGCTCGGCTGTTTTACAAAAGAGACCTTGGGGTTTCGCAAAATTACAAATAAGCCCAACCACTATTTAAAACTATTCTAATGTGTCTTGGACTTTGCACTAAGGCCCCTGGACTTGTGCCAATTCATGTCGCGTGGTCCCTGGGTGAGTCCCGAGCGGGGAACGTCGCGGTGGTGCTCGGCCGGCGGCGGGGACGGCCGACGGCGAGGTTCCCGGCCACGAGATTGGCTCCTATGCACTCTACTCGGCACGGCGCATCGATGGAGATGGCTAACGTGGCGACGGAGCGGCGGCAGCGGCCTTGCCGGCAGCCATGGCGGCCCGGCGGCACGGCGGCGAGACCGCAGCGAGCACCGGAGCAGCCTCGCGTCGATAGCGAGCAAACTCGACTACGCGACCCAAATGGAGCGACTATGCACGCGCGAACCTAAGCGGCACCCGGCACGGCGGACGCTGTGCGCGGCAACAGCGGCAAGCAGAGCTCCGGCGAGCTCGGGCACGAACGACTACGAGGCGTCTCCGATTTGTCCAACAGCACGGATAGGGGCAGGGGCTCACCGCGGAGACAAGGCGCTCGAAGGTGAGGCGGTTGCGCGGGCGGAGGTGCGAGCTTGACGGCGACAGGAATGTCGGCGGCGGAATCCGACGGCACGGACGGCGTTCCGGCGACTCCTGTCCACCAAACGTAGAACCAAAGAGAGCTATGTGAGGCCCAGATCAAGGCGAGGACGATGGTGAAGACAAAGTTGGACGATAAACAACGATGACGAGGAATTTCGGCGGCGAATTTGCGGCGCGTGACTTGCCGTCGTGAGGAAGACGACAAAGACACGGCTCTCGGGCGGCGTGGGGGGGCGCGCAAAAGGGCACGGCGGGCGCGCAAGAGCTAGGCGGAGGCGATGGCGAAGGAAGATGGAAGGATTGGGCGCTTATGGCGACGAATTTGACGGCGAGGCGCAGGGCGCGCTCGGGAGCGGCACGACGAGCGAGGAAGAGGAGAAGGAACGACCGTCCTCCTCGGCCTTTAAGGCCGCCGGCCGAGGCAACGAGAACGCTCGACACGCGGCGCGAAGTTTCGAGCACGGACGCGCGCCGGCACGGCCTCCGGCAAGGCGGCATGGGCGACCGGCCACGGCGGCGGTGAGGAGCGAGAGGGAAGGAGACGATGGTGACGCGTCGCTACAGAATGGACAGTCACACTGAAATTTGCAATTTACTCCAAAATCTTGAACTAAGCTCGAAAAATTCCAAAAAGCAACCCTAGCTAATTTTTCATGCCCTACAATTTTCTCAACTGGACCATTTTCAAATTCTGAAAGGAAAATTGAATTTGAATCAAATTTTGAAAAGGGGGCAAAAACCCTAGAATGAAATATATGAAATTACTTTGGATTTTCTAAAGAACTTGAAAAACTCCGAAACTATGGAATACTCAACTTTTCAAACTGCACATTTTCTCCAAAAAGAGTTTTCCCAAAATATGCATAGTTTTTGAATCATGATTTGAAATTCAAAGGGGAACAACTATGGAAAAAACTGTATTTTTCAAATTTATTTGAAATTCTTTTTGAAAACTTGAAAAACTTTGTTCACCAACATTGTAGGTCTCATCAAGCCCTACAATATTGCTTTTTGGACCAACCCCAAATTCTTTGTAGATTTTTAAATAGAGAAAAGGGGGTAAATCGGAGTTTGTCGAAACGGGGGTTTTGAAATAAAACTCGAACTCGACTTAACCTAATGGATCACCCGGTGATCCCAAGCATCATTTCATATGTAAAACAAAGCATCACATCAAAACAATATTAAAACATGAATGCATTAATGCCATGATGCTCGATGATTAGGCTTTAATAAAGTACTAAATCAAGTTTTAGTTGTAATTAACATCTAGGATGTTACAAATCCCTATACCTCGCTTTGGGGATTAATTGGACAAGTGTGTAATTAACTTTGCGGTTGAGCATCAATTAGTTTATTGTAACACTTATCGCAAACTCTTAGTTTGGATTGCATGAACCTATACTTTGTTGTATGGATTCATAATTATAATGTAATATACTATGTTATTGCTTATTAGTTTGTAATATGTGATTATTTTGGGATATCTCACAGTAACCGATGTAATAAAGAAACTATAAAAGAAAAGAAAAGAAAAGAAAAGAAAAATAAAAGAAAAAGAAAACTGGGTGCGTAGAGCTGCTGGTCTCAAGGCTCTTTAGTCCCTTTGGTTGGGTACAGACCGACTAAAGACCACTTTTAATCCCTTTGTCAGAACTAACCGGGACTAAAGGGGCGACCTTTAGTCCCGCTTGAGCAATCCCGGTTGGGAAACCATGACAAAATGGGGTTTCCCAACCGAGACAAAAAGCCATTTCTCTACCGGTGAATGCCATGTGGAAATTCACACTTAAAACACATGGTCATACACTCATGATGGGGCGGATGTGTCAATATATCATGACGGCGGCCTTATCTAAAACATATCATGATCGCGAGGTGCGTGGCCTGTAGCTAAAATATATATATCATGACAGCGGCCCAGATGAGAAGGAACTATATAATGAAGAAAAGACAGATAGATAAAAGCGAAAGAATTGAGGAACAAATTTTATAGTCTTTTGACAATTTTAAAGCTGTCCGTTTTCTGAAAAGAATTGAGAGGAACAGATGTGCCAGCTTGGACGGCCGGCCGGTCACTACTCACTACTACGGCATTTCCAGAGACTTCACGAGGAAGATCGATGACCAGGAGGAGAATATGCACCTACCAGCACACATCATTGATGGATGGCTACTGTTGCGCTCGCGACGTGTTCTTTTGGTCATATTTTAAGTTTTTGGCAAATTTAATTTACGGCAAGAGCTAGAAGAAATGATTGATTAGTGTCTGGGACATTGTCTACTATATCACACTTGTTCGGTGAGAAAAATTTAAGACTCTTGTTCATGGCTCTGTTATCTGATCCTCTAGGTAGTGAGAGTGGGATGGTCAACTTTTGGTTTGGAGACATTTATTAGGTCAACTTTTGTATCATGTTTGGTTTGGAGCCATTATTAGAAGACAAGATAATCTCACTAGAGAAAATATACATGTTGGCACTAAAAAATGTTTCAAGGTGAATTATTATAAGCATCTCGAACAAGTTATGTACATCATATATGTGTTGGTGCCCAAGTGACGGGACAAAATAGCAAACCAAACATGCGGAGAAAGGCGAGCCGTCCCAGTGGGCTTGGCCAACGGGTGGAGGATAACGTGGTGGATCTCAGCACAATGGATCAAAATCTAGCTCGTCGCTGTTTGGGCGAGCTCAACTCCTGTCGCCCTACCGTGTGGGCTTGATCTGCCACTATGGGAGCATGCTTTGCTCCTGGCCTCGTCATGCAAGCTCTAGGATGGGTGTAGCCCTTCCATGAGTGCCTAGAGATGGAACAGGTGGTGGATGCAAGCATAGGAAAGCAAGACCATGAAAGAAAGAAGAGAAAGAGAAACATTATAAGGTGGACCTCGCATGCGCGATGGCTGATTCCACTTTTTGTATTGGGTCTCCGAACAGTCTTATGCTTTCTCGACCAAACACCTGGTGGAACCATCCCACCTCGAAAAAGATAGAATGAGAACATCTCATTTCCATAATGTCTGTCAACCAAATACAACATTAAATCCTGGTTTTAGATTCTCTATCCCACGCAATGAGAACAGGAATAGAAAGAGGGGCATTATATATATTGTCCACTTAGACCTATACCGTTTTTATCATGATGAAGCAGTGTTAGTTGGGCTGGCACGAATGGGTTTCATTTTCCACGTTTTGTGCGTTGGGCTGGTACCAAAGAATCGACAGGTGTGTTATGGGATCAAAGCCTGTGAAACACTGCAAACGTGGCCGAATGGGAAAGGTAAATTTACATCCCGCAAACACTTTCCACGTCTTCAGACGATAGCAGCCAAACCTATCTAGGATGGCCACATGCAAGGTCTCATGCCGACAAATCGAGCTGTGGCCTGCGAATTCAGGATCATTGGGTTGTTGTCTTGCTAACAAGTGGTGATATGTTTGTAATGACTTGATCTATCTGTTCCTTCCTGATATGTAACTTATGGGGCAATGTCCCAAAACATTATAGGTGCCTTATTGCACCCTCCATCCAAGAATCAATGAAAAAAAAATCATTCATGTGGTCTGTGGAGGTCTTGCTCTTCCAGTGACGTCTTAAGTAAAAATACCCACGAGGACAAAATAGCATGAAGAATGCCAGAATGGGAGCAAGATCTGCCGACGGCGTTGTCTCTCTGGTACCTTTGGAAGTGTGGCGGCAGTGGAAGTTAGAAAGGAAACCCGACTTCTCCTCCCTCTAACCTTCCACGCGTCAGGAATTCGAACAGCCAGCCAGCCACTCCCACCACTACCATTTTTCCCACCAACCAACATCTCATTCATCAGTGGTCACTACATACGAAGTATTATAATTATATACACACATATATACATGCTCATTTGCTGCATGGGTTCAGTACCATCGATCCCTCCCTGCTAGGTACCTCATCATCACACCCGGTTCAAAGCAGATTCTAGAGTTCCTGCCAGATGGCTGCGAAGGCAGCAGGCCACGCCAGCAGCAGGGAGGCGTTGGAGGTGTCCATGGAGTCAGGGAATCTCGACGATGCAACACGGCTAGACGACGACGGGCGGCCTCGGCGGACGGGCACGATGTGGACGGCGAGCGCGCACATCATCACGGCGGTGATCGGCGCCGGCGTGCTGTCCCTGGCGTGGGCGATGGCGCAGCTGGGCTGGGCGGCGGGCGCCGTCACGATGCTGCTCTTCGCCGGCATCAGCTACTACACCTCCACGCTGCTCGCCGAGTGCTACCGCTGCGGCGACCCCGACGCGAGCACCGGGAAGCGCAACTACACGTACACGGAGGCCGTGCGCAGCATCCTGGGCGGCGCCAAGGTCCGGCTCTGCGGCGCCATCCAGTACGCCAACCTCGTCGGCATCGCCATCGGCTACACCATCGCCGCGTCCATCAGCATGCGGGCGATCAGGAGGGCGGACTGCTTCCACGTCAGGGGCCACCGGAACCCGTGCCGGAGCTCCAGCAACCCTTACATGGTCCTCTTCGGCGCGGCCGAGGTGGTGTTCTCGCAGATACCGGACTTCGACCAGATATGGTGGCTCTCCATCGTCGCCGCGGTCATGTCCTTCACCTACGCCACCATCGGCCTCGCGCTCGGGATCGCGCAGACCGTCGCCAACGGCGGGGTCAAGGGCAGCCTCACCGGCGTCGGCGTCGGCGTCGGCTATGGGGTCACGCCCATGCAGAAGCTCTGGCGCAGCCTGCAGGCCTTCGGCGACATCTCCTTCGCCTACTCCTTCGCCTACATCCTCATCGAGATCCAGGCAAGCCTATTTCTTTCAGTTCTTGAGCCATTTTAAAGGATGCTCTGTTCTTGCCCTGATTTTACTGTACATGCTCTGTTTTCGTTCTCTGATTCGAAATCGAACAATATGTACACTCAGGACACGATCAAGGCGCCGCCGCCGTCGGAGGCGACGGTGATGAAGAGGGCGACGATGGTGAGCGTGGCGACGACGACGGCGTTCTACATGCTGTGCGGGTGCATGGGCTACGCGGCGTTCGGCGACGACGCGCCGGACAACCTCCTGACCGGCTTCGGCTTCTACGAGCCCTTCTGGCTGCTGGACATCGCCAACGTCGCCATCGTCGTGCACCTCGTCGGCGCGTACCAGGTCTTCTGCCAGCCGCTCTTCGCCTTCGTCGAAAAGCGAGCAGCGGCTAGGTGGCCCGACAGCCGCTTCATGGCCCGGGAGCTGCGCCTCGGTCCCTTCAAGCTCAGCGTGTTCCGCCTGGTCTGGCGCACGGCGTTCGTGTGCCTGACCACGGTCGTCGCCATGCTGCTCCCGTTCTTCGGCGACGTCGTGGGGCTGCTCGGCGCCGTCTCGTTCTGGCCGCTCAGCGTCTACTTCCCCGTCGAGATGTACATCGCGCAGCGCGGCGTGCGCAGGTGGAGCACGCGCTGGGTCTGCCTCCAGACGCTCAGCGCCGCGTGCCTCCTCGTGTCCGTCGCCGGCGCCGTTGGCTCTACGGCCGGCGTCATAGACGCGGTCAAGTTGCACCGGCCGTTCAGTGGCGCCTGAGAGCGTGTGCTCTACTACTCCGAGCATCGTGCATGCTCGTCTTCTCTCCCGCTCCGTCGCAGTCACAATCTATAGCGGACCAATTAAACCAAGCAATCCTTTTGCTACACTTCTGTAGATATGAACACACTTTTTCTGACGTCGAGGGCACACGCTCTCATTGTGTGCACCACTGGATGTGCATCTTGATGCGTGCACCTTTGTAGAGAGACAATAGGTGTTGCCGTCGCCTCTAATTATTGCAGGAGGGGGTCGATGACACGCTAGGCATCTAGCATACCGACGCGGTGTTATTGGCCTCCTCGGTGGCATGGCCGTCTTCGCGCAGCTGGCGCTGTGTGTAACGTGTTTACCAACTCGAAGGGCCTCATTTGTGACATCTACTACAAAAATATTTGTAAAGATGTCTCTTATGTAATATAGGCGGCTCCATCTACAATTCACCATAAAAATGGTTTCTAGAACAAGTCTTCTCTACACATGTATTCATAGGAACAGTTATAAATGCTTATACCTTTAGTTAAGACTCTAGATTCTACCACTACAACTTCACTAATGGCTCATAACTTTGGTCAAACAGTAACTCATAAGTCATGGCTCTAGATTTAGTAGCCTCTAAAAACAGGTGGAGCACAAAGTATAATTCATAACCTTCTTAAACAAAATTGAGTAAAGATAAACTTTATTGAGATTTACAACTTTGTAGTTGGCAAATTTTTTATTTAAAATCATTTGGATCAAGCAAGTTCCATTTGAAATTACCGTATTTATGAATTCATTTTTTATTTCCTAGACGACCTCACATGAAGAAATGATCAAAACCGAAGTTTTTTTGACAATTATCAAAACCGAAGTTAGAGATCTCTAAACGAAAGAACATTACAATTCATAACTTATTCATTCAAAATAATTTATGGTCCTAAATCGAGTTTGAAGTCATCACATCTTGAAATTTAAAATTTATAAATGATCTCGAGACGGAAAAATGACACAGACATAGACAAAAGATATATATCTTGAAGAGTTACACAACTTTGTATATTTAACATTTTTTTCATTTGAAATCATTTATCAAAGCAAGATGCGATGATAACTTGTATATCGCCGCAAATTTTGTTGTCCACTTTGGGATATTTGTTAGTGTCAACACGTAAATTTTCACTGCAATCAAACACTGCCTAAAGGACTATAAAAATGCATTGAGAGAGTCTTAAATTTTTCTTACCGAACAGACGAGTGATAGTACACTATTGTCTGAAAGACTTAACACAATCATTTCTTCTACTCTTGCCGTAAAATTTTCCGAAACTTAAATATGATGTGCTGGTAGGTATATATTTTCCTCGTGCTCATCTTACCCGTGAAGTTTATGGAAATGTCGTAGTAGTGAGTAGTGACCACTGACCAGTGACCGGCCGGCCGTCTAAAGCCGGGCACATTTGTTCCTCAATCTTTTTCAGAAATCAGAGCCAAGTTAAACGGGCAACTTATTTAAAAAAGTAGATACCTCATATTTTTTTGTCTCTCTCTTTCTTTTCTTCACTTATTAGGAGGATTTTATAGTTCCTATACTCATCTGTGGAATAATATGCATATACACATCCATTTACTACAGGCCACGCAACTTGCTGTCATGATCTCTTTTGGACCGCCGTCATGATATATTGCCACATCGTCCGCCCATCATGAATATATGACCAGCATGTGTTTTAAATGTGAATTGCCACATGGCATTGTAGCAGGACGATTCAGTAAAGTTGCTGACACAAAAAACCAATTGTATCAACTTCATTCACGTAACAGAAGATTCTCTCTCTCTCTCTCTCTCTTTTTTGTTGCGAAGTCTGAACCACATTTTCTTGCTGCCTAGTGCCTACCACCACTTAGGGCAGAAACGGATCAGACGCGAACTGGATGGATGTGCACTTTCTACATGTAGCAACAATTTAATCTCTTTCCGTCTGAAGTTTCAAGAGAGTTTTTGTGATGATTAGCATGTGTGGCATTCTTTTCACTTGGAATGACTTTATGAGACGTCTATCCAAGCTTGATGATATTCTTTATAATGGTTGGGAAGTACAATACCATTCTTAATTGCATGCAATTTCATTATACTCCTCCGTCCAAATTGTAAATCTCGAAGAGTCGAAGCATCTTACGTTTGACCAAAATTATAGAGAAAAGTACACAGATTTGTGACCTCAAATAGGTATAATATGAAAATATAATTAAAAAATCTAATAATACTTACTTAACATCTTAAATGTTATTATTTATCGTATAAATTTGGTCGAACTTAAGATGTTTTGACTCTTCAAGATTCTTAGAGTGATTTACAATTTGAGACAGAGGGAGTATAATTTTTAGCTTCTCTCACTGCACATTTTTTCTGGTAAAGCTGAAAAATCTAGCTTCTTCCAACTTTCTCCTTGTTATTTACCTTCTTTGAGAATATATTTTACCAAACATTTTTTAAAAGAACTTTAGAGTCACTAGTAAAGTTGTTTTATGAAACCCAAAGCTAAAGAAGCGCTTCACTAGTGAAGATAAGTCGTACCAAACAGGCCCTCATAGGCATGGCGAAGCTATGATGTGAAATTTCATTGTCACTATCAAATTAAGGCCTGGTGTTTGGATACCTATGTGATTAAAACAACTATATCATAATTTCTATCCAAACAGGATTGATTATATGTTGTTCACCTAAAATTTGGTCAAACATAAACTACTTTTTTCCGGTTCGCACCCGCTGTGGCTTGCTTTCTTGGTCAGAGCGAGTAGTTAACAATTTTTTTCATTCGAATCATTTATCCAAACAAAAATATGTTTAAAGTTTTCATATTTGAAATTTGAAATTTAAAATTTTCAAACATCCTCGGATAAAGAAGCGACCAAAACCAAAATTACTCCACTCGACAATACCTACAACTTTGCATTTGAAACATTTCCTTTTGGTTTTTTTAGAAAATTGAAACATTTCCATTTGAATTCCATCTAAGAACCGGTCATGATTTTTCTTCTTCTTCTTTTTTTTTGCGGTAATGCTTGGCTTCGTACGTTCGAGGCGTCGAACGCCTGCGTCAAAACACGGCCCGGCCCAAACACACCCGCGCCACGCGCGCGTTCGCCCCACCCGGCACTCCTACCCCACAGCACCCACCCCACCCTCGCTCCCCGCACCCGTTCGTCATTTTCCTCCCCCATTCCCCTCCTCGGCTCCTCCGCCGCCTCCTCGTCGTCGCGGGCGGCCAGCCGTCGCTTCCACCTACGGCGACGCCCGTCCCTCCCCCATGGCGGCGCCGTCCCGCCCGACCCGAGCGGATGGCGACGGCCTCCTCCCATGGCGGCGCCCGACCTCCTCCTTTTGTGAGCTTCGCATGGGCCTCGCCCAGCGGTGGCGACGGATCCACCGCCGGCGGCTCGGATCCGTCGGATCCGGCGGGAAGCGGCCACACGGATTCGAGCGTATCCGGCGGCGGTGGTTGATCCTCGCTCTCTCCTCCGTCCCGGTGGCGCTCCTCTCCTCGCGCGCCACACGGTGGGGGCCTCCGCCATGGGGCGCGATGCGCGACCATGGATCCGGGCGGATTCGGCGGCTGCCATGGATTCGCGGATCCGCGGATGGCGGCGGCGGCGCCCTCGCGGACCCTTTCACTAGTGTGCCCCATGGGGCCCACCGGCAACGAGGTAGAGGATGCGGGCTTGGCGGGGAGAGTATGGCCCCGACGACGGCCATGGCAGGACTTGGTCGGAGCTCCCGCGAGCTCACCGGACCGTGCTTCCGTCTTCTCCTCCCCATGCTCATGTTGTTTTTCCCCTCCCGCATTCGGATCCGAGATTTTTTCTCCCTCTCGCTCTTTTGTTGCTTTGAATCTAGATCGAGCTCTAGTTTTTTCTGGTTTCCCGATGTTTCGCCACGTCATCGGTCGATGGTTCATAAGGCGACAAGCCGATGTTTCGTGGGTTTTTAGGTAGCAAGTCGATGCCCCTTGATGTTTCAGTTAGTTATTTTGTTTTGTTTCCGGCGTAACATGAATGTTGTTTCAAATTACGTGAGCATTTTGTTTCAAATCAGTGTGTTCATGTTTATTCAAAACAATTGTGTTCATGTTGTTTCGGACATGGCCAACCTAATGTTTCGATAGATGTTTACTACTTGTTTCAATCAGAGCTCGTTCCCATACGCATGCCACCGCGCTCTCGTCCATACTCTGTGCTTTTTGAGGGTTTTGTTGTGTGTCAAATCTCATAGCATTTGTGTTTCAATTCTTCACCTTAATTTGTTTCAAAATCTTTAGTTTTGTGTGTGTTTCACTGGTTTATTCGGCATTGTTTCAAAGATTGTCCGGCGATGTTTCTGGGGGCAGAGGCAGCGATGGGGAGCAGATTAGTGTTGAGCGTGTATGTATGCATCGGGGGGCACCCTCCGTCTGTGCGTGTGTGGGGCGGCCAGACCGCGCTACTTCCACTCCGTGCGTGTGTTGCGTGCGTGCACGTTCGGATTGGCTGGACGGACGGGGGCGGGGCGCTGCGGTAAGATGGGCCGGGCCCCATAGCGTTGGGCGTTCAACCGTCGAACGTTCGAGCGCTAGTCGCTCCCTTTTTTTTGGGAAAAAGTTCCAAGCCCAAACACCACAACAGGCCCACACAGCCCAACAAGTCATGGCCCACTCGCCTGAGACACACTACACAGGACTTCGCCGCCGCCGCCTTTCTCCAGCGAAGATGGCTGCGGCGGCGGCGACGGCGGCGACGGCGCTGGACATCGCGGAGCTCCCCTTCTCCGACCTAGCCGTCCTCCTATCGCCCAAGCCACCTGCCGACGACGTCCGCTGCCGACGCGCCGTGGACACCGTCGCGGCCGAGCTCGGCCGAGGCGGGTCCGGGCTGCTGGCCATCGCCGGAATGCCGCGCGTGGGCGCCCTCCGCCGGCGACTCCTCCCCTTGGCCCGACGCCTCGCCCTCATGGACCACCCGACGCGCTCCCAGCTCCTCAAGGTCCCCCTCCCCCTCCCCTTCTTCTCGTTCTTGATCTTGAAACTGCAATGTGGCTTGATATATTCCCGTGGATTATTTCAGAAGCACGGATTGGGCAGCGACGTGCCTCTGAAGAAGCTCGACCGGTCTGTGTCCTCGTTCGCGCAGCTTCTGAGGCATTCAGGTGAACTCACCTTGCTTGAGTCTGTGAACAACAACAGTGGGTTTAGTTCCTCTGATAAGATACAGGATTGTTACCAGTTTGTGGAGGCTGATGGTGATGGTGATGATATGGAGAATCTTGGTGACCTCGTGAAGGAGCTTGGTTTGTACATGATGGAGCTGGGTATTTTGGTTGCACGAGCTTGCGATATTGTTATCGGTGGAGGTCAGCTAGAGCGGAGCATCAGTGAGTTTGGGACGGCGAAGGCGAGACTCATCCACTACCACTCTGAGCTGGATAACATTGTTATCAGAGATAAGAGCACGAAGAGGAAAGGTTCGGTGAATAAAGTGGCAGTAAAAGCTAGAAGGTCCGGATCACTGTGCCCGTGCTCCATTAAGTCAGAAGATGGGACTACTGTAATGCCAATAAAAGAAAATGATTCTAAGGATCCCTCGATTCTGGGTCAGGCGGCTGCTGAAATTTCCCTATTAAACCTATGGCAGCAATGGCACTATGACTATGGAATCCTCACTGTTTTAACAGCACCATTGTTCCTGAGCGCCTCTGAGGATGGAAAAAGTTTGGTCAACCTGGAATGTCATCCTCCTGATGGGCGCACACACTTGCAGTTATGCAATGGAAGGAAGATATTCTCTGTTAGATGCTCTCCTGAGAACTTCATTGTTCAGGTTGGGGAGGCAGCAGACATCTTGTCCCAAGGGAAATTGAAATCTACACTTCATGCTGTGAGTCGACCTTTGAGTTCCACAGACATCAGCCGTGAGACTTTTGTTGTCTTCCTACAGCCCTCATGGGACAAAATTTTAGCTTATAATCCTGGTTACTCTTTAGATGAAGGTGAGTCCGTTCTTAGCAAGGAGACTTCAGATGTCAGTGATGGATCAGCAGGGCCTTCTGATGAAAAAGCACTTATGCAAGGAATCCTGAAAAAAATTCCCCCTCTGTCATCAAGGCTAAAAGAAGGGATGACATTTGCAGAGTTTTCTCGCCAGACAACAAAACAGTATTATGGTAGCAGTGGCGTCCAACAAAACAATTAAGCACTAGCAGTACAATGGCACACGTATGTGGGTGTAGCACATTGAACTGATGTACTGACTTACATTTAGATACCATTATGAATGAGCAAAAATTAAAGCGTCCTGGTAAACAATGCATACTGCTCATCATACTTGATGACTAAGTTTTGCATTTGTTCACACAGCGTTTATAACTGATGTTGGCAACATAACCACGGACTCGTGTCCAGAATTTCTGTTAGGCCTTCTGTTTTGCAGTTGGCGAGTTAATTTTATTAGCAGCCTTTATTCATGTCTTGTAATGCTAGTTTGATCTTTTTACTGTGAAAGTTGAGAGAGAAGAGCACTAAGAAAGTTAAAATTAAGATGGCCATTCATATAGAACATGCATGATGCTTAGTAATTGAAGAAATGTCAATGAAAATTAAGCCGGCCATTCATATTTAACTGGTCCATATCTTGTTTAATGCTTTCACACACTTCCTTGGCCAATTGAAGAAATGTCAATGAAATGATGGAAATATTTTTTTGCCAGTGCTTAGCTAAGGCCAGTAGTTAATAATGTCTACTCCTAAAACGTTAATGTTCCATGGCTTTCTGAGTTCACAATGGTTGTGGTTGCAGTATCTACAGTTTGTGTGTGTGCCCTAGCCCTTTTGGCAGAATATCTGGCAGTGGTTAGGCAATAGTCTGAACATTGCTACCGAGAACCTTTCACCCCATCAGTCCTGATGATTCATTATTTCCAAATCTCACTGTGTCCTCTTTTATTTCACTAAAAACTAGTTGATAGAATATTGATTGGACTGTCAGAATTTTCAATCCCATTCTGTTGGCTAATAGGGTTTTACACATGGATTTCTTCTTAACTTTGCACTTTTAATTCAGAAAGATAAACTTTCCAATTCATGCTGGCTATTCAATCATTCTCCCTCTTTTTAATGTTAATTTTCAAAATGCAAGCAGAGTATTTGTTATCGATTTTGCTGTATTATGCTGGTCTCATAAATGAGAACTTTTCTGGACTGGTTTCTCTAACTCTGATGCTAAATGGTTACATCTTTTCACTGTGAAATAATAAATATTTAGATGACACATAATATTTGAGTTTTATACCATTGTTCAAACTACTGCAATTTTTGCGAGGACAATTTGAATTAGGGGTGTATATTACACTGTGCCTCTGTTCATGCCTTGGGTTTGTTGTTTTGAGTTTTTTAGTGTGACATTTGATGGTTGTTTGGCCACTAAGAAGAAAAGAGCACAAGGAAAATTAAACTTAAGCAGGTTGCTTGCATATTATTATTTACATGATACTTATCGACAATTCCATTTCATGCTTAATGCTCTGTTGAACCCTACATTACGGAGCTCTGTTTTCATGCCTCCTTGGTCAATACTTGAAGTGACTCAGTATCAGCAGGCAATCAAGGTACCCATGAAAGAACAAATATATTGCAACCCACTGCAGTGTTTCTAGGTTCAGATATATTTACAATCACCTATACTAGCATCCATGGACCATGACCCAATGATTCATGTATATCTGAACTAATTGGAGAATGCCCATCAGCTACCTACGAATTCATCAGCTGTTTTGCATTGCAGCCCAGCTCAAAACCGAGGCAACATTGTCCTCACTTCATCCCTGAGCTTGAGCTGGTTCCACTCCTCCACCCACATCGTGTAGCTCGACTGCGGCGCGAGCACGTCCACGGACACCTCCTTGCTCGCCACCAGCTCACGGGAGTAGCGCTCGAACTCTTGCAGCTCCTCCAGCTTCATCGCCAGCTCCGCCACGTCGCGCTCGCCCCGCGCACTCTCCGTCTGCTCCCTCGCCTCCTCCACCCTCGCCCAGAAGCACGGGTCCTGCGTCAGCCCGGCGTACTTGCTGCGCCTCCGGCTGATGCTCGCCGACGACGCTGCCGACGACGTGACGTCGCCGCCTGCACGTGCCTTCTCCTGCCACCACCTGTCGAAGAGCTCGTACCTCCTCTCCCGGCCGTGCGTCATGTAGCTCCCGCTCGTCCGGTGGTGGCCGTGGTGGTGGTAGTCGGCGATGTCGAGCGGCTCGACGAGGAGCTGGTAGAAGCGGGCGGCGTTCACCCACTTGGCGCGGCGGTGGAAATCGTGGGGGAGCTGGCCGGCGTCCAGCATGGTGAGCACGCGGTCCCAGAACTGGCCCAGCTTGATGCGGTTCAGGTTCACCTTGCTGTACTTCCTGGGCGACCGCCGCTGCTTGAACGCGTCGTAGTACCCCATCTCCCCGTCGAACAGCGCCTTGTACCACTCGATCTGCGCACGGCACGGCGTGATCCTGCCCAGCTGTGTCGCCAGGCGAGCGCAGTTCAGGCTCGGCCGCCGCCCTGCCCGCTTCGACGTCTTCAGCCACTGCCGCGCCGTCGATGCCTCCATGGCCTGCCACCGCCGATGGCAATGCTAGCATGTCAGACGATATATAAAGAACCACACAGAACACGCTCTGTAGTTTGATACACGCAGATAAATAGTATGTACGTACGTTTGGCCTCACCATGGCGTCGATGCCGGAGGCCTCCAACGCGAAGGAGACGCCGTCGTCGTAGTTGCGCGCGGCCAGCGTGTCGTCCACACGCAGGCGCCTCTTGAGGAGCAAGTGCTGCGGCATTTTCAGCACGAGCTCGCCGTAGCAGGAGTGCGCTGCCTCCGGGGACTCTGCGCCGGGCGAGCTCCGGGAGGCGAAGGTGGCGTAGAGCATTTGGACCGCGGCGGTCGGGTTGTCGACGCACGCCGCGCCTTCTGGGGAGCACAGCACGTACGTCCCAAACGGCCGGTACGGGCTCCCACCTGTGCTCTCATCAGGAGCGGCAAGCTTCTGCTCCATGGCCACAGCGCCGACGTGCGTGTGTATCAGCTGCCGGAGAGCGTCCTTGTCAATGTCCACCATGCGTGCGGTGACCGTGGTCACCGCGCCTGATTGGCGAGTCCGTGCCGGCCATTGATGCAGCTGCATTCCGACAATGATGTGCGCAGGGACGGCGTCCGGCGGGCAGAAGAGGAGCCTTGGGACGACGTCGTGCTGCGAGACTACGTGGCAGAAGTTGCCACCCCAGCGCTCACGAAGGATGGCCCTGGACAGCGCCTCGTTGCCTAGTAATGGGCTTCCAAAGGTGACGCACAGGACAGGAGGAGCAGGTGCCCATGGTGAGCTTGACGACGAGATGCAGAGGTAGTGTAGCGCCGCGAGGGCGGCAATGGCGCCACCAAGGGAGTGGCCCGTGAACACAACTGCTTTGCCCCTGATCTCATTCAGTAGCACCTGCAATGTCAACCAGTTCTGATGAGTAAGTCACAGTAGCATAATTTCAGTGAGGCAGGTTGAAAGGTAAAGATTGGAGAGAATGGAATCATTAGCCGCATAAAGTGACAAACAGTACTCATACTAGTACTAGAACAAAAAAATCATGGAGAATGATCATCTCAATAGTTTTATGAACAATAATTAGGTCACTCGATTAAAAAAATGCAAAAGTGATAAAGGTATGGAAGAAGATGGAGACAAGCTGTGGTCCTCTGAAACGTTAATCAAAAGATCTATGAAACCTGAAGATTCTCTTCATCAGTTATTTGAAGAACTGAATTGAATTCCACCAACAAAAGAATACAATTTGTGATATTATAGAAGATGGAGACAAGGCTGTCATCATTTAGGTTATTATTCCACAATACTCGAATTTAGTTCAAATGTATGTATCACAAGTAAAGAAATCACACATCTTTTGTGATATTATAGAAGAGCAGAGATCTTTTGTGATATTATAGAAGAGCAGAAGCAGAAGATAATGTCCGATGAAAGAAGCCTGAATTCTGAATGACAGTAAACTCTGAAGTACAGCTCTGAATGAAATCACTACAGATCTAGTATCTGTATATCTATGCAATTTGTGCATAAAGCTGTCCAATCATGAGCCACGCTGCTGTGGTCCTCTGTTGCTCATGGGCCCTAAGAAATGCAATCAGCTGTAAGCGACAATAAAGGGGCAACAGCAACTTTTGGTAGCTACTGTGATCTATGCCATGTGCCTGTACTTTTTGTTTGCACTGGGACATCAGAAAACCAGATGCATAGCATCTCAAGTTAGCCGCCAAATTTGACAGGATTGTTTTCTGTACACACACACACAGAGCTCTGAGGTGAAGTAACTTCACAAACTCTTATGCCAAAGACGGCAAACTGATAGAAGACATGAAGTCGCCAGAGAGAAAGAAGAAAATAGGCACTCAAAGTGGTAAGGGCAGTCTCAATGTAAGACTCTATCATAGAGTCTAAGACTATTTATTACACCTTATTTATGGTATTTTGCTGATATGACAGCATATTTATTGAAGAAAGAGGAAAAAAAAATAAGACTCTAAGTCTTATTTAGACTTCAAGTCTACAATATTCGAGGTAATAAATATGTTTAGACTCCATGGTAGAGTCTGCATCGGGACTGCCCTAATAGCAACTTGTAATCTGTTCTTTCTGATGTTTGCCCAGAAGAGAGAAGGATTTTCGTTTTGGTTTCAACCCACAATGTTGTTAGATTTCTGACTGACTAAACTATTGCTGTATTAAGTACTGAACGACTGACACTGGGATTAAAATATCTCAAATCCCAGTGCATCTGTGTCATACTGTGTGTCTGAACACGACGACACGGCAACAACCAAAGACAAGCACATCGCCATCCTCCCTTCCCCCAAACCAAAAATATCAGATCATCGCATGAACGCGCGGCTTAAAAAATGACAATTTTAAGTCAAATTATTAGTGCGAAAGCAAGGCAAACTGCTCCAATTAGACGCGCTAAGCACAAAACAAACGATGCTACTAATGAAAATCAGGCAGATATTTTGAAGTCAATGGAGGATTAGTAATAATCATCATCAGCGAGTTTAGTTACCTGGAAATCAGGGAGGCGCAGAGCTTCAAGAAGCACTGCAGCGCCAGCGCCTGCACGGCGACCGGCTCCCCCTGCTGGTCGGGCTCGGCGGCGACGAGCGGCGCGAACATCCGCGCCGCCGCGGCGTCCCCGCCACCGGCGCTGCCGAGCCCCACGGGAGCGAAGACGTCGGCGCCGCCGCCGGCCACGGCCGCGCCGGCCGCCGACAGCGCGGCCTGCACCCCGGAGAACCCGACGTACACCTTCCCGCCGTCCTCCTCGCCGCCGTGCACGACGAAGCCGGGCGCCGCGGCGGTGGCCGCCGTGCAGCGGTCCCAGGCGCGCGCCAGCAGCGGCGAGGACGCCAGCAGCGCGCCGAGCACATGGCTGGTCTCGAACCTTCAAAAGCACCACCACGCATGCATTTGAGCTCGTTTGCGGCATCAAAATCTCATCCCTTTTTGCTTTTTTTGGGTTCGGGGCGTGTGTGTGCGTCTCCAATTGGGCGCGAACGAAAGGAAGCTTTTTTTGCGCGCGACGGATGCAGCGAGTATTTATAAGTGGGGATTGCGAGGAAAAGGGTTGGAAATTTGGAGAGGGGGAGGAACTTACATGGAAGCTTCTTCGTCTCCAGCGGCGTCGTCCATGGCTGCTGATTGAGCTTCCCAGAAGCGGGGGATGGAGAGGGTAGAGAGAGAAAGAGAGGAGAGAGGGACTTGGAGTTGAGAGAGAAAGAGAGGAAGTGGTCAAGTTTAATTTGGCGGCCAAGAGGCTTTGTCTTGGTTTGGGGAGGAGGGGAGTGGGGCCCACAGGGGCTCACTGGTCAGGGGTCAACTGGTATGGTGCATTTTGCATCAAGGGACCTGCATAATTTGGTTAGTTACTTTGTAGTCCTTGGGATTATACCTTGTTGATATTTTAGGTGTGGTTTGACATTGGCACGGCTCAGCTTCACGAATGAATTAGATCTTTTACACTTAGCTCTACAAGCAGTATTATCAGTAACTCTAAAATTGGTTGGTGAATTGTTTTGCAAAATATGCTCTCATAACATCCCATACAGGGTCCGCAAGCGTGAGATGAAGCTATGAAAAGCTACTATTTGTAGCTTCATTCCACCACATTTGAATAGCATGATTTAAGGAGGATGAAATCTAAAATTGTTTTGGTGAATTGTTTTGCAGAACATGCTCTCACAACATCTCATACGAGCGTGAGATGAAGCTGTGAAAAGCTACTATTTGTAGCTTCATCCCACCACATTTGAATAGCATGATTTAAGGAGGTTATGGGTGAAACTATTTTCAAAAGACTACATTGGCTAAAAACCTCACTACAGCGGAAGTTGTTGGTGAAGCTTTGCTACCTTAAATGTTTTGGGTTGGGACATGCTATGAAAATATAATAATCTATAACAAATCAAATAACATATATTTAATAGAACAATTGCTAGTATATTTATGTAAATTTGATCAAATCTAAGATGGTTTAAGTTCACTCATTTTAGAATTGTGTTTTTTTGGAAGGAGATAGTATTAATAGGCATCTTATTTTGTATCTATTCTAAACCTTTTTTAAAGGGTAAACACATGAATATTCTAAAAAAAATAGTTTGAAAGTACACAAATTACTAGAACGACCTTATTTTCTCAAAAGGACACATTTAAGTGGTGTAATCAAGATAAATTTAGGAGAGCTTATCATAAAGAGATATCTCATTTAGAATTTCAATCCTCCTAAAATATACAAATAGAGGTGCAAGTTACATTCTTCCTTCATCACAAAATGATAGTCATATTTCAAGCAAGAAAAGTCAACTTATATAAACTTGACCAGTAGTTGCTCAAATTGTATAAAAGTTTAGAACATAAAACTCGTATCAATGGACTGTGTTCAAAACGAATTTGAGATTATTATTGATTCGTTAGTAAATCATTTTTGTTTGACCTTTTAGTTTCAAAATATGCTTATTATTCTAGGACATATAGTGAGTATATTCGTTTTTTTTTAAAAAAAAGTTATTTTCTTATAGTACTCAATATACTAATCAAAGTAAATGTGTATATTAATTTTTATATATGTATAAGCTTTAGCCATTAGTCATGTATCATTGGAAGATTCACCAAAATATTTATTTTTAAATTTTTATTATTATGCCAAACAACCAATAATTTTAGACTAAAATTTAGCTACATTAGGAAAGGCTATAAGGCATTCAACTAGTTTACCTGTTTTGTTTTCAATATTTATTGTAATAAAATTTTAACTAAATTTGTTCAATTTTTGGATAGAAAAAATTAGTTTATTTTAGATGCTTGAACGATTCTAAGTCTTCGGAGTTAACTATTTTAAACAAACAAATTATGTCATTTGTAGGCTTACAAGGTGCATCATCTTGGAATATTAAATTGTAAAAGTTCAATTATTTTCAGACTACACAACATATGATTCTTTTATTAAAATGCTACTTCTTGAACACTTCAAATGTTTAAAATTACCAAAACCCGAAGACATTGTACTATTATTTATGCAGCAAGCACTTCATTGCTGATAAAAGAAAGCTTGACCTTTTGTGCCCATTACTTTTATATCCCTAAAGGTTACCTTTTCCATTGTTTGTGCATCTATGCTAATCTTGGTGTGCGTGCTAATTGACTTGGCAGTGTTGGAACATACAAGTGGCATCATGTCTTAGATGAATGCACTTCAAATGGGCAAAGGCGACCTTTTTACAATTCCATTTTAAGGCCTTGTTTAGTTGGTGCAAAAAGGTGAAATTTTTTCACTCTCTCTCCATCACATCAAATCTTAACACGCATGCATGGAGCATTAAATATAGGTTTAAAAAATAACTAATTACACAGTTTGTCTCTAATTTACGAGACGAATCTTTTAAGCCTAATTA
Source organism: Themeda triandra (assembly GCA_018135685.1). NCBI lineage: Eukaryota > Viridiplantae > Streptophyta > Magnoliopsida > Poales > Poaceae > Themeda > Themeda triandra. Next base: position 264,662 of record JAENPR010000410.1, on the reverse strand, counting down.
GACCATAATTGGACAATAATTGTCAAATACAAACGAAACTGCTACAGTGCTTTTGAGGCAAGTTTTTAGCCATCTAAACAAGGCCTAAATATATTCAACCTTTTAAATTTATTTTACTTATGCTAATCTTGGCATCTTGCTAGAAACGGGGAGGAGACAGATCTAGTCCGGGTCACCTGATGTGATGAGGAGATCTAGTTCCGATCATGCATCGGATCTGATGAGGGTGGTCTTAGCTTTTGGGCATCTTTCTGTAAAATTCTCAAGTTTGTTGTAAAGGCATATTTTATCCATGCGATGATGAATATTTTAGTATATCACTTCTTTATTTAATGTGTGGTCAAATCTCTACTAGTTCACTGCATATAGTGGCCCCCTACGTACTTCTCTTGCTATTCTTTACCCCTACTAAATATTTGTTTTTCCGTTCTGGCTGGTCACCATAAAATACTTTTGGGTCACGCAGGCATGGCGCGGCGGGTGTGAACACATGCTCCAACGAATTGTGTACATAATCCCATGCGCCAGCCAAAACTAGATGTACTTTTTTACATGTGGAATATATAATTCTAGGATCATCATATCCTTATTGTTTCTTATTTTTACACACCATATATATTTACAAGAAAATATGAACAATAATGCATGCATGTGTTGGTTGAGTACTTTATAGTCTGTCCTCGGTATTCAATTAATTTTTCTTCTGCATTGAGTTAAAGTTTGTCAATAATATTCACATGGAAATCTCCTATATAAGGGCAAGGGCATGTGAATTGCTCATGTACACTAAATTATGGTGGGGTCCAAGTAAATAGACTGTAACTGTTGCATACCTCACAATGGTTATAATCTCTTTGGGAACTAGGAGAAAGCCCCGCGCGTTGCTGCGGGAATCACCGATGAGATTATACTACTTGTATATGCTAATATCATTGAATAAATATCATAATACATATTAGCAGATGATTTTTTAGACAACAAAATATGTTAATAAATGTTGTGGTATGTTAATGTGAATAGTTTGAATGAAACATGATGGCATGTGTTAGTTGGATGTGTCAGTGGATGGTGACATGGACACTTTGCATGCAGAGATAGAATGTGCTAGTGGGATGTTGAGTGGATGATGATGTGGACACTTTGCATGGCAAGAGAAATAGCTAGTGGGGTTTATCTATATAAGAGATTTATCTATATAAGAGATATAGATAGCTCAAGCGGTTTCGGCTTCTCTTGATGTGTGGCCTATAGCTGCATTGTATGTCACTGTAGTAGCTCCTTTTCTCTCTCAAGGCCAAAATGGACTACTTCCTCCATCCTAAATTGTAAGTCGTTTGACTTTTTTAATATAAAGTTTGATCACTCGTCTTATTCATGCCAGGAGTGTGAGTTCTCTGTTTTCTTTTCTCTCCCTTCCCCTTTCACGCTCACACTCTCCATTCCAGATCTTGCAAGGGCAAGCTTGGTGGTAGTCGAGGAAGAGCGAACTTGGTGGTGCAGGTAGGCCAGACGAGGTGTGACGGTGCTCATGGAGAAGATCTTTGGCCAATGCCACCTTGATCTGAAAGGGCTTAGTAGCAGGCATCCTCGGTGGCGGCGGGCTCAGGAGTTTTGGCCGGCCTCGGGAGCGGCTTGGTGGTGTCGTGGTGGTGGTGGGCTTAGGAAATCAGGCCCTCGTTTAGTTCCCCAAATTTGCCCTAAATTTCACTATGCAAAAAGAAGATTCCCTATCACATCAAAATGCTTACATGCGTATGGAGTACTAAATTTAAATGAAATAAAAAACTAATTATGCAGTTTGATTGTACTTTGCGAGACGAATCTTTTGAGTCTAATTAGTCAATTTTTGGATAATATTTCATAAATATAAATGAAATACTACAGTGCGCTACAGTGTCAAAGTGCCAAAATTTATCATCCCAAATTGGATAGGCACACTGGTGGTACGGTGGTGGTCTCGAAAGCAGCTCAGCGGCGCGGACCTAGGAGTGCATGCGCGGCTTGGTGGCGGCAATAGGCTCGCAGGGTGCAACGGCAGCAACAAATTTTTGAACATTTTTTAAGTCATTTATCACCGTTCATTTACAACCAGCGATGATAAGCTTTATTTTCACTACGGACCATCAGCATCAAATTGAAAAACTTGCTGGTGGTAGGCATTTTATATCCTACCATGATAAGATATAATATGTAGGAGTGTTCATCCATGCCACGGTGCCACTTTCTGGGTTGGTGTGCAGTTTTTATACATATTCACCATGTGTTTGGCATATAGCACACATGGACTAGCCGGATGTCATTATTCTCTTTTATTTCGAATCATTTTGTTATTTACTGGCTGAATAATATCTTACCTTAGATTACAGTTCAGTTGGTGTGCACGTTCTGCTAAAAAAAAAAAAAGTTTCTGTGCACGTGTCACTGGACTAGTGGAGTGAGGAAATATTAACTGATGGTTACGGCATTTTATCCTAGATATTTTCCGTGGACAACTGACATTTCCTGTTTTTTTCTATTTGCAACCTTCTCGTTTTCACATTACCCCTTTTGTCTTTTGAGGTGTGGACATGATAAAAAGGGTTCTCATTTTTTGTCATGATCATCAGGTGCATGGACACCGTGCCATTATTCCTATCGAACCCTGTCAAGTGACGTTCACATATATGGAGTTTGATATCATAATTAAGAAAAAAATATATTGTTTTATCTTGCATTGTGCTCATGATTACATTTTCAGACAACATCAGACCATTTTTTCCTCACCAACTTCTTCCACTGCGATTTATTTATTCTGATACCAAACTTGCATATACTAGTATTTTTTAAGAAAAATAGTAAAAAGAGGGGAGTGTTTGTAAATACCATGTTGGTTCTGCTGAAAAATAGTAAGCGGCTGCTCCTCACTTGGCATTCTAGGTCTATGCATGGATCAAAACCACGTCGTGTGTTTTTTTTCCTTGTTAACGTTATGGTAGCCAGATCTCATACTGAGGACTCTTGTGTAATAAAAAACATGGAGTTGTTCAGAAGCCGTTAGGCAGCACGCTTAAGGAATTATTGCAACGAATTTTCTTCAACTGCTGGTAGAATGGTAAACTGGTAGTTGGTAAGTTGCTTGCAAATTCCAACAGATCCAGTTCTATTCTTGGTTGCAATCTGCTTATACCTGTTCTAGATTACACTTTAGTGGAGTGAGAACATTTCAATTGATATGACTGTAATTGGTAAAACACACCCCTCAAAAAATGAATGTAACCTTACATTAGTAAAGAACATATCTTCGGTTTTTAGTTTTACTCGGATCCAGGCCCGGGAATAACAAGATCATTAGTCCCCATTCGAGCCACAAACTAGCACTAAAAACTCTAGCCCAGCGGTTAGCGTCGAAGGCTTTTGCAGAAGAGGGTCTTTAGTCTAGGTTGGTGGGACTAGAGGGTGATCGTTAGTCAGTGGCGGAGCTCACACGAAATTTTAGGTGGGGCACGGACGCATGTGATCCCAAGCATATTTGTATTGCTATCACACAAATAATAGTTTAAGTGCCTAATAAATGGTAAATATTTTAAACTGAAGGAGTCCACGATCCCCAGAAGAGTATTGATGTTTTTTAAAAATATTATGACAGTTATCATTAGCTTAGTATGTGCACTCACAATAAAATGATGAACCTCATGGCCTTTTCTTTCTCTCATGTGTGCTGATTGAACAAAGTACCAGCTTTATAAACTTGTTTCTCTTTTTTTATCTACTTTTTTTTTTTAATTTAAACTTGTTTCTCTTTGATCTTCGCTACGGCTCTACAAACTTGGTCACCTCACCTGCAATCAGTTCATTTTACTTGGTGCGTTTGAGGTTTATTTCGAGAGGAAGACATAATAATTTCTCAACAAGATGAACAACACAACATAATATAGAAAACAAAAATATTCATTATTTAGATGTATTTCTGAAATAGACGTTCAGACGTTTTGATTGGCCACTTGGCCGGGAGCACATTTACTGCGCTTGGGCCATGGTCAAGGACTGAACGACGAGCGCAGGCATCGCTTGCCGATTTTTTTCTAGAAAAAAAGGAAAAAATAAAAAAGCATCGCTGACCGAGGCACAGAGTCGGAGTCTCGTAGGCCTCCTTCAGTCTCGTTCTTCCTTCTTCTCGAGTCAACAAACAACACAGATTGGGAAGGAATAGCTGGGGGTCTTAGCGCCGGTGCAGTAGCTGGGGCAGCTGCCCCAGTGTGCCATATGGGGAGCTCTGCCTCTGTCGTTAGTTCCGGTTGGCTTTTCTAACAGGGACTAAAGATCCCACTACAATTTATTCCGGTTAGTGAGTCAACAGGGACTAAAGGGCGACCTTTAGTTTTAGTCTGCGCACTAATCAGGACTAAATGTCTGTCTCTATATCTTTCTTCCTTGGTACCCTCGACCTAAGCCATCTAATACAACTATTTCTGCTTTTGCTTCGAGTGAGTAAATTCTTGCTCTTGGCTCTTGAGAAGCTCTTCGTTGCTCCCTCCATTCTACTTTCTAAAGGTTAGCAACTTCTAATCTTTTATTGCTAATGTAGTGTATTATGGTTCAGAGAAATTTGTGATTTTTAGATTAGAACTAATGATGGTGAAGTTTATCTTTATTTATAATTCATTTCTAAGTAAGCTTAAACAAATTTCTAGATCTTTATTAGCAACATTATTCCTAGATGGATCCGCAGTCCCGATTAGGAAACCGAAACTGAGTTGGTTTCTCAACCTAGACTGCATTTCCTTTCTTTACTAGTGATAGTTTTTGTCTTTAGTAAGACTATTTGAATGTCAAATTTAGAAAAGAGTATCAATCTTTATGACCCCGAATAGGTACATTGGAAAAGCCAAAACATCATTAATTTGAAACGGGAAAGTATGTATTTAGAAAAAATAAAATAATTTATTGTGACTATTTTCTCTACTGAAGAAATGGAGGACACAAGAGAGTGGAGATGCAGATGCCGTGTTCGCCCGTCAATACCCTTCACATCACACCGTATAAACACAGCAAAACTAAACCACACGAGAGAGCTGCCGAATTTCAAGGCAAGGATTATTCAAATATTATATTTTTCATTTTTCAGAAGATTCACACGTGGCCGCGGTCTTCGTTGAACCGACAACGAAGCCTGCTGGGGCCCGAGACAACCAGCATTTTGTTTTGTGCGCATTCCATGAGCGATGACACACTGGCCACCAAAACACTGTGAGCATGGATTGTTAAGATGTGACCAACTCAGAGTTACAAAGTGGTTTTTCAATAAAACTAAACTAGACATACAAATTAAATTTAAAAAGAGATGAACGGGTTCTTAATTTTTTGCCAGTTACATTTTTTTGAGGGAACATTTGCCAGTTACATGATCGAGCGAGGCCTATAGATGACGTTTATGCATACACGTACACTATCACTCTTATAAATGCATCCATACACATTCTACTTTTATGAGCACATTCAAAAGATCAACATTCAAAAGATCAAGCCAGGACAAAAATTTAAAAATAATAACGAGGTTATCATAGACGCTTCAGTACGGATGAGGACGTCGTCTATTACTGGAAGAGTACGAGATTGGTTGTCAGTTGAGACGATCTCACTGATTGATCTGCCAAGTTGCGTATCCTTCGTCCTTTGCTTCCGTTAGGCTACCTACGCTAGCTAGGTGTGGCGTATGCGTATCCGATCCGCGTATGTAACGTCACCCGGGTGGCACAGTTATAGCCTTATAGGCACAGCCACAGTGGCACCTGTCAATATCTAGTGAACAATGACATGATAATATACTACTACCACTCTCAAAAAGAAAGTCATCCAAAGTTGCGTGGGTGTCAAATTTTTTCAAGTTTAACTTGGTATATATACAAGATATTATCAATTTTTAAATCTTTCAATGAATTACTATAAAAATGTATTCAGTTATATAATTGATATTTGTTATATGCCACATTATTAATTACATCATATATATCAATATATGTATATTTAGTCAAAGTTAAAAATGTTTAACTTAGAATGACACCCTTTATATATATAAGAGAAGTAGGGTTCTGTAGAAACATACTTCGATCCTTATGTTCAAAAAAATATATAATTCTGCCTACTCAAACTATCTTAAGTTTGACGATATTTTTATTAGACAAAACAATATTGAAATAGATAGTGCTACGTAAATATTTTTTTGACAAATCTAATGATATATGTTTAGTATGATGAATATTAGCATACTTTTCATAAATTTGATCAAACTTAACAATATTTTTTGACTTCATGCTAGCTACTCTAAAAATCACATTCTACTCCTCGAATGCAATTTTAGAAATTGTATCTAGTTCTGTTGAGTGGAGGCATCATAGACCTGTCGTGTGCGCTTGGGCCGGGCATTCCTTTTTTTGACCGGAACGGTCGGGGAGTCCCCGACCTACTTTTTTTTTTCTTTTCAATTACATGAATGAATGAATACAAGAGGTTTTTTACAAGGCTTCAAGGCCCAAAAGAGAAAAGAAATAATTGTTAGCTATAGCTATCTCTCCAATTAGTGATCAGAATTTTCCTCGATGCTTTTGATTTGACACAAACCAAAGCTAGTTCATTTTAGAAATGGATCTTCCAGGCTTCAACGCTTCTCGAGCCATTGTCAAAGATTACCTTGTTGCGATTGCACCAGATGCTCCAGCATGCAGTTATCATTACCTCTCTGAATATGACACAGTTGAATGTGTTTCTTGCACTGATTATCATATCTAGTGGAGGCAGGTTCAGCTCCCAGTTGATCGGTATGTGGCCCAACAATCTCTACTAAAGCTGCACTCAAAAGAAGAGGTGAAAGCAGCTTTTTTCAATGTTGCTGTTGCACAGGCCACAGGGTGTGGTCATCCAGATGCATGTGTTTCCTTCTAAGAATGTTTTTTGTATTGAACATGTCTCTAATGAGGAGCCAAAAGAAGAATTTTTTATTGCCTAGATTAATTGAGGCCCACAGCCATTTGAACAAGGGTGAGACACCACTCTCTTCTGTCATAGCTTTGAACAAGGACCGGGCATTCCTACATGATAACATGAATGGTCCGGTCTCTTGTTCAAAGTCCACTAGGAGTCATCGCCGTTTGAATAGTGTGTCCACATAAAAAAAAATGCTGTGGATGCTATGAGTTCCCTGCTAAGCACGTAATTCTTGCCCTAGGCGAGCTGCTGGGGATGAAATGAATCATGCATGACGACAGCAATAGTATATCCTTCACCTTTAGCTGGGATGATCGATCTGATGACATCGCCGGAACATTCTCTGCTGGCATCATCATGAGTCATGACAGTATGCACAGCGATGGTATATGCTAGCTCGAAAGGTACTGTGGTGGATGGTGGTGTGTGTACGGTGTATCTGGAAGGCTGCAGCGAGGAGAAAGGATCTCAAAAGAAAACGCAGCTTGTCGAACTATTCAACCAGATGATGTTCCATCTTGTGATTCTTGTGGGGGTGGTATCTATCTATTCCCAGGGCTCATCAATCGTTTTCCCACGTGCAAGTGGTTCCTCATGTGGCACTATGCGGCATCTATAGCAGGCCTGTTTCCAATTGCCTTGTTACCAAATTTTGTAAACCTCAAGATTCAGTACACCGTACCCGTGCTTTCCAAAATTTACTGCCATTGTGAGTGCAAAGTTTCATGATCGCACTCTTATTCATTAGAGTGCCACATTAGCAAAAATATAATAAAAATATCGAGAAAACAATCATTCTCGAAGTCTCAATACTAAACTTTTATTATAGTGTAGCTTTTAATTTGGCCTATGACTTACTTAGAGTTAAAGACAGCCCAATAATTAAGCTTCATGTAGATGAAACTTATCGATTCTTTCTTATCATAAAAACATCGTGTTATCATAAATACCTATGTGATAGTGACACTCCATTAAATGTTCATGAAATTTTTACTAATATTAGCCTTAGGATAGTTCCGACACAATTTGTTTTGAAACAACCCAATATGATTCCTTTGCAGAGCCATATGATTCCTTTGTTTTGAAACAACGCAATATGAAATCTTTTTATATACTATATTGTAGCGTATTGAGCTGTGAAAGCTTTATAATAAGATACTAGTAAAGCCTAATTGAGCTGTAAATTGCTGCACTTTTGTATGCACTAAAAAAATACTTTACTGCTGATAAGGAAAGCTTGACCTTTGTGCTCCTTGCTATTATTCTACACTTGTCCACTACCTTTTTGTTTCTGCACGTGTTGCGCTAACAATTGTCTTTCATAGTGGAAACCTTAAGTGCCATCACATCTTATTGGGGCAATAAGAAAGATATCCAACATTGGGAATTGCCTTTTTGAGTAATTGATTTTTTTCTTAGTTATGCTTATGCACCAAGAATAAGGCTCCAATTTCTCAAAAGAAAAACAAGAATAAAGCTTCAAAGGCCTCCAGAGTCCAGATCGATGTAGGTGAAGGTACCAACTTTTTTAGGCATCTTGGTGAAAGCTGTAAATAAAGTCGTGAAAGCATATATATGGTGAAAAGTAACTATTTTATACCATCTCATTTTTCTAAAGTTTGGACACATTAAATCGTCATTAAAGACTACATACTACCTCTATTTTTTCTATTTTCTTTTATGACGAGCGACATTAGTGCGTGTTTGGGACTCTGAGTCAAACAGTTATGGCTCAGCATCAAGTTAAAAAAAGGGCGTACCTAGTGTCGTAGGCTCCTGCACTACGGGTCTAGGGAAATGAAAATAGTCGACATGGATAAATTTCAACAACGGCTAAGAATGATGATGTCACACAACTTTGGCCACTTCACAACCAAACAATCCTATAATGTGCCTCTATTAAATAATATTTGTGGTTTAAAAAGCAACGACCGCATTAGGGTGCTCATTGTACTAAATAAAATATCACTACAGGAATCGCGCGATTTGCCGACAGCCCAGTGGTTTCCCGACAACCGAGGATGCGGGGCGTCGGCAAACAAAAAAAAAAAAAAATTCCCGGCTTTGCCGACGACGTTGGCCATAGGCGTCGGCAAAACTGGGCCATTTTTTGCCGAGGGAATTGTTTGCCTACAGCTTTGGCGGCGGGTTTGCCCGACAAATGCCGCCGAAAAAATTTGTCGGCAAAAATGTACGGCCCGGCTTTCTTAAACGACAGGAATTTGCCCCTGTCGGCAAAGCTTTGGCAGGGAATCGAGACCACCTGTCGGCAAAGCTTTGCCAGACAACCTTGTTGACCTGGCATCGGCGAAGGGCAACGGGCGGCCCGGTTGACGGCGCTGTTCCTTCGCCGACAGACCGGTGGCTGTCGTAAAATACGCCGACCCTGATTGCCGGGATTCTGTCGGCAAAAGCCGGTTTGCCGACGGATTTTTGCCGACAACGGTTTGCCAACAGCCCAAGGCAAATCTGTCGGCAAACCCTTTGCCGGCTTGTATATTGGGCTTCGCCGAAAGCTTTAAGCTATCGGCAAACCCGCATCCCTGTAGTGTATGTTATCGGTTTTGACTCTACTTTTCATCCTAAAAGAATGCAATTATATAGATTTCAAGTTTGAAAAAGTAGGATCAACATTTAATTTATATACCCAAATAGGTTTCATATGCAATTATCATTTTTTAATTAATCCAATGCTGCTTATTCAACATAAATGCTAATGTTTTTTTTATAGATTTGATTATATTTGAATAAATTTGACTTCTTGAAACGTGGGAATTATATTCGTTTTGGGGAGGTAGGTAGTAAAACACTAGACTAGCGCGGGGAGGAGACAAAGAGCTCAGTTGGAACGGATCATTGGGGTTTGACCAGACGTGGTGCGAAAGGCCTGCCTTCGTTCAACAGAGAAGGAATTCTGCGTCTGCCCCATTGCTGCGATTCTCCTGTCTCGTGTCCCAAACTCCCAGCACAGTCAGGACGGCACTCGCACAGTCGCACCAGTCGGTCTTGGTCCAAGTCAATGTCGTCCCAGAACGAAGGCTCAAGTCTTGACTACCTAAGCATCAAGCACGCACGGTGGTTGACAGTAGATCGGTAGGTCCAAGTCAATGTCGTCAATGCACTGGTTCCCCGGTGGCAAGATAATTTGCACTGCACTTGCCGATGGACTGTAGGCACGAGCCATGGAGGAGCACTGTGTCTGTCGGTCCGACGAGGACGGAGCACAAAAAAAGCCGAAGCGAAGCGGACGCAACGCCGGTGGTTGCGCGCGCACGTAAGGCCGTGTGACGATTGACGCTGCCGCCGCGCCTCCCGGCCGCTGGCACTGGCCTGGGCGTCGCCGTCGCGACGACACGCTGACGGCGACCTGAAAAGGTAGCACACAAGTGGAGCCGCCCACGCGGAACAGACGCGTGAAATGCAGATATGCCGTGCAGGAGGTGCGTTGTTTTTGGCTCGGCGTGCGTCAGTGTGTGCACTGTGCGATGCAGATTGGCAGGACCAGGACCGACCGACCGACCCAGCCAGCAGAAAAGGCTCCAAGAGGACGGAAACGACGCACCTGGCCCAGATGTTTTCGATGCAGCGCACCTGCATGGGTTCGTGCACGCATGCAGCAGTACTTCAATTATTGCCAGCAATCAAACCCTTACAGATTACACGGATTAAATCGTTATTACCAGACTCGGGAGAGTTGACTTGCAGATTGCCACAATCACAATTCACAATTCACCCACGCCAAAAATTTAGAAAGCATCAACTCGGCAATGTCAAAGCGTGATGACCACTAGGGCGATGCGTACCGACCTGCACGAAGAATTCCTCATCCACAAGCAAGAGATTATTCCGCGCGCGCTCCTGTTCCCCGCCTGACGAGCGACGAGCTAGTGAAAGGACCTCATCAGACTTGGTGCTCACCAGTTGATATTACTCGGGCAGTCGTGCAGGGCTAGCAAGTATTGTCGCTCCCTGAAAAAGGTACAGAGCGAACTTTGTGGAGAGAGAGCTGAACAGTCATCGTCATGAGGATCTGATCTGAGGACCACGGCACAATGTGGACGAGATTAATCCACTCCCAAACTGTAGCGTGCAATCAAGCTCCAACTTTGCGGCGTCACAGGCGGCTCTTGCTGATGAATCAGTAAGGTACAGTCTTGCAGTCCACACTTATCCATATCATCTTGTGTATTTGTGATGTAAGGGCACAGCCACAACACGAAATCAATGCCATTGCGGCTATGTCAACTTCTGATTTTACAGGGTTAACACATGACTCTGTTCGGATTCCATGTTAGTGCCGTATTAGTACTAATTAGCCATGTTAGTGCCTAACCTGCTTTCTACTGGCAACAGAAGTCCACACTAGCGTGAACGCGAGGTCTTATGCTATTGATCCTCTGTGTTGAAGATCTCTTCGGATTCCATGGGAGACGACCAGTAGTGCAGTAGGGATTCCACAGTGAGACGTCGTGTAGCGCTCAACATTGAGATGAAGAAGCGGCAGCCGTCGACCTTGTATCCTTCCAGAGGGTTTCTGTGTCCAAAAAGGGTTCTCACATTCCCCCTTTTGTCTTTTGAGGTGTGGACATGATCAAAAAAAGGTTCTCATTTTCCTATTGAATCGTGTCAAGCGACGTTCACATATATGGGGTTTGATATCACAAGAAAAAATATATGTAAATTGTAAGTCGCTTTGATTTTTTTGATACATATACTTTGCTATGTATCTAGACATACGTAAAATCTAGATGAAGAATAATATAGATATAACAAAAAAGCAAAAGTGACTTAAAATTTAGAACGACCGGAGTACATCATATTCATATAATTAGTCAAAGTTAAAAATGTTGGCCTTAGAATAACACTCTTTATAGATGGGAGGGGTTATGTAAAAACACAGACTCCGATCCGTATTATGTTTGAAAAAAATATAATCCTACATATTCAAACTATATTAAGTTTAATGATATATATTTTTATTAGAAAAAATAGTATTTATAAATTGAAAGAGATAGTACTATGTAAATATATATGATGACAAATCTAATGGCATATATACATACATTTAGTATGATGAATATTAGTATAGTTTCTATAAATTTAATCAAATTTAACAGTTATCTTTGGTCCTTTGCTTCTGTTGAGTGGTGGCATCCTAGACCTGTCGTGCGTGCTAGCACTCTACTACTACATGATCCATCCGGTTGTGTTTTTTTCACGAGCAGGCATATACGACCATATTTCATTAAGAAGGCAGGAAAAATCAATCCATCCGGTCGTGTTCAACGTCCACTTGGAGTCATCGCCGTTTGAATAGCGTGTCCACATAAAAATGCTGTGGATGCTACGAGTTCCCTGCTAGGCACGTAATTCTAGCCTAGGAGCTGCTGTGCTGGGGATGAAACATGCATGTCAGCAACAGTATATCCTTCACCTTTAGCTGGGATGATCGATCTGATGACATCGCCAGAACATTCTCTGCTCGCGTCATAGGACAGCGTGCACAGAGATGCTATGCTAGCTCGAAAGGTACACTGCGCATGTGGTGGTGTGTGTACGGTGTATATGGAAGGCTGTGAGAAAGGGTCTCAAAAGAAAACGCGGCTACAAGAAAACGAACTATAAACCAGATGATGTTGCATCTTCTGATTCGTGGTCGTGGGTGGTATCTATCTATATGGTCTAGTTTAGTTGTCAAATTTTGCATGTGCAAAGTTGGTATTTTGAGAAATGATCTCAAAAGAAAATGCAGCTCCAACGGACTATAAACCAAACTGGAGGGGGGGGGCCGCGCTACGCGCGGGCTGCAGCAGCCGCAAAAAAAAAAAGGCTGGCATTGAACAGTAACGGATCCGTCAAGAAACAGTAGCGGGTTTGGGAGAGGACCCGCTAGCGAGCATTAGCGGGCCACAGGAACAGTGATGAACCCGGTAAGGAACAGTATTGGGTCTCTTGCTACAGTACGGACCCGTTAAGGAGCAGCCGACCCGGTACTGTGGATGAGCAGTGAACCGTGACTCATTTCCGCGCCCGTACTGTAGATGAACATGGCCACTGTAGCTATCATCACCGAAAATAAAGATCTATATAGATGATGTTGCATCTTGTGATTCGTGGGTGGTATCTATCTATGGTCTTGTTTAGTTGCTAAACTTTGCATGTGCAAAGTTGGTATTTTAACACTATAACATCTTTGTGGCGTTTTCGTTTGTATTTGGTAAAACATCCCAAACGTTGATTAATTAGGCTGAAAAACGTTCGTCTCCAAAATCTGATAAAGCGTAACGATTAGTTTTTATTTAGTCTATATTTAGTATTCCATGTATGTCTTTGGCGTTTTTCATATCATGGGAATCTCCTTTTGCATAATGGAATTTGAGACAAATTTTACTAAACAAGGCCTATCTATTTCTAAGGCTCATCAATGGTTTTCCCACGTGCAAGTGGCCGGTTCCTTCTGTGGCACTATGCAGAATCTATATATAAATTCACATGCATATATAGCAGGCCTGTTTCCAATTGCCTTGTTACGAAATTTTGTAAACCTCAAGATTTAGTATACCGTACCTGTGCTTTCCAAAAATTTATTGCCATTGTTAGTGCAAAGTTTCATGTCGTTATTCATAACAGTGCCACAACAGCAAAAATATAACAAAACTATTGAGAAAACAATCACTCTCAATACTAAAGTTTGATTATAAGAAATCTTTATTATACATATTGTAGCATACTGAGCTGAAAGCTCTATAATATATGAGATACTAGTAAAAAGCCTAACTGAGCTGTAAATTGCTGTACTTTTGTATGCTGTAAAAAGCACTTTACTGCTGATAAGAAAAGCTTGATATTTGTGCACCTTGTGATTATTCTACTATTGTCCACTGCCCTTTTGTTTCTGCACGTGTCAATAATATAATTCTTTACATGTTTGTGCGCTAACAGCTGGCATCATAGTAGAAATCTTAAGTGCCATCACATCTTATAGGTGCAAAAAGAAAGATATCCAACATTTGCAGTTCCCTTTTTGAGTAATAGATTTTTTTTCTTTAGTTATGCTTATGCACCAAGATCCAAGAATAAGCGGCTCCAAGGCCACTGTTGGCGGTACTTAAACTCATTTTTAACCCCGCCAACTCTAGTCTAGGCAACACCAATTTTCACCTAGAATAGGCCTCTACTCTAACTATTTTCACGGTGTGGTGCGAATCTTTGTTTTGCAGGACATACTTAATTTTCACCTAAAATGGACCAAGACATGAAGAAAAATGCATGGGTGAAAACATCTTTTATTTTGGTCCAAGCAAAACAAGAGAAAAAGAAGGAAATCAATTTCGAGGCCGGCCCAACAGAATAACCGGCATGGGCCGACCGGGGCCCAACAAGGAGGCAACCGACCAAAGGCGAAGGCCGGCGGGGCCCGGCCCAGCGTGAGCGCTTTGGCGCGCGCGCCGTTTGAGCGCGGCCCGGGCCCACCGGTTGGTCGGTTTGATTGCCGCCTCGATGGTCGGTTCGGGGTGTTTTTGACATTTGCCCTACTCCCAGGAAACCGACCATCCCACTCCTATATAAGTATGGGCAAGCCTCCCCTTCAACAACAATTCATTATTCATTTTAGTTCTCACTCTTCACCATACCTCCATTCCACAAGTGTACAATAGAGTAGAGCCAATCTAACTAGCCTAGCTAGAATAGAAGTAAGGAGTGAGAGAGGAGCAAGAGTAGAGCATCTCTTCAAGAGAGCTCTCGGGAAGCTAGTCTTCCACGGGCGGAGTCTTAGGACTTGTCGGCTCCTCATCGCTTGTACCTCTACGGCGTCTTGCTACTTGAAGTAAGACATCGTGTTCATCTTTCGGTAATACCTTTGAGTAAGTTATTCTTGCTTGTTATCTTCTTGCGGGTTCGTCGTTCGTCCGTGACGGAAGCTCTAGTAAGAGGACCCACGATAGAGACGGGAGCTCGGCCACCGCTAGAGTTGTAGCAACCGGCATAGACGTGGTGTCTAGGCTAGGACCTACCTTCGTTTGCCTCGTAGTCACGGTTGAGGTGGTAGGCGGCGGTGGTGACGGCCCCTGTCCGTCCCTTGTAATCCCCACGTCCGCTACGGCGTGAGCTACAGGCCGGCATCACTTGGCGAGACCCAGTGCGATCCGGTGCCGAGTAAGAAGTTTAGCAACGAGTTTAGCCATCTCCTAGGCCCATTACCCTAGAAAACCTCATTACCTAAGCTATCCTACTCCATCTCTGGGCAACCTCTGGTTAGAATTAACTCACAAGCCGTTCTTCGTGAAAGAAATACGATACCCGATTACTCACCGGGTGAAGTGCTATAATGGTGATTTCCGTGCGCTTGCGGATTTGGCTGCACACGCTAAGAAACGCCAACAGCCACTAGAGTCTCGATCGATGTAGGCGAAGGTTTTAACTTTTTTAGGCATCTCTGTGAAAGCTCTAAATAAAGTCGTGAAGGCATGTAAATATATGGTAAAAAGTAACTATTTTATAGCATCTCGTTTTCTAAAGTTTGGTCACATTAATTCGCTAAAGAAGACTACCTCTATATGCCTGTTCTAGAAAAGAGAGATTATACTACCTTTATATATTTTTTTTATTTCCTTTTTGCAATGGACGATGGGCGTGTTTAGTTGGGACTATGAGTCAAACAGTTATGACTTATCGTCCATCTGAGCCCCGAACGTGAAAAAAAAAATCCAACAACACCTAAGAATGATGATAGTCAGGCCAGTTCACAACCAAACAAGCCCATAATGCTCTATTAAAGAATATTTGTGTTCATCAAAGACAATGGTTGCATTATATCCTTTCAAAAAAAATGGTTGCATTATAGTGCTCATTCTACTTACTAAAATGTGTTAATTAATTTTGACTCTACTCCCTCAGTCGAAATGGAATATTTTCAGATAGGTTTCATATCCAATTACATTTCACAATTAATCTAATGCTACTTATTCGATGAATTAAATGCTAATATTATTTTTGTACAGATTTGATTAAATTTGAATACATTTGGCTTTTTAGAGAGTGAGAATTATATTTCTTTTGAGAGGTGTAGGTACAGCACTGGAACAGTAGAGAGAGAGAGAAGTGAGTGAGAGCTGAGTTTTTTTTTCTCGAATACGCAAAAGACTTGCGCATCATTTTCATTAAGAAGAAGAATGCAAAATGCAATGCAGTACAACGAAACCGGGGTGGAAACCAGATTTGAAACAAGCTCTGCCACCTCCGGTAAAGAGCAACAAGAAAAAAAGAGCAAGCAAGAAACAAAGGGCCGCCCCGCCCAACGAACAACCTGCGGAGCAAAGCTCACGTGCAGACATCACCCTAGCAAATGACCAAACCAACGGCGACTAAGTACATGAAGCGCCGGGGCGGCGGACGAAGAGGGAGCTCGTGACGGCCTCATCGGAGCCTTCAAGAAGGGAATGACGTCGTCAGACGCCAACTCCAGAGGACTTCGCCGGAACCTTCGTTCCCGAGCCCGCCAATCGTCGCAGACGGACGGAAAGCCGGAGACGCCTTCAGGAAGGGGATGACGTGGACGCCACCGTTGCCGCTCCCGGGCAAGCCCGAGGAGAACTGGTTTTCATCATCACCGTCGCCTGAGGGGGTCCGACCTCGACCCACCACCCCGGTGGGGAGGAAGGGCCCAGCCGCCCGTCGAAGATCCGTGGTAGTCATCGCAGGGGAGCTGGGGTAGCGCGCATCGTAGCGGCCCGCTCCTCGACCCACCGCCCGGTGGGGAGGGCGAGCCCCGTAGGAGTAGATGGCGTGCGCGCTTGCCGCCGGCCGCCCGGCTCACTCCTCGGCGGCACCCCCGACGCCGGCCGAAGTCCCGACCTCAAGACCAGGCGAGAGCGGTGCGCCGGTGGGTTTGAGATAGGCTCTGCGGGGCTGGGGGCGTGTCGGCGAACACCGCCGCCGCCACATGACAAGGGGAGAGGGGCGGCTCGCGCGAGGGCCATCCCGCCGCCAAGAACCGCCTCGCTGCGCGGAGTTGCGGTTGGTGGCTTCCCCGCAACGACCCTAGCCGAGGCCCCTGCCTCGAGGCCCGGGGTAAGTGCAGCGGGCGCGGGCGCGCTGACAAGTCGGGGAGGCACCGGGGATGGCCGGGCACTCACCGCCCTCCCTGTCTAGGGCGGAGGTCCCGGAAATCGAGTCAACCCGACGGCCGGCGCCGGGGAGGACGGAGTACGCGGGGGAGACGGAGGGAGGAGGAGCGGCATCGGCACCGCCCGGCCGAGCGCCCGCGCCTCCGAGACCCGGCACACTAGCCCCGGCGAGAGCGGGCCCCGTCCACTCGGCCGCCGGCCGCCGCCGGCGTCAAAGATGGAGGAAGGGAGGGGGGGAGGAAGCCGCCAATCTCGCTGCTGCAGAGGAGGACGCTCGGGCATGGGCCAGCCGGCCGCCGCCGCCGGCCCCAAGCCGTCTCCGACCCCGCCGTCCACCATCTGCAGAGGTGCAGCCGCAGGGGGGGGCGGACCCGGCCAAGGCGTGGCCAGATCCACCGCCGCCAGGATACGTGGGGGAGCCCGGGGTGGGGCCGGCCGGCCGCCGCCGCCGGGCCCAAACCCTAGCTCGACCCCGCCGCGTGCGGCTGCAGGGAGAGCCGGAGCCGGAGGTGTGGACCACGGCGAGCAGCACCAGGAGGCCGGGCGCTCGCCGCCCCGGGGAGCCGACCAGCTGCCGCCGGCCCCGAACCCTAGGGCCGCCGCCGCGGGGCACAGGCCACCCGGGAGCCCACCCTATCGCCAGATCCACGCGAGTGGGTGCCGGATCTGCGCGATGGGGGGCCGGAGGTGGCCGCGCCGCCGCCGGTGGCCGCCGGCGCCTGGAAGCCGAGGAGGAAAGGGGCGGGGAGGCGGGAGAGACGGGAGGGAGCTGCGGGAGGGATGCTTTTGAGCCCCACGCGCCGCCATGCCGGCGAGCGTGGCGGCGCGGCCCCGGGCCGGAGCTGAGGAGGCGGGGCGCTGGTGGCGGCGGCGGGGGGGGCCCCCGAGTCGCCCCCCGGGGGAGGCGACGCGAGGGAGACGGAAGGAGAAAACTCGAGTGAGAGCTGAGTTGGGACGGATCTTTGGGGCTTGAACACATGTGGTGCGAAAGGGTCTTCGTTCAATAGAGAAGGAAATCTGCATCTGGCCCGGTCCCATTGCTGCGATTCTCGTGTCCCAAACTCCCAACACAGTTAGGACGAAGTCTGTTAGGACGAAGTCTTCAGGTCTTGGTCTAAGTCAATTGTCGTCCCTGAACGAAGGCTCAATAAGTCTCGACTACCTGAGCATCAAGCACGCACGGTGGTACACAGCAGGTAGGTCGCTCCAAGTCAATGTCTGCGTGTGGATGGCACTGGTTCCCTGGTGCCAAGGTAACTTGCACTGCACTGGCCGATGCAGTCTAGGCATGAGCCATGGTCCATGGAGAAGCACTGTGTCACGGCGACAGATGCACAGCAACTTGTGTATGGTGTCGGTCCGACGATGACGGAGCACAAAAAAGGCCGAACCGAAGCGTACGCAACGCCGGTGGTTGCGCGCGGACGTCAGGCCGTATGACGATTGACGCCGCTGCCGCGCCTCCCGGGCACTGGCACTGGCCTGGGCGTCGCCGTCACGACGACACGCTGACGGCGACCCTGAAAAGGCGGCACACAAGTGGAGTGGAGCCGCCCACGCGAAACAGACGCGTGAAATGCAAATATGCAAATGCGATGAGATGCAAAGGTGTGTTGTTTTGGCTCGGCGTGCGTCAGTGTGTGCGATGCAGATTGGCAGGACCAGGACCAACCGACCCAGCCAGCAGGTCCCAAGAGGACGGAAACGACGAGGGCGGCTCGAAACCTGGCCCCGGTGTTCCGATGCAACGCACCTGCGTAGTGCCTCAATTATCGCCAGCAATAAAATCCTTACAGATTACAAGGGTTAAATCGTTTATGACCAGAATCCGGAGAGTTGACTTGCCGATTAATTGCCACAATCGCAACTCACACACAAACGCCAAAAATTTTCAAAAGCACCAACTCGGACTCGGCAATGTCAAAGCATGATGACCACTAGGGCGATGGGTACCGACCTGCACGAAAAGATCGGCGTCCACAAGCAAGAGATTCAGCAAGCGCTACTGTTCCCCGTCTGACGAGCGACGAGCGAGTGAAAGGACCTCATCAGACTTGGTGCCACACCTGGTACAGGGTTGGCGAGTATTGTCGCGCCCTGAAAAAGGGTACAGTGCGGACTTGGAGAGAACTGAACAGTCGTCGTCATGACGATCTGATCCAAGGACCACGGCGCAATTTGGACGAGATTAAGCCACTCCTCCCGAGCTGTAGCGTGCAAACAAGCTCCAACTTTGCGGCGTCACAGGTACGGTGGCGGCTCTTCCGTATTGCTGATACGGGATCAGTAGGAGTGCACTGTCTTGCAGTCCACACACTTATCCAGTCAATTATCCTCTTTGTGTATTGTGATGTAAGGGCACAGCCACAGCGCGAAACCAATGCCATTGCGGCCATGTCAGCTACTCTCAGCTTGTGATTTTTTTTTTCGGGGCTCGGACGTTTTTCTTTAAGAAGAAAGAAAGAAGAAAGGCCAGTTACAAAGAGGTTCGCGGAGTAATCACTGGATTACCAATGAAGCCCAACACATAAACACAAAGCGAAACGGAGAGGGCACCCTCCACCTAACAACCCCAAGAACGGCCTGTCAAAATATATCTCAACACCTAGGTAGCCAATAGTGAAAGGAGCCGTAGACGAAACAGCAAGACACGGCAGCGAAGTATCCGCCCGAACTCCCGACGGCCAAGCATCCGTCCCCACCTCAGCGACCTCAACGGCCAACCTGCCGGAGACGCGTCCTCGGTGGCAAAGCATCCGCCCGAACACCCGACGGCCATGCATACGTCCACACCTCAGCGACCTCAACGGCCAACATGCCGGAGACGCGTCCTCGGTGACAAAGCGCAACACCCGACGGCCAAGCATCCGTCCCCACCTCAGCGACCTCGACGGCCAACCTGTCGGAGACGCGTCCTCGGTGGCAAAGCACACCACGGCTGCAAAGCATCCGCCCGAACACCCGACGGCCATGCATACGTCTCCACCTCAGCAACCTCAACGGCCAACATGCCGAAGACGCGTCCTCGGTGACAAAGCACAACACCCAACGGCCAAGCATCCGTCCCCACCTCAGCGACCTCGACGGCCAACCTGCCGGAGATGCGTCCTCGGTGGCACAGCGCACAGCTCCTCCGAGTCACTTAGGGCCAAAGCCCAGAGGACCACGGGCGAGGAGGATGTTCCTGCAACGGCACTGGCGGCAAAGCATCCACCCAAAACAACCACGACTACGGCTACAACAACCACTAGCTAGGCAAACCTAGATGAGGAGAAACCTGAAGCGCAATTAGACGCAGCAAGACGACTGGAGCGACCAAGGCGGAGGAGCGTCGGGCCGTAGAGATTCTTCAGCAGCGCCTTCAAGAAGGTAGGTGGTGACGCCAAGGACGCCAACGCTGCTGGCCTTAGAGAGCTAAGGCGGGGCTTATCATCCAGAATCTGGTGGTGGTGGTAGGAGCATGAGACTCGGAGACGACGCCTTCAAGAAGGAGTATGGCGTCAAAAGACGTCACCGTCGTCCGCTCGACCACGTCGAGCAGGGCTTTCGCCCGGAGTCCCATGCATCCAAACCACCCCAAGGGATGAGCGAACTGACGCCATCCACGCCACCACGGCGTAGAAGACGTACCGCCAGGGCAGCCGCCCACACCACCGCGGTATGAGACGGCATACGCAGCTGGCCACGCCACCCCAAGGCACCACACACCCCGCATGCCGGCCACCAGCGCATGACGCGCCAGCAGGTGACCGGCGGCACCAAGACCAGGCAGCGAGCCCCGGGGGGCCAACCGCTCCACCAGAGACGGCCGCCGACCCCAGCAGCCGCGGGGAGCAGAGGCCCGGCCACCAAGGGCACGACCGCACGACCCAGCAGCAGCCCCCCACCCGCACCAACCACCACCGCACTGGCAGAGGCAGGGCGGCCCAGCCATGGCCGGCCACAAGCCGAAGAGCAGGGGGGAGGCCGGCCGGCCGGCCAGATCCGGGGCCCATAGGCCCGGATCCGGTCAGCCCGGTTGCGGCCAGCCAGGAAGGAGGCAGGCCGGCCGAGGCGCCTCCAGACGCCGGCCCCGTCCAGGAGAGGGGGTGCCGACCGCCATGGCCGCCGGGCGGGGAAGGAGACCCCGAAGCACGGATCCGGCCGCCGACGGCCGGATCGCACGCCGTGGCCGGAGCCGCCGGCGGCGCCGCCGAACGCCGCCGGAGGGTTGAGATGGAGGGCGGGGAGAGCGTGGGGGTGGAGGGAAAGGAGAGCGCGGACGGGGGTCCAAGGGGACGCCGCCGCCGCCACCGGAGAGGAGGGCGGCGACGGCGGCCGAAAGGGGCACGGGCGGGGGCTTGCCGGCGGTGGGGTGGTCGCCCCGAGTCACCCTCCAGGGAGAGCGCTCGAGGTCGGGGGATGCACATACTGTTTCAGATCAAGAAAATGATGAACCAGTCTCAGTGATTTTACAGGGTTAACTCACGCCGGGCGGTTTCTGTTTATATACTTGAGCATTTGCTAGTTAACCATGTTAGTGCCTAACCTGTCTTCGACTTGCAGCAGAAGTCCACATACCACTGTAAGTCGCTTTGACTTACAATTAGTCAAAGTTAAAGTGACTTATAATTTAGAATGGAGGAAGTACATCATATCTATAATTAGTCAAAGTTAAAAATGTTTGCCTTAGAATGACACTCTTTATAGATGGAGGGTGTTCTGTAAACACATACTCCGATCCTTGTTTTGTTTGCAAAAAAAAATGTCATTCTACATACTCAAACTACATTAAATTTAACGATATATATTTTTATTAGAAAAACATATTTATAAATTGAAAGAGATAAATACATTTAGCTAGTATGATGAATATTAGTGTACTTTCTATAAATTTAATCAAATTTAACAATATTTTACAAATATTAGCTAGTTCTGTTGAGTGGTGGCATCCTAGACCTGTCGTGTGTGCTAGCGCTAGGACATTACTACTACATGATCGATCAGGTTGTGTTTTTTTCGCGAACAGACATATACGCCTATATTTCATTAAGAGGACAGAAACGGTTAATCCATCTGGTCGTGTCCATGGTCCACTTGGAGTCATCGCCGTTTGAATAGAGTGTCCACATAAAAATGGTGTGGATGCTATGAGATCCCTGCTAGGCACGTAATTGATCTCTAGCCCTAGGAGCTGCTGTACTGGGGATGAAACATGCATGTTAGCAATCCTTCACCTTTACTAGCTGGGTTGATCGATCTGATGACATCGCCGGAACATTCGCTGCTCGCGTCATCGTGAGTCATGACAGCATGCACAGCAATGCTATATGCGCAGCTCGAAAGGTATTGCATGTGTGTATGGTGTATCTCTGGAAGGCTACAGGGAGGAGAAAGGATCTCAAAAGAAAACGCAGCAACAACGAACTATAAACCAGATGATGTTGCATCTTGTGAGTCGTGGTCGTGGGTAGGGTAACTATCTATTTCCATTCCATGGCTCATCAATCGCTTTCCCACGTGCAAGTGGTTCCTCCTGTGGCACTATGCAGAATCTATATATCTATTCCCATGCATAGGCCTGTTTCCAATTGCCTTGCTACGAAATTTTGTAAACCTCAAGATTTGGTACCGTACCCGTGCTTTCCAAAATTTAAGAGTGCTACATCGGCAAAACTATAATAAAAATTACGAGGAAACAATCACTCTCAATACTAAAGTTTCCAAAATTAGGCAAATAAAAACTCGTTTTGGGCTGGGCTGCAGCTGTTAAGAAAACCTGTTAACTTTTTTTTGAGCCTGGGGGGGGGGGGCTGCAGCCCCCCAGCACGCCCCTACGTCCGCCAATGATTATAGTGTAGCTTTTAATTTGGCCTATGACTTGTTTAGAGTTACACAGCCAGCCCCCCAGCACCCCCCGTACGTCCGCCAATGATTATAGTGTAGCTTTTAATTTGGCCTATGACTTGTTTAGAGTTAGACAGCCAAATAATTAAGTTTCATCTAGATGAAACTTATCTCTTCTTTCTTATCATAAAAACATCATTATCATAAAAACCTACATGATGGTGACACTCTATTAAGTGTGGATGCAATTTTCACTAACATTAGCCTTGGGGTAGTCCCAACACAGTTTGTTTTTGAAACAACGCAATATGATTCCTTTACAGGGCCATTGATAATCCATGAATATATGAAATCTTTATTATATGTATTGTAGCGTAAGTATGATATGAAAACTTTATAATAAGATACTAGTAATGCCTAATTGAGCTGTAAATTGCTGCACTTTTGTATGCAGTAAAAGGTACTACTTTATTGCTGCTGATAGGAAAGCTTGATCTTTGTGCACCTTGCTATTATATATTCTAGTATTGTCCACTACCTTTTTGTTTCTGCATGTGTCAATAATATAATTCTTTACATGTTTGTGCGCTAAAGCTGGCTTCATAGTGGAAATCTCAAGTGCCATCACATCTTATAGGGGATATCAAAACATTTGCAGTTTCTTGTCAAAAAAAAAAAAAACATTTGCAGTTTCCTTTTTGAGTATAATGGATTTTTTCTCTTTAGTTATGCACCAAGATCCAAGAATAAGGATCCAAGGCCTCTAGAGTCTCGATCGAAGTAGGCGAAGGTTTCAACTTTTTTAGGGATCTTTGTAAAAGCTCTAAATAAAGTCTTGAAGGCATATATATGGTAAAAAGTAACTATTTTATAGCATCTCGTTTTCTAAAGTTTGGTCACATTAAATCGCCAATAAAGACTGCATACTGGATACTGCTTCAATATATATACTTTTTATTTCCTTTTTTTTTTTTTTTTTGCAATGGACGATATAGGACGTGTTTGGTTGGGACTACGAGTCAAATTAATAGTTGTGGCTCGCCGTCCATCTGAGCCCCCGGACGTGGAAAAATCCAACAAAACCTAAGATGCCTCCGTTAAATATAATGTGTTAATCAAAGACAATGGCTGCATTATGGTGCTCATTCTAGTTACTAAAATATGTTAATTAGTTTTGACTCTACCCCCTCCCTCCTAAAAGGAATATTTTAAATTTACAGAAAATAATATCATCATTTATATCTTCAAATAGGTTTTTGTATAGATTTGATTAAATTTTATACATTTGGCTTTTTAGAAAGTGAGAAATATATTCCTTTTTGAAAGGTAGGTATAGTACAGCACAGGAACAGTAGAGAGATAAGTGAGTGAGAGCTGAGTAGGAACGGATCCTTGGGGCTTGACCAGATGTGGTGCGAAAGGGTCTCTCTCTCTCTCTCTAACCTTGGTGCGAAAGGGTGGTCTTCATTCAACACAGAAGGAATTCTGCATCTGCCCCGGTCCCATTGCTGTGATTCTCGAGTCCCAAACTCCCAACACAGTTAGGACGAAGTCTGCAGGTCTTGGTCTAAGTCAATGTCGTCCCTGAACGAAGGCTCAAGTCTCGACTACCTGAGCATCAAGCACGCACAGCAGGTAGGTCGGTCCAAGTCAAAATTTCTACTTGTGGATGGCACATGAACCATGGATCGAGGAGAGTACTGTGTCTCGGCGACAGATGCACAGCAACTTGTGTATGGTGTCGGTCCGACGACGACGGAGCACAAAAAAGCCGAAACGAGAGTGGACGCAACGACGGTGGATGCGCGCGCACGTCAGGCCGCATGACGACTGACGCCGCCGCCGCGCCTCCCGGGCGTCGCCGTCGCGACGACACGCTGACGGCGACCGCGACGTGCGCGTACGCTGCCTGAAAAGGCGGCACACAAGTGAAGCAGTGCAGTGCAGATGCAGATTGAAATGCAAATATGCAGTGAAGTGCAGTGCATATATGCAGTGAATGAAATGCAAATATGCAGTGCAGTGCAAAGCTCGGCGTGCGTCAGTGTGTGCGATGCAGATTGGCAGGACCAGGACTGACCGACGCAGCCAGCACAAAAGGCACCAAGAGAATGGAAACGACGCGGGTCGAAACCTGGCCAAGATGTTTTCGATGCATCGCACCTGCATGGGTTCGTGAACGCAGCACAGTACCTCAATTATTACAAGCAAAGGCTCCATCCTTTCCCACGTGTAAGTGCGTAACTAACTGTGCACGGTATCACTGATCAGTGATCGCTGTGCTATCCATTCAGTGAAAAAAAAAAAAACTCACGAACAGCAGCGTATACAAACTTTGGCCACCAGTCCACACACACAGGTTAAATCGTTACCGAACTCCAGAGTTATTGACTTATAATTTGCCACCATCACACGCGCCAAAAATTTTAAAAAAGCATCAACTTGGCAATGCCAAAGCATGACCACTAGCTTGCGTACCAACCTGCGAGAGTTCCTCATCCACAAGCAAGAGATTCCTCACGCGCTACTGTTCCGCGTCTGACGAGCGGTGAGCGAGTGAAAGGACCTCATCAGTTGATAACAGTTGATACTGGCAGTCGGGCAGGGTTGGCGAGTATTGTCGCTCCCTGAAAAAGGTACAGCGCGGACTTAGCTGAACAGTCATCATCATGATGATATATGATCTAAAGGACCACGGTACAATGTGGACGAGATTAAGCCACTCCCAAGCTGTAGCGTGCAAACAAGCTCCAACTTTGCGGCGTCACAGGCGGCTCTGCCGTATTGCTGATGCGGGATCAGTAGGGTACACTATGTCGCTTGCAGTCCACACTTATCCAGTTATCCTCTCCTCTTGTGCATTGAGATGTACTATGTAGGAGCACAGCCACAGCGCGAAATCGATGCCATTGCGGCTATGTAAGCTTGTGATTTTACAGGGGTAATAACACACGCTCTGCGGTTTCTGTTTATTCTATACTCGTGCCTTTGCTAATTAACCATGTTAGTGCCTAACCTATCTTCGACACGCAACTAGAGTCCACACTAGACCTGAGGTCTTCTGCTATTGATCCTCTGTGTTGAAGATCTCTTCTGATTCCATGGGAGACGACCAGTAGTGCAGTAGGGATTCCACGGTGAGACGTCGTGTGGCACTCAACATTGAGATGAAGAAGCGGCAGCCATCGATCTTGTATTCTTCCAGAGGGTTTCTGTGTCCAAAACTTCGAACGTTCACCTAGCAAATAAGTTTAAAATCCAGTCAACACCACAGTATTCAGAATAAGATATATGCAGACAATTAGATCACAGACAATATTCTTTCATCTACAGAATTTTCCTCTTAGATTTGATTTGCAGAGCGTGTTCTAGAAAAAGAAAGGTGGATGTAAACATTTCGAAAGCAAACATCTCAAGGCACGACTTACAGCAGAACTAAGCTTGTTCATGTTTACCAAATGGTCTTTCCACAATGTATCAAGAGTCTTCAAAAGTACTTCCCGCTGCAATTAAACACAGGTAAATATGTTTGTAAATAAATCAAATATGCTACATACAGTTAAGTGTTGATGTTGACCAAATTTACAGAGTTGAAGATGTTTAAACTTTTAAAAAATCAAATATGTTTCATGTAGGGGGAACAGGTTTATGGCCTGACAAACTTTGTGAAGAAATTCAAAACAGAATCAAACCTCAATTCCACTTATATATCCATCGTCATAGCGAGACTCTTGCACAGCATTCAAGTAGGTAGCTATCAGAAAATCTCCGAAATACTTCCGGAGCAAATTGACAGTGTTTGTATATCTCCCTTTCCTGGATTGTTTATCAAAAAGAAGCAACATATAAACTTTCAAATCAATGACTATTGTTGTTAATGCTATATTGTGCCATCTATAAAATATATAGGTGTATCATATCAGAACATACTTTGACGTATCATCAACACAAATGGCAAACCACCGCATTATAGATGATGTTTTCTTTTTCGAATTCCTCTAAGTGAATCGGCGGCACCGGCATGTTTGGAAGAGCAAAACTATCAGCCTTCACTGGGCCCCAACCTTGCATTTCCTCAAGTGCTAATTGTAGGTTTTGTTCTTGGATGTCCTTGAATGATTCTGCAGAGCATCTCAGAAATCAGAATACCCATTATAGAATAACATGAATGAACTAAAAATAATTTGTGTATATTACCACTCAGTAGTTTTCCGCCTAGACCAACAAATTCATCCAATAGATTCACCAGATTCCACGCCTTTGGTGACTGAAAGAAGTATATAATTTTGATGACTGACTGAAAATAAATGCTTTCAGAAATGAACTTATGGGTCAGGGCACAACAAGTACCTTTTGGGGATCAGTATTTAGCAAAACAATCTCATCAGCTACCGCTTGCATGTAACTAATAGGATTCAAATTAAGGCATGTCAATGAAAAATAAAATAAAATAAAATAAAATAGCAGCATTTTGGACAAAAAAAAGTGACTACATATCATGATTTAAGTAAAAGCCAAACATCGTTTGGGGAAGGTGTGTTGACAAAGTGAGGAAAAACAATGACTTTAAAGTAAGATGGATTATTAATTCTTTCTACACCACATTGTTTATTCAAAAGAATAGCTCTACCATTTCATAAACAGCATTGAAAAGCTTCATGCAAGAGGCACTAGTAAACTTACTGGAAAATTTGTTCACTGCAGCTTTCAGAGTCACCAGATAATATCACCTGCCTAAGGTTGTATACATGCTTTCTTTGGACCTATCAAAGGTATGAACAAAAGAATCCACATGAATATTTGTGATGCTACTAGAAACTGAAAGGCATTCACGATCATTTCTACTGTGAACACCTTTTTACTATAATTTCTATTGCCAATCCTCTTGAATACAAGTTTTCCAAAATGAGAGCAAATTTGAAAAGCTAGTACTGATAATTAAACTAAAAGAGGGTTAGTGAAGACCCTTAGGGACACCGATTTGCACTCCTATAACAAGATCTGTCAATCATGATTTGAAGAGAAAAGGAAAACAAGAGTAAAAATGGGTATTAAAAATAGAAATGATAGTAAAAGAAGAGTGCCTGTCAAAAAAGGAGATTGCTACCTGAGGTTATTGTTCATGCAAGTGAATAGCAAAAAGTCATACTACGGAATACAAGTACTGGAAATTGGGGCAGTTGCATACCTCCAGGACTTCATCGAACTCAACAAGACTTTTCCTTATTCCAAAATAATATTTCTCTGCGTTGATTTGAAGGCCTAGAAGCTGCATTTTGAAGACACATAAGCAAGATTATCACTGTGATGCCACCAACCATATGATCAGAGACGGAGCTTAATGGCGGCCAAACTGGGCGCCGGCCCCTGCTTGTCTCCGATAAATACGAAGGACACCAAGCTCTAATAGATGCATGCTAGCTAATGAAGCTTAAAATAGATAAAGTCTGTCACTTAGGGAAGGGCAGGAGAGAGCTAGAGTTAGACTTTTGGAGTCATCTCTAGCTTTTGCATTCAGTATTTAACTTCCCAGTCCGAAAAATATTGAATTAGCCCCCCTTGATGTTGGATCAAGCTCCGTCACTGCATATGATGCTTGAATATGGCATTGTAATAAAATACAAATCTTACCTGCTTCACAACAACATTGCTCTCGATAGCTATGTCTTCATCATTCGTTATCCTTGATATTAGCCTAACAGCCCATTCAGTGTCCAGATTAAATTTCTGGAATATTTCATCTTGTAAGCTGAGTATAAAAAGTTAGACACTGTCAAATTCATTAAGCTTGTATTATATATTCAGATCATAACAGAAGTTACAGCAGTTTAGCAGGCTAAAGTATTTCTGTTCGGGAACAGACATACCTCACCATAAACCGTGTCGACCCAGGATCACCCTGTCTGCCTGCTCTGCCACGCAGCTGGGAAAACAAAGCTTGCCAGTTTAATTGTACAGTGGTAACAAACAAAAGCAACAAAATAATAATAAAAAAAAACTTTTGTCACAAGCAGGATGAGATAGGCTAGAAATGAAACACAACAAGATCACAAAAAAGATGATATAATACATACGCAAAATTGGGCAAGGAAACATTACTTTAGCTAGAATTAATATGTTCCAACTTCTAAATATGCTTTTTAAAATTAGTACATGATTATTTGAAAGGATCGGATAGATTAGACTGAGGGAACAGAAAATAACATAAAGATTCATTAATATAAAAGTACATTTACTAAAAAGAATAATGCATAATTACATATGAAGACAGGATTTTTACAGGTTCTTTTTGTGACACTGTGCTAGTTAATACTGCACCAGTGCATTGATGCGTGCAGTGTAAGATAATGAAAGATGCTGCTGGTGGATAAGAAATCTATTTTAATCCAAAAGCATAGGGTTATATATATTATATGATATAAAGGGCTAAGCAGCATGCAATGGCTTAGGTGCTTCCTGACACATCAGCAGCTCTTACCTGGTTATCAATTCGGCGTGACTCATGCAAAGAAGTTCCTACTACATGGAGCCCACCTAATCTCTTCACTGCAGCACCTTCAACAGAACAATGAATTTCACAATCCCTTAAGACACTGAGATAAGCAAGTCCTATTGCATCACCAAGAGGGTACATCTCAGACTCTTCAGTCATGCGCTCTTGCAGTTTCTCCATCCCAATCATTTGACTCATTTCTATAGATTCAGCAATAGTGGATTTTGCCTTACTAAGAGACCACTCATTTTTCTCGCTTTTGTTAATATATTTTGCTGGAAGCATACGTGAAAAAGAGTGAAAGAGTTACCAAACAACCAAAAGATAAGTCATTGTATGTTAATATACAACCATTAACACTCAAGTACTTACACATGATTGCAGCTTTGGCAAGCAGACCTATTGATGATGGACCAAGTTCTATATTTGAGAGACCCTACCCATGATAAAAGCATATAGTGAGAAACGCTCTGCAAAGTTAATGGGTCAGAGAAAAGGATCTGAATTAACCACCTTGAGGGATGTGGACTCCCCTTCCATGTCAATATCAGGATGTTCATGGGTCAAAAATGGAAGTATGTTATCTTCTACTATTTCTTTTGCAAGCATCTGGCAATGAAAAGACGGATCATATTTCTGTTAGGTGTGAGCAGCTAAAATACTAACAATGCTGCTACCAGTTTTGAGTTATCGTACATTTTCTAGGGGTTCTGGTGAACAGTGCTAAACATATGCATTAACTTACTTTTGGATTACCACCTAAAATAATGTCAGTTCCTCTGCCAGCCATATTAGTTGAAATTGTAATAGCATGTTTTCTTCCAGCTTGAGCAATTATTTCGGCTTCTCTTGCAGCATACTGTCAGGAATAAGGCAATTAGCTTTATCAATGGAATAGAACAAGACAAGAAGTTAAACAAAAGCAAACATTTTACAAACCTTTGGTCTTGCATTAAGGACATTGTGTGGAATATTGCGAACTTTAAGTAGCTCTGACAAGTATTCAGAACTCTCGACACTGCAAACGATATAGACACCATTTGTTTAGACAGCTATATGAAAACCATCCCAAGACGGTAAAAGGGCATACCCAATGCTGAAAGCTCCCACACAAGGTGAGGTTTGGGGAAGGGAATTTCTAGGCAGCCCTACCATTAAATATTATGCAAGGAGGAGGAATCCAGCCCAGACAAGGTGAGCTTTATATAGAATTCAGAACTGCACATGCAAAATATGGAAGGCATCCTCATTACACCCTTATCTCACTTCACTAGTCGGGTCATGATAAAAATAAACCACCCTAAATCTTTATGAACAGGTTTTCATCCTATGAAAAGATCTCTAAACCAAAATTTATCTCCTAGCATTTTACAACCATAATAAACATATCAAAATCTTATTTTCAGTAGTTTATCTAGTATCTACTTAAAAAAACAGAAAAAGACTGGTACCTTAGATCTGTTGGTACTGTGCAACTGCAAATATGGTCATGATTACTGCACTGGCCCTTTAAATTTGGAGGTTTTCTCCAAAGTAAATAAGGGTGCATTCCCACAAATCAATACCAAAATTTACATCTTCATTTTCTAATAAAGAGGTGTCAAGTAAAACTATTTTTTCTGCTTTTTTAATTCATTTTCGCTAATGGAAAGGAGGAAATAACTAATTTACTTTGTCAGCGTCCATCGAAAGATAATGTTGCTAACAAACAAACTCCCAGCAGCATAAAATCACAAACAACAATGGTTGGAGATAAAAGTGCTGAAGAAACCTAATTAGTAAGTTTTTTCTTGCTCATGGTGACAACAAGAAAATTTGAATTTGCTAAAGAAAACATATTTGAACACACCAAACCTTTTGTACTTTCCAGTTTCATTAGCTCCTGAAGTACAACAAATCATAATAGACGAAAAGGATATCTAATACTAATAATCTCATACTGATACAACAAATTTTCCAGTAGGCATGGAGGCGTATTATATGATGGTGATGAGATAAAATCTGTATTAACTATTAAAGCAAAAAATAGAATTCACCTTGTAGTTCCAACTAAAACAGGGCGGCCTAATTGGAACATAGACTCTACTTCAGCCCGCACATATTGCCATTTGCCTCTTGCAGTCTAGGAAAGCAGCAAAATCAATCAAATTTTTCCTAGTACCAAAAGTAGGAACCACTTCCACAAGACTCACCGCAAAAGCTTGGATAGGCAAGTCCACCCGTATATTTGGCAGATTCGTAGGCACTTCAATAACAGGCATCTTGAACATCTTTAAAAACTCCTTTTCCTTTAAAAGTATCATGATCCTGTCAGCTTGGAATAATAAAATGTACAGATGAACAGATTATTCAGAAACCAACCCAATAAACACCATACCTCTGTCTTAGCAGTTCCAGTCATCCCAGAAAGCTTGGGATAAAGCTTAAACAGTGACTGATATGTGATTTGAGCCACAATTACTGAGTCTGCCTGATTAAATTGCAATTAGCATTGCACACCAGAAACTATCATAAACTTTCAAAAAATTATAAAAAATAGTAGCTCCATCAATGTAAAGTGGCAATGTGTAGGTCAATAATGACCTGGATTTTTAGGCCTTCTTTTGCTTCTACTGCTTGGTGGATACCATCAGACCATCTTCTTTTGGGTTCAACTCGGGCCGGTTAGCTGGAAAAGAGTTAATAGTATCATCCAACCACAGGATTTCCAAAGCATGCAATTGATATGAAATAATCAGTAACGTGCATTATATTATCAAGAGAACATACTAGTAGTAGATATATGACAGACATCAATCAAAGTTCACAATGTAATGAAAAGAAATGCTCTGATGCTATGTTATTGTTACAAACAAACAAAAAAAAGCAGTGCATGTGCTGAAGAACATTCTGCCAACTTGAAGGATCGCTGGATCAGTATGGATGAATGTTATCTTAGTTAGGACGTTAGGACACAGACAAATTTCTACAAAGCATAAAAAATTTCCAAGACATAATTGACAAAACCATGATAAAAAAAAGTTCATTAGCAAATGGAACTTTCAGTAAGTCATGAATGCCTTGTTCATGCAAAAACTGATCATGAGCTACTAGTGTGCATGGACTTTTTTTTTTTGAACTTAACGGCAGGAGCTCGCCCTTCAATTAAGATAGAGAAAAGCGAGTTTGACGTACAAGGAGAGTGTGCATGGACATTTTCATTGGCACATCACACAACACATCATCATCAATCAGTATTTGTTACATTGCTTGTGAAATTGCATGTGTTGTTATAGAAACCTTTTGCTACCGACTGGCAACTGCTCAGTTGCCCAGGATTATGAAAATGAAAGAGCCTCTAAGACAGAATACCAGCTCCAGGATGGACTCAATAGCCAGTGGATATATACCGGGAAGAGGATTGTGTCCTCACATTTTACTTCATATTTTTTCCTTGAAGGATAGTCCAAAGATATTTTCTCTGGTGTATTGCCAGTTACATGGGACCGCTAAAAGCTGATTTGATAGGATAATACTGGTTCCAAATTCTTATTGAAAACCCCATGTGGACAAAATATATCATCATTGAGAAGAAATCTGGTATCCCAGTGAACATTTATAACTTTCTTTAAAAAAACATTGATGAGCTTCCATGATCATTTAAAGTGTAATTCAGTAAAGAGCCAATATCCCTTCCAAAAACCCAAATAGGCAGATATACAAGTGCATATGTGTGTGTACATATGCAAAGCCTCCCCTGCACAAGCTGCTAAGTACAACTAGGAGCATACACAAATAAGAATAGCTACTTAGAAACTAATGACATTCTTTTCAAAAATACTGAAACTCAGGAGTACCTCATTAATTATAATTGCTTTCCCATCCCTGACAATGTACTGGACATCCCTTCGGTAGAACACTTTTGCTTTCAAAGCATTCATCACAAATCTGCAGCATTTGATAAGTTATGGTTGTTCACTAGGCACTGAATGTCCCAACTTGCATTTAAGTTAGTTGCCCCCATCGCATGGTGCCATTATTTATCATTTTGTTTCAGCAGCTAACTGCAACCATGGCAAAGAAGGTGCACAATGATCTGGCTTAAGGCTGACACAGAAGAGTTGTAACATGTCTGATTCACTTAGTTGCTTGCACACATACATGTATTCTATAGCAGAAGGCATGTCCAAATTTGCTTTTGAATAGCAAATTTGGCTAATTGATCAAAAGTTGCACATAGGGAAATGATTGTAATCATACAAAAAGGTGCATATTACATAAAAAACAAACAGAAAACAGCACCTTGCCCATGGATCATTCTCATCCCATAGGTCATCTGTCCCAAGCATAATCTCAGCATGTGCTACACCGTCCTCTGTCAGATCTATGTTATTGCCTTTTAGTTCAACGGTGTAATGCTGCAGAAATAAAGCAAAACAGATAAACATTTGAAGGAACTAATATTGGAACTGTGAGCTATCGTAGAATGTAGTTTCTAGCAATAACAAAATACTCACAACACCCTCCATAAGAAGTTCTGCGACTTTAGCAGCAATTGGATACCGAGCTGCATCTCTATTATCCTAGTGAAATGACACAAAAACGGAGGAGTATGTCACATTTCACAGGTCAAGAAACTCAAACGACATTGAAGGAATCAGGTTCAAGAAGGACTTAGTGATTAAACCTCTCCACTTATTAATAATGGATTCCTCCCCTCATCTATAAGTACTGAGTCCACTTCATCCACAATAGCAAAATGGAAAGGCCTTGGCCTATCAAATAATGCAGTAATAATTAGATAAAGAGTAAATATAGAGATATCACATTTTTGCAAAGTGAGAGTGAACAGTCTCAAATGTACCATCTCATAACAAGTTGTTCTTTGTTTCGAGATAGGTTGTCACGAAGATAGTCAAATCCAAGTTCCTGCAAGGGATGTGCAGCTTTTGAGAACTATGATATAACGAGAATTCCAGATCTCAACTCATACTAACAGATAACTAAGATGAGCAAATAAAGTCCTCATTAACCAGACATGTTTGTGTTTATCCCAAGTTAGCATTTCACAATTGCAAGGTCATACCAAATTACCATAAGAAAAGGTTGTCCCTCTAAGCTGGGTAACCACAAGATAAGATTTAAGAAGAGCTGCTGAGCATCTCACCGAGTTGTTAGTGTATGTAATGTCGCATCTGTAGCTGGCTCTTCTCTCATCTGACTTCATACCCGCCTATGCATATGCCATATATACAAAAGAAGAGCAAGAGATGGTCATATGTTTGTCTGTTCTGCTAATTCAACAAACTACTGTAGCAACATCAGGTGTTTCCAAAATGGCAGAAGGTGATCTGGAATGTGAAACACTTCTATTAAAGCCTTATTTACCATAATGTATATACCTGAACCAGACCAACAGTAAGACCGAGAAAGCGATGAACACGGCCCATCCATTCAGCATCACGCTGCGCCAAATAATCATTTACAGTCACCACTGAAAAAGGATCACGGTGCTTAATTGTGAAAATTGCGAAGATAGACACTGAGAGCTAACTAGAGCAGAGCCTAACACTAGGTGTGCAATGTGGGTCAGATTGTATATTTTCTTATCTTCAGTATTAAGCATGACCGACCGTAATGCAATCACATCAAATTTAATCATGTTTAAACAACAGAGGTACTACAGTGTATAAACAAATTCTAATCATTCTATCTGTTATAAGCATAAAAAATCAGTAGAATAGCATGCACAAGATCACTCATGTGTGTTACAGAAACAGAATATCAATATAAATTTCAGCAAAATAGAACCATTCCCTAATCATATATACAAACCAAACCATTGATCCAACTGAGCCATCTTGGGTTTCTGATACCACTATGTCAGCTTGGCCATGCAAATACAACCAATTACCAAGCATAACCTAAAATTTGCTTGAAACTTAAGTTCACATTGACACAATAGTACTGAACCACTACAAAGGACATATGCGAAGCTAGGAGCATCCATTAAATTGATCAGTATTCAGTGGAGTGGAACCACCTACCTAATTCAGATACAGGACGAATTCAAAAAGATGAGGTTTCATACAGTACCATGAACCCCTTCCCCTGTAAGGGCATTGAGATAAGCAGCGAGTGTGGAAACCAGCGTCTTCCCCTCGCCTGTCTTCATCTCTGCAATGCAGCCATCGTTGAGCACAGCACCACCAATTATCTGCACAAATTACACCGATGGAACAAAACTCAATCACAAGAACCAACTCGTGCCTTACATTCCAACCGACTGGGCAAACCAAACATGGGTACCTGGACGTCAAAATGGCGCATCCCAAGCGTCCTCCTAGCCGCCTCACGGACCACAGCAAACGCCTCTGGAGTGGACACATAGAGACAGCATCAGCACATCAGACAACAACCAACCAACCAACCCAAACTCCCGAAGGAAACGGTGCAGCTCAGCAATGGCAGTAAGCAAGAGCGGCAGACGCACCGGCCTGGACGTCAGCGAGCCTCTCCCCGCGCGTTAGGCGGCCGCGGAACTCCGCCGTCTTCGCCTTCAACTGCACGCAAAGGCGCACATTGTCCACATCAGTCACACCCAGCAAAGTAGAACCAACCATTAGCAGACAAGCTGAATCGATGAACCACTCGCTGAAAGGGGGGAGTGTTAGTTGCGCACGCCACCTGTTCGTCCGAGAGCCTCCGAAGCGCCGGCTCGAGCGCGCCAACGGAGTCGACGAGGCGGCCGTAGTCCCGCACCACCCAGGCGTTGAGGCTGCACAGGTCCCTCCATGACCCGGCCGACGACTTCGACGCAGCCGCGGGGGCAGGGGCGGGAGTGGCGGCGGCCGCGCAGGAGAGGAGAGGCGGCTTTTTCGGTCTGGGGGTGGGGATGGCTCGTGGGGCGGGCTTGGTGCTTCGCCTGCGGAGGAGGCGAGGGGGCCGGGGCTGGGGTGGGAGGGGGACGAGGGAGGCGGCGGCGGCCATGGGAGCGTCGGCCGGCGAGTTGGGATGAGAAGAGGGGAAGGGAGGGGAGGATGGAGGAGGAGATTACTTACATGTGGGACATGCTCTGTGACTGACAAGTTGTCCCCACATGGCAGTGAGACTGTGCCTGTCTAGCAGGATAGGTTTGGGAACCATCGATGTGGGTGGAGTGACGAATTTGGAGGGACGAGGATATGCACCGTTTTATATGTTGCAATGCATGGTTCAATTCCATAAACTCGTCTCATTTTATGGATGGAGTGGCAAATTTTACAGTGAGTTGAGATGAAATTTAGTTCAAGTCTAACTCTAATCCACACCGACGTGAATCTAACCATATCTGAACAAAGATCTGATTAAACTTTTCTCTCGTAAATATGTCTTATTTTCTTATGTTCGTTTCTAATTTGCACGAATGTTTGGAGTTATTTAAGATTCATTCATCATCTTGATTAATTTCCTACATGGCCGATAAACTTTATCAGTTGATAATCTTAGAGGCCCCTAAAATTGTACTAGGTCCTAAAAGTCCCAATTTGTAAGTCTGGGTTTCCGGATTTTGTTTGGTCTCACCCATTGCCAGACCTAGGTCTATGGCCAGTAGGGTCGTGGCCCTAGTCGTCATGGCCAAAGAACACTAGGTAGCCCCAACATTTTTAATCTGCATTTGATGTTGAAGTCAATAAACTATGGAAGTGACACACGGTGACTCGTGGTTTGCCATCAGCCATCTCGTTCCCAATTCCCACGATCGGTGGTTACCCAGTGCTAGTCTCAGTGAGGGTTTCATCAAAGTTTTATTTGTATTTAATGAGCTGCCATATACTCCCTCCGTACTAAAAAGAATGACTTTTTGACTTTTAGACATTGTGTTTGACCATTCATTTTATTCAAAAAAAATTATACAAATTATAAATTAGATAAATTATTATTAAAGTATCTTTAATGATAAAACAAATGATAAGAAAATAAAATGATATTTATATAAATTTTTTGAATAAGACAAACGGTCAAATACGATGTTTCAAAGTCAAAAACATTATTCTTTTTGGGACGGAGGGAGTATAGGCATTCGGATGATGTGGCACCGTGCTTATGAAACGAAAGAAGAAATGAGTTTCATGGGGATGAAACTCTCTCGGTACGAATACCAACTCTGAATGAATCATGAAATTTAATGCATATGAAACTCTAAATTAAATTCTCCATTGAGAGTGGGAGTTTCATCCCTATTTCATTTCATTCTACATGACGTGGTTGTCTTGAAAACTACGCTATGAAAATCGCCATTAAAACTGGCCTAAGCGACGATTGTTAGGCCTGGCTGGCCTAGCAACTCCTTTGCGCGGTGTATGTGCCAGCTGCAAGGCAATGGTCAAGTGCAAGCCTGTCAATTGTGATTTATGGTTTTTCTCTTTTCTCTGATATTTCACCTAGAAATTGAATTAGAAATTAAAGTAGGATTAAAGTTATGCCCTATATTGGAATTGATTTAAAATTGCTTTGTTCTGTACAATGTACACGCATTGAAGAGGGCCAAATTTTGCTAGGTATTTAGGTATTGTATATCATATTACCTTCTCAATTTGAAAACTTCCCTTCATATTACTATTAATTTTAGACTAAGGTTTAGTTTCCTCTACTAAATTTTGGCCCTAGTCTTGGCCAATTTCTGGGTCCGCTTCTGGTCTTACCGGTCCTCCGTCTAAATCAAGTTTAGACAAAAAAAAAATGAGTCTCAACGTCCAACTGTGGATTTGGCGTGCTGATGCACTGACTGTTGGGGTTTTAGCCCATGCCCCGTGTTCCCCTTCTTCATCTATGGACACATCGGACTGGATTGCAAGATGTTGAGAATGGATGGAATTGTCTCATCTTTATTTTTAGGATAGGACATCCTTGTTTCATATTCTGTATTCCGTATGTGTTTAGCAGCAGGGACAAATTCCTTATCCATTCATTGTTTGGTTTTAGGGTCTTAGAACATATGATCAACTATTTGACACGTGAGGCCTATCTGTTATTTTCTTATTTTCTCCTTCTTCTTCCTTCCTAACATGCCTTGCCCCATTGGCAACACTGCCCCCTCCCCGCCCCTCCCCCTCCCCCTAGGCCCCATGCGCCCATCGTTGTTGGGATAATCTCGCCTTTTGTTCGAGCTCTTTGTTTGTAGACGCGTTGCCCCATGACAGCTCGCTGAGAGGTCAACCAAGCAGCTCGACTTGGTCACCCCCACAAGTCGCTCATGTCCGGTGCTCTGCCACCTCGGATGCTCACCCTACAACCACTCCGTTAGATTGGTCGCCTATGCTTTTGACGTGTGCCACTCTGTAGATGACTCGACTCGCCCGTGCACACTACCCACACTTGCCCCTACTAGGCCATGATGGAGGAAGAAGAAAGGGGATGCGCTCATCACTTCGTTTTCAAGGGACAAGGATATCTTTGATATATATTCGCAGAATATTTGTAGAAGTGATGAACCCTATCCTTGTGCCCTTAAACCAAACACCCAAAAAAACCGATGCATCTCATCCCACATCATTCTCATTCTCATTTCTCAACATTCAAGGTTGTCTATGAGCATGTTGGGTTGGGCCAAGAACGGCTGCATTCTGGGTCCAACCACTAGAATTAGCAAGACATCGGACAAAGGTGACCCATCATCATTTGTTTAAACCCTTCTTTCCTAGCCCCACTTCTTTCCTCATCACGGACTCCTATCGCTGATTTGTTTTAGAAATTAGTCCATGCAGGATTTGTTTTTTTTTTTTTTGGCTAATCTCCACGCAGGAAGCATTGATTGAATGCAGTGAAATGAACATGCAAGACCACATGCAACAACAGAGGCATAATATTTGTTAATGAGGTTTACCCAAGCCTTCGTCCTAGGGACATGACTACAACACTTCTTTTTAAGACTAGCATCACCAGGTGGAGTTCTAACGTAACCAAACCTTAGAGCCCTAATGTAACAAAATATGTACATTAATATTTGACACATATCTAACAATTTTGATTTTTTACAAAACGCCTTTGATCTCAAACTTTGTGGCATCGTGCATTTATATAGATACACTATAGGTTACAATTTTATTTTCTTTAAACTCCTATTTTTTTTCAAGTAAACTTCTAAATCTAAATATGTTTTTAGAGATTTTTTATGATCCACTTCAAATGTGGTTTTATAACAAATATTTTTCTCATATTTATTATTTGCATATTGGATCTCCCACGGGTATGCAAGGAGGTAGTAATACTAGTGTGATGTTGGTGCCCGTGCTCTCAGTGGTTCATATCTAAGACGTGCCACATGCATTCTTTGAGAAATGTTATTAGGCATATAGCTAGAAACCAAGTCATACTCCTGCTGCAATTAAAAAGTACATACAAATTGCTAAATTTTGAACAGCGGTGCAGCCTAAACCTATGTATTAAGCCCTTAATTTATACTACAATGTATCTTTATGACAATTAAAATGATAATGTCAGAGGAGTAGTCTTTTTGG
This sequence comes from Themeda triandra, assembly GCA_018135685.1. Classification (NCBI taxonomy): domain Eukaryota; kingdom Viridiplantae; phylum Streptophyta; class Magnoliopsida; order Poales; family Poaceae; genus Themeda; species Themeda triandra. Next base: position 224,778 of record JAENPR010000410.1, on the reverse strand, counting down.
ATAATTACACCCATAATCCACTCATCTGATCAAATCATTCGCAAACAAATTGCAGATTTGAACTCAAAAGTTTTGGCTCCACACAATAGAAAGCATCGCCAAATAAAAAGTAAAGACTTATTACAGACTTACAAAACGAGAAGCAAAGACTGAGAAGCTTATTACAAACCTGGGAGATGCCTTACCCATAGAGGACATCAGGCCAATCCATTCCGACCAGAGACTAAGAATACCCGAAGCGAGCACTCTCTTGTCTTCTGTTCCAGGCACAAATTTTATTTATAGATCTACACCAGTAACAGCAGGCACAAACGACATGACAGAGGAATTAAAATCACCAACAGTGTTTGCCATTCAGAACACACAAGCACTTCCCTTGCTGATGGGCGGATGCCCTGTGCTTCCTTGGTCGCTAGCTTAAAGCTCAATACATGTTCACTAACTGCTGAACTGAACCACCAAAGGTCCGAAGCAGAACAAAGCCAGCAGCAACCTGAGGAAATGAAGTGAATGAGGCGTGTAAGACCCATGGTTGTGTTCTGGTCAGTCCAATAAACAAGATGCAGCATAAAAAAACATACCTTGTATGTGAATTCCTGAAATAGCTAGGATTCAAGCCCTCAGCCAGCGAATGCATTCCCTTCTCTGGTTACAATCCTTTGACAAAAGTCTCCCTCAGTTGCACAAAAAAGAACCTTCCTAATGTGGCTAATCCTCATTAGCTCTTCCTTGCATTTATTTGCTTCATCTTCGTGCCTAAGGATCTTTATAAGCTCATCTGCAACACCATCCAGATATAATTCATCAAGAGCCGTAAGGTACTCAATGCCATGAGGGAGCCACTTTAGTTGTGGGCACCCCGCAAACCGTAGCTTAACAAGACTTCCCAGTGCATCTTCTTCTATTTCCACTTGGTTGAGCTGTGGAGCAAGTTTTATCTGCAGTTCTGTCAGCCTAGGAAATGACTGCGCAGAGAAGCATAGTGTCTTCCCATCATAAGCATTAGAAAGGTCAAGTAAGCATAAATTACGCAAAACCATGAGGCTAGGAAATGAGTGCTCATCAAGTTTGGAGAACATCAGGCATAGATGAGTGAGACAGTTAAGGTGCAGCCAGGAAGAGAGAATCTGAGGCATATGTTTCTTTTCCAGCTGGCCATTCAGTCCGAGTTTAGAAAGAGTTTCTGGTAAACTAAGTTGTTCCAATGGCAACACCTCATTTTCGTTTGACATAGTAATTGACAAACTAACAAGATTGCTCAGGCTACAGATAGCGCTGCACAAGATTAACCAGTGCTCACTTGTCACATCCTCAATTGAAAATGTTCGTAAATGCGTCAAAGCTGCAACATCACATAGTGTCTCTGAGCAAGCTTTAACCTCTTGCAAAGCATGCAGTCCTGTCAGTTTCTTTATTATGCCCCTAGGCACCTTTACTCCACGATGATAACCCCTGAAAGGTCCTTCACTGACCACTACAGATGCATATAGGTATCTAAGCTTCTTCAATTTTCCTACATTCTTTGGTAAAGATAGGAGACAAGTGCCCGATGCATCCAATACTTCTAAGTTCTGCAATCTTCCAATGGCCTCTGGTAGAATCTCAATTTGAGTATTTCGAAGACCCAAGAAACGCAGATTAAACAAGCTAAAGACCACACTAGGAAGCATCTTGATATTACTATCTTGCAGATCAAATGTCGACAGCAATGTTGAGGATGCAAGGATAGGTCTGAACAAATCTATATCAACAGAACTCGTAAAAACATAGATTGCACGTAGATGCATCGCACCAGATTGATCCAGTGGTACAATATTGGTGCTATTTATTGACAGTCTGCGTGTTTCATGTACCAAAGATGTCCCATGGCCCTCGTAAACTGTACCAAAGCATTCTTTTGCTGCCTTGTCAAGGGCAAAATGACGGATGACATCATGCATTCGGCAACACTTCAGTCTTCCTGACTCATTCTTCTCAACGACCTGTAGCAGGCTTCGGTTTACAAGATCAATCAAGTATCCCTCTGCCACTTGTTCTAGTGTTTTGTTCTCCTTTTCCTTGATGAAAATCCAGAAGTAATCCAGTGCCTAATTAACCTTCTCCTCATCAATTTGTAATCCTCTGGAAATATTGCACAATGTAAAAAGCAATTCTTTAGGTCATATGGAAGGTCCTCCAAGCTGAGTTTTAAAATACCATTGACACCTTGGATCACATTATTAGTGGACTGCAATTCTAATTCCTTGTACACACTATCCCATTCAGAGTTTGTTGGTTGTTTGATAGACAATAGACGGCCTATGCAAGCAATTGCAATAGGCAATCCTTCACACTTTTCTAAGAACTTTGCAGCCAAATCCTGTAACTCCGGTGGGCACCATTTGTCATCACTATTCTGGAAAGCTACTTTGCAGAATAGCTTCCAAGACTCTTTATCTCCTAGTGGTTCCAGTTCAATTGTGCAATTACTAGTTGCCAATGATGCAACTTCAAGTTTTCTTGATGTGAGAACAAATCGCTTGGTACAATTAGTTGGAAAGACTTCCATCATATTAATCCATACATCCTTTTCCCAAACATCATCAAGGACCAAGATATAGCTTTTGCCTTCAAGATGTTTCCGGATGATGTCAACTAAGCTTCTAGTTTCCATGTTAGTAGCATCAATTAAAATGCCAAACTCTTTCACAATCCTCTTTAGCAAGTCCTCAACCTGGTAACTCTTTGACACAGTTACCCACGCTGCAACATCAAAATCAGGTTTCACAATCTTGTAGACATGGTCAACCAAAGTAGTTTTACCTACACCACCCATTCCCCAAACTGTGGCGATTTTGTTGTTCTTTTCTTCCAAATCATCTACTAGCCACTGCTTAAGCTTGGTTGCATTATATTCAATACCCACAACATCATCTTCCCTCGCAAAATACAAGTTTTGATTGTTGCGTCGTCTGGCTTGATGGTAACTGCTCTCAGCGTGTCCCTGCATTCCTGGGATGACATAACGGGCCCTTCTTTTCGCAGCTTCTTGAAGCTCAGCATTGATAGCACGGAGCTTGTGAGCTAGACGATGCCAAACCTTGAGACGCTTGATCCTCTTCTTCATCTTGGCTGCAAATCCTCCATGTTTGTCGTCCTCAAGCTTGTACATGAACTCATCGACAATGTCCTCGATCTGGAAAGATAGTTCTCGGATCTTCTTGATGAAGATACCAGTGATCTCATCCCAATCCTTGAACTTGTCAGACTCAAGCAGGTAAGCTTTCATGCTCTCCAGCTCCACCTCGGCTTTGCGGATCTCGTCGAAGAGACCCTTGAGAGCAGAAGCTTCCTTGCATAGCAAGGATCCAGCATAGGCTGCTGCCTCTTTCGCCAAGGTTGCACCTAGCTTGCCAATCAGCACTCCCACAACAGCCTCTGCCATGATGGTTATGTACGCTCAGCGACCTCCAAGTTACATGTGGACCTCAACAATCTGAACCCCAAATTTCACAAAATTAACTCGAGTTAGTTACCTTTCAGCTCCACAATCTGAACCCTTTTTTCGAAAAACAAACAAACAGATTAAAACCTTGTACTGACGAAACTTGATAGTGTTACCTGAATACAAGAAGCTACAGAACAAGCATGCGTTGAAGTTGAGGATCAGGCCTTGTTTTAGTCATGGTTAGCAGGGGAGTGGGACGAGTTGCACTGTCAGAGATGGGAGGGGGAAGTAATGCGGCTTCTTGGAAGGAGACGTGAAAAAAAAAAACGTCTCTGTGCTTGTAGTATTAGCGGCTGATTGAAAGCTACATAATTATTAATCAGACAGTGATGGGATGTTGTCTGGTTAAAAGCACCAATCACTGCATGGCCCATCACCTAATGCATCATCCACTAAGTGAGGGCTGTCTATCACGCAACATTAGGCTGACTTAGTCATTAGAACTTACTACTTAGACCTGTACAGCAGTCCACCAAATTGTGCAACGTTCTCACAGGAACCCAGCAGCCCATCATTAGATCTCCCCAAAGCATTCAACACAAGGCCAGAAAGCAGCACCGAACTGTGCCACAAGCAGAGCAAGCATTTCGTTAAAAAAAGCAGAGCAAGCATTTCGTTAAAAAAAAGCAGAGCAAGCAAGGCGTCAACAACCTGAAGAAAATGAAAATGACCATAAATTTGTGAAACTTCTATAATAACGTGTCACTACTGCCCAGAAAGATGTATAAAAAGTGTACCTTATTGAGCTTGTGCTAGGCAGGTTAGGCAGAAAGAGAAAGGGCATTTTATTTTTTCAGGAATCTGGAGGAGCTTTCGCCTCTACAGTTGATTTTATTTAAAGAAGTAAAATGTAGCTACAAAACAGGTAATGCAAAGGCTTGATAGAAACAAACGAGACTTTTTTTTTTAACTTTAGAAACAAAGAAAGAGACAAAAGAAATCATCTGAAGAACAGCTTCTATGATATTGAGAGAATCCATTGATCAAACTGTTGACTCAGTCTGTTTTCGACGCTCAATGCCAGCAACTGTGATTCTTTCAAGAAGACCGCTTGACTAACTGAAAGCTCCGGACGCATCCCATTGAAGATAAAGGCATTTCTCGTAGTTCAGATAGACTAGCAGACGAGAATTATAGCTTCTATGAAGAACTGAGTGTCCTTGAGGAAGACCATTGCCTCTGGAAATTTATATTCGAAGGAATGTCAACACCAATGAATTGCCAGCATTGCTTTGCATATTCACACTGCAAGAAAAGGTGTTGTGCTGATTCTTCTGTGCCCATGTCACATATGACACAATTGTAGGATGGCACTGACATGGACATGTTCTTCTTTTTGAGAATATTTCTTGTGCTTAATCTGTCTTTGAGCAGCAGCCAAAAGAACACCAAATGCTTTGGCTGGCAGAAGCATTTCCAAATCCACTGGATTGATGGATGATGTTGGGAGTGTCCAATTATTATTATTATTTTATATATATGCCCTTGAAGATGAGAAGTTGTTCCCCCCAAGTATATTTCCAAATGTCTGTGCCTTCATTTTGTTCTTTGGGTAAGGACTTGTACCTGGTCATATGCTATTGTGAAATTGGGATTTGTAACAGAATTGGTCATATCTCCTTGTTCCCATGCAGTCCTTACAGAAATCATTTTATCCTTGGCAAAAGAAGCAAGTTATGGATAATCTATTTGCAAATGCTGCCGTCCCCAGTTATCTTGCCAGCACAAAACATGTCTCTCCACTATTGATCTGAACTGTTGCCATTTGCTTGAAAGTCTGGAGATGCTTTAAAATGTACCTCCACCAAACCAAAAGGACCATTTCCTTGTTTGACCTAGCAATTTCCCATTTGAGTAGTATTTCCCCCAGATCATTTGAATCCATGGAAATCTCTGCTTTATTGTAGAATTTGTGCAAGTTTTTCAGATCATTTGAGTAGTACCTTGTTCTGTCTCTCCACATTGATTACTCCCATTTCACCTTCCTCCTTTGTATTGAGAAAGGACATCTTGCTTCATTTATCAGATCAAACTGAAGGACTTGCAGGATAGGAGACGACCAACTGCCCTGTCTCTGTGACACCATATACCAGGTTCAGAGAAATCAAAGGTACAAGCCATATACTACATTCAGAGAAACCAAAGATACAACACGTTAAATTCCAGCAAAACGAAAATTAAAGGCTCTGGGATAACAGAACAGACCTGGGAGATGCCAAAAGGATCAAATGCCGCATCCCAACTCCCATGCATCCTCGACTCCTCTCGCATCAGCGCCTCTGGGTTGGACACGGCCGAACGCGCATTTAGTCCACATCGGCCAAGCTGAACACGTAGAACCATTATCAAAAGCTGTATCGATAAACTAATGGCTGAATCGCTGATGAGGAAGTGCCGCACACCACCTGTTCGTCGGAGAGCCTCTGAAGCGCCGGCTCGAGCGCACCAGCGGAATCGACGAGGCGGCAGTGGCTGTAGTCGCGCATCACCCAGGCTATGTGGTCTGTGGACTGGGGTTGGGGCTAGCTGGTAGGGCGGCCTTGGTGGTGCGAGGCCAGGGTTGGGATGAGTAGGAGTGGGAGTGGGAAAGAGGGAGGTGGATGGGGGTGGAGAGAGGCGCGGCGGCGGCGGCCATGGGAGCCAGCCAGAGCAGCAATGGAAGGGAGGAAGTAATTTATTTTTTATTTTCTTTTTTTTTTTCAGAATCACGAAGATTATTAAGACGAACTGGAATTTTGACAACCACACCACTATATCTACGACGCATCTAAAAATAAAGAATAAACAACAAGCTAATTTTTGACAGTCCACTTATGGACACAGGAACTCAAACAACCACAGGGGCAATCCCCGCCGACCAATGCTTACAGTCATGCTAGCTCTTCGGAACCTTCTAAATGCTTTGCTTTAGTACAACAATCTTTGCTTTGCTTCCAGTTCCATATAGCTAGGAAAGAAGCCATATATATACTCTCGTTATTACCAACTGAAAAGAACATAACAATTGCCAAATTCTGTACAGGCCACAACCTAAAGATACTAATTTGGATAATATATCCTTTAAAACAACTAATGTTGTAATGCCATAGGAGTAACCATTTAGGCTAATCACACCCATTATATTCCACTGACTCAATCACATAATTCATAACCATACAGAGATTGAAACTTATGGTTTTGGTCCCACACCCAACAGAACGAGAAGTAAAGCGTCTGACAAGCTTATTACAAACCTGGGAGATGCCTCACCCATAATGGACATCAAGCCAATATCTTAGGACCAGAGACTAAACAAGAACGATATGAAGTAGCAAATAAAATCACAACACTGTTCACTCTTAATTCGCAAACCGATTTATCAATTCGAATTGAAACTATTAAGCAATCTGCACCCGTACAGAATTCAGGCACTTCCCTTGTTGATGGGCGGATGTTGGATGCCCTGTGCCTTCCTCGATTGCTAGCTCAATACATGTCCTTCAACCGCTGAACTGAACCACCAAAAGTACAAAGCAGACCAACAAAAGGCAGGAGCAAACCTGAGGAAAATGTTATCAACGAGACATTTAATTAGGAATGGCACTGTGTTCTGGCCTGTCCAACAACAAGAAGCAGCATAAAACACATACCTTGTACGTGAACTTCGGAAATAGCAGCTAGGATCCAAGCCCTCAGCTAGCGAATGCATTCCCTTCTCTATTTACAATTCTTCCCCAAATGTTTCCCTCAGTTGATTCAAATTCGACCAATCTAATGTGGCTAATCTTCTTTAGCTCTTCCTTGCATTCATTTGCTTCACCTTCCTGCCTAAGGATCTTTATAAGTGTTAGGAATTGGCCAACTAATTCTATTCCAGGCCCAAAGGGGCAAATATACATGTGTACAAGTGCAAATAACCCCTCCAAGAGAGGGAAATTACAAGTATATCTATACATCTAACACCCCCCCTCAAACTCATGGTGGATCTGCAACACTGAGTTTGGAGAGCAAAAATCTATGTTGGGCGCTTGTCTGTGCCTTGGTGAAGAAATCCGCGAGCTGAACCTCTGAAGGCACATGGTGGAGTGTCACAACCTGATCATGCACCTGCGACCTCATGTACGAAGCATCAACACCAATGTGTTTAGTGAGCTCATGCTTGACTGGGTCCCGAGCAATACTAATCGCACCAGTACTGTCAGTAGAGAGAGGAGTGGGTGCAGTGGTAGGTGCACCAAAATCCTCAAGAAGCCACCGTAGCCATGTCACCTCTGCAGTCACAGTCGCCATAGCACGCAGCTCAGCCTCAGCACTCGAGCGGGAGACAAGATAGCGTCTCGCTTCTTGGTTTTCCGGGCAATCAAGGAGGAGCCAAGAAAAACACAATAAGCCGAGAGAGAGTAGCGATCCAACGGATCACTCGCCCAGTTGCATCGAGTACGCCTGAAGCTGGAGAGAACTAGAGCGAGGGAAGAAAAGGCGGCGAGAGATAGTTCCACGAAGGTATCGCAGAACACGAAGGAGGTGAGCATAGTGGAGCTGGGTAGGAGCCGAAACAAACTGACTCAAGATATGAACAGAGTGAGTGACGTCAGGTCGGGTGATCCCAAGGTAGACAAGGCTCCCAACAAGCTGACGATAGCGAGTGGGACACCGTCAGTGGGTCGTAGGTGAACACCAAGCTCCATAGGAGTATCAACAGTACGGTGATCAGTGAGAGCAGCACGGGAAAGGAGGTCCTGAGTGTACTTCTCTTGAGAGAGGAAAATACCATCAGATGTGGAGGTGACCTCAATACCAAGAAAGTAACGAAGAGGACCTAAGTCAGACATAAGGAATTTTTCACTAAGATGCTGCTTCACAAAGGCAATGTGCTGAGAATCGTCGCCTGTAATGATCATGTCATCGACATAGAGAAGAAGAAGGGTGCGACCACGAGGAGAAGTATGAACAAAAAGAGCAGGATCATGGTCACTAGGCTTGAAGCCAGCATCGATGACAACAGAGGAGAAACACTCGAACCAAGTACGAGGAGCTTGCTTAAGACCATAGAGAGACCGACGCAAACGGCAAACCATCCCATCAGGAACGGAGTACCCTGGAGGTGGTTGCATGTAGACTTCCTCTCGGAACTCACCATTGAGGAAGGCATTCTTGACATCCAACTGAGAGATCGACCACTGGCGAATAGACGCCACAGCAAGAAGGGCCCGAACAGTGGTCATGTGAGCAACAGGAGCAAAAGTCTCGTCATAGTCAATCCCGTACTCTTGCTGGAAACCACGCGCCACAAGACGAGCCTTGTAGCGCTCAAGAGAGCCATCCGAGCGAGTCTTGACCTTGTAAACCCACTTACAGGTGATAGGGGTGACACAAGGTGGCAAAGGGACAAGATCCCAGGTGCCAGTACGCTCCAGGGCAGCTATCTCCTCGGCCATAGCATGCTGCCACTCCGGATGAACAGCAGCCTCCCGAAAAGTCGTGGGCTCAGCCAAGACAGCAGCAGTGAAGCCAAATCGATCAGGAGGACGGAGGGTGCTGCGGTCCCGAAGAGCATAGCGAGGAGGGGACTCAGGAAGAGGGCCGAGGACAGACGGGGAAGAGTCAGGTGGTGGAGCAGGTCGAGAACGACGAGTGTAGACATGAGTGATCTCACGAGGCGGACAAGAAGAGGCTGGTGGAGAGGGAGAGGGTGGTGTAGTAGTCGGAGGAGGTGGCGGAGGTGGAGAAAGGGATACCGGAGGTGGCGAAGAAGATGTAGATGACAGCGGAAGATACCAATCAGGTAAAGTGAGAAACGAGAGGGACTCAGGGGTACAGGAAGGACCGGAGGAGGAACGAGGATAGTAAGACCGAGATTCATCAAAGGTGACATCCCGAGAAATCCTCATCCGACGAGCAACAGGATCATAGCAGCGATAACCCTTATGCTCTGTGCTGTACCCAAGGAAAACACACTCAACAGATTGAGAAGTTATTTTGGTGCGCTCACGAGGTGGAAGGAGGACATAACAAACACACCCAAAACAACGAAGATGACTATAGGAAGGTGGGGTGTCAAAAAGACGCTCATAGGGAGTGGAACCCTGAAGAGCAGTAGAAGGTTGGCGATTGATGAGAAAAACCGCCGTAGAAACAGCCTCAGCCCAAAAATGAGGAGCAAGCTCAGAGGAGATCAGAAGAGCACGAGCAGTCTCAAGAATGTGACGGTGCTTGCGCTCAGCAACACCATTTTGAGCATGAGCACCAGGACATGAGAACTGAGCAAGGGTGCCTTGCTCAGCAAGATAGGAACGATGAGCAGTAGAGATATACTCACCAGCAGAATCAGCACGAAAAACTCGAATAGTAGAGTCAAATTGTGTACGGATCATAGTGGCAAATTGCCGGTAAATAGAAAGAAACTGACCACGAGAAGACATCAGATAAATCCAAGTAAATCTCGAATAGTCATCAACAAATATAACATAATAAGATTGTCCCCCTTTTAAAACAAAAGGAGCAGGACCCCAAACATCAGAGTGAACAAGATCAAAGGGGCGCTGAGACTTAGACTCACTAGAAGAGTAAGGGAGTTGTAACTGTTTGCCAAGTTTACAACCCGTACAATGCAGAGCAGTGTCACCAGAAACAGGACCTAAGACACCACGACCAACTAGAGTAGACAATCTAGAACCAGAGAGGTGGCCGAGACGACGATGCCACTGCGCAAAAGAAGTGGTAGACGAAATGGCTGATGCAGATGCTGAAGAACTGGGAGCCATGTGAGCCAAAGATGATGAAGGAAGACGCAACCAATCAAGCTCCCATAGGCGTTGTGAGTTGCAACGCCTAGGCCCAGTCCCCACCAAAAGGCCCGTACGAAGATCCTGAACACAACAAGAATCAGATTCAAGAATTATGCGACAACCATGATCAGTAATCTGACCGGCAGACAACAATTGCATGGTGAGTTTGGGAACATGAGAAACAGTAGGAACATCAAAGGAAGATGTCGAAAGAATGCCTCTCCCAGCAACAAAAAGCGAAGTTCCATCCGCGGTTTGAACAAAAATGGGTGTATCGGGAGAAGACACAGAGGACAAATGTGTCGAATTAGGTGTCATATGGAAAGAAGCCCCAGAGTCAAGGAACCATGAGGATGATATACCTGGAGGAGGAGGAGGAGCAGAACTAGAAGCCTGAGCACTAGTCCCGGGAGTAGCTGAGGCCTGAGCTGCTGTAGCAAGGCGACGAAACATGGCGAGAACCTCCTGCTCCGCTGCAGACATTGAACGAGTGCCCTGCTGAGGAGCAGAGCCACGGGAGCCCTGAGAGAAGTGTCTGGCACGCTGCCCCCCCTGTCTGTCACGCTGCTTCTTGCGACAATCTTTCTCCTCATGACCATATATCTTGCAATATCCACACTGAACACCAGAAGGGGTCCCCGCTGCCACCGGAGACTGGGACGGAGGGGGAGGTGTGGTCGCCAGTACAGAGGGCTGCGGCGAAGCACAACTCACACCCCCAGCTCGAAGACGTGTCTCCTCAGCACGCAGCTCAGGCATCGCCTCGAAGAGCGATGGGCGGGGACGACGAGTCAGCAACTGTGCCCGAACAGTCTCGAACTCTGGACGAAGCCGAGAGAGGAACTCGTGAAGGCGAAGTGTGTCTCTCTGGGCCCGGTGGCGGTCACAGCACTGACAAGTGCCACCACCGCAGAACTCAGCACCCAAACCATCGAGACGATGCCAGACGGTGGTCATCTGACGATGGAAGTCCTCAACTGTAGAATCAAGCTGACGAAGTGACTGAGCCTCCTCAACAACAGCAAGGTACATCGCTTCATTACGGATCTCATAACTGCGACGAAGGTGTTCCCACATAAGGTGTGAAGTGGCAAGACCTCTGAGGGGCCTTGCGAAATCGATCTCCATGCTTGCAAGTAAAATGGCCTTAGCAGATTTTTCTTCACGGAGCCAAGTCTCATAGACACCAAGATCAGACCGGTAGTTCTCCATCTCAAGCTCAAATGCCTCAAGGAGAGCACTCTTGGCATCATCAGTAACATCTGGGGGGTATGTGGGTGGTGTGGGAAGAGTCGGAGGCGAAGGACACTTCCTCTCCCCTGTGAGATAACCCCACAGCAATTGCCCATCCATATGAACCTCTAGGTGAAAAACAAAGTCGCCCCAATTGGTGCCATTGAAGATGACAGGACAGCGAGGAACAGGGATAGCACCAGGGCGTCCAGGAGATGCACCAGAGGATGCCATGGAGGAAGCAATTTGTTGCTGGGTTTTTTTTTTTTTTTTTTTTTTTGGGGGGGGGGGCAAGAAATGGAGCAGAGTGCTTACACAGGTCCGGTCCGGCTCAGAGGAGGCCGGAACAGAGGGAGACGAGGGAGGAGGGCACAGCAGAGGAGACCGGCGGAGCAGAGGATACCGGGAACGAGCAGCTGGGGCCGCGCGGGCAAGCGAAGGCCGGCGCGCGGGCCTGACGAGGGCGGCGGCGGCGCAGCCCTGCTCCTCCTCTGCGGCGTGTTGGCCGCGGGCCTGACGAGGGCGGCGGCAGCGCAGCCCCGCTCCTCCTTCCGTGGCGTGTTGGCCGCGGGCCTGACGAGGGCGGCGGCGGCGCAAGAAGCTGGGACGAAGCAGAGCCGCGCGATTCGGCGTGGGCGGGCGGGCGCGAGTGCCGCGCGGGGGCCGCGCGAGCGACGCGAGGGGCGGCGCCGGTGGCCGCGCGGAAAGGGGCGCGGCGAGGTAGCGCAGGGCCGCGCGATGCAGCGCGAATCGGCCGCCGCCGGCGGCTGAGGTGAGCCTGGAACCCTAGCTCGATACCATGTTTGGAATTGGCCAACTAATTCTATTCCAGGCCCAAAGGGGCAAATATACATGTGTACAAGTGCAAATAACCCCTCCAAGAGAGGGAAATTACAAGTATATCTATACATCTAACAATAAGCTCATCAGCAACATCTTTCAAATATAATTCATCAAGCGTCCGAAGGTACTCAATGCCACGAGGGAGACGCTTCAGCACTGGGCACTCTGGAAAATCTAGCTTAACAAGGCTTCCCAGTGCATCTTCTTCTATTTCTACTTGGCTGAGCTGTGGAGCACCCCATATATATAGTTCTTTCAGTCTAGGAAATGACTGCACAGAGAAGCGTAATGTCTTCCCGTCGTAAGCCTTAGAAAGTTCAAGTAAGCATAAATTACGCAACACCATGAGGCTGGGAAATGAGTTCTCATCAAGTTTGGAGAACGTCAGCCATAGCTGAGTGAGAGAGTTAAGATGCAACAAGGAAGACAGAATCTGAGGCATCCGATTCTTTTCCAGCTGTCCATGCAGTCCGAGTTTACAAAGAGTCTCTGGTAAACTAAGTTGTTCCAATGGCAACACCTCATTTTCGTTTGACATAGTAATTGCCAAACTGACAAGATTGCTCATGTTGCGGACAGCACTACACAAGATTAACGAGAGCTCGCTTGTCACATCTTCAACTGAAAATGTTCGTAAATCTGTCAAAGCTGCAATATCACGTAGAATCTCTGAGCTAGCTTTAACCTTTTGCAGAGCGTGCAGTGCTGTCAGGTTCTTTATTGTGCCCCCGGACACCTTTACACCACGGCGACGCCAGAAAGATCCTTCAACAACCTTCACAGATGCATATAGGTACCTAAGCTTCTTCAGTTTTCCTACACCCTTTGGTAAAGATAGTAGACAAGTGTCAGATGCATCAAGTACTTCTAAGTTTTGCAATCTTCCAACGGCCTCTTGTAGAGTCTCAATTCCAGTATCACGGAGACCCAAGAAACGCAGATTAAACAAGTTGAAGACCTCATTAGGGAGCATCTTGATTTTAGTACCTTGCAGATCCAATGTTGACAACAATGTTGAGGATGCAAGGATAGGGCTCAGCCAACCGATATCAACATAATTCATAAAAACATAGATTGCACGGAGATGAATCTCACTAGATTTATTCAGCAGTAGAATATTTGTGCTATTTACTGACAGTCTGCGTGTTCCATGAACAGAAAATGTCCCATGGCCCTCATAAACTTTACCAAAGCATTCTTTTGTTGCTTTGTCAAGGGCAAAATGGCGAATGACATCATGCATTCGGCAACACTTCAACCTTCCTGACCCATTCCTCTTAATGACCTGTAGCAGGCTTCGGTTTACAAGATCATTCAAGTATCCCTCTGCCACTTGTTCTAGTGTTTTGTTGTCCTCTTTCTTGATGAATCCAGAAGTAATCCAGTGCCTAATTAACCTTCTCCTCTTCAATTCATAATCCTCTGGAAACATTGTACAATGTAAGAAGCAATTCTTTAGTTCATACGGAAGGTCCTCCAAGCTTAAATTTAGAATACTATCGATATCCTGGATCATATTGTTAGTGGACTGCAATTCTAAGTCCTTGTACACACTATCCCAGTCAGAGTGTATTGGTTGTCTGAAAGACAATAGACGGCCTATGCATGCAATGACAATAGGCAAGCCTTCACACTTTTGTAAGAACTTCACAGCCAAATCATGTAACTCTGATGGGCACCTTTTGTCAGCACTATTCCGGAAAGCTGCTTTGCAGAATAACTCCCAAGAGTTCTTATCTCCTAGAGGTTCCAGCTCAATTCTGCAATTACTCGTTGCCAATGATGCAACTTCAAAGTTTCTTGATGTGAGAACAATCCGGCTGGTACAATTACTTGGAAAGACTTCCATGATCTTATTAATCCAAACATCCTTTTCCCAAACATCATCAAGAACCAAGATACAACTTTTACATTCAAGATGTTTCCGGATTATCTCAACAAAACCTCTAATTTCCATGTTAGTATCAACTCTGATGCCAAACTGGCCAGCAATCTTCTTTAGCAAGTCTTCAACTTGGTAACTCTTTGACACTGTTACCCAGGCTGCAGCATCGAAATCCAGTTTCACAATCTTGTAGACATGATCAACCAAAGTAGTTTTACCTAGACCGCCCATTCCCCACACTGTGGTTATTTTGTAGTTCTTTTCTTTCAGATCACCTACTAACCAGTGATTGAGCTTGGTTGCATTATGTTCAATACCCACTATATCATCTTCCCTTGCAAAACACAAATTTTGATTGGTGGGTCTGGCATGATCATCCCTCCCAGCATGTCCCTGCATTCCTGGGATGACATAACGGGCCCTCCTTTTTGCAGCTTCTTCGAGCTCGGCATTGATATCACGGAGCTTGTGAGCTAGCCAAACCTTGACATGCTTGATCCTCTTCTTCATCTTGGCTGCGAATCCTCCATGCTTGTGGTCCTCAAGCTTGTACGTGAACTCATCAACAACATCCTCCATCTGGAAAGATAGTTCCCGGATCTTGTTGATGAAGATGCCAGTGGTCTCGTCACAATCCTTGAACTTCTCTGACTCATGCAAGTAAGCTTTCATGCTCACTAGCTCCTCCTTGGCTTTGTATATCTCGCCAAAGAGACCCTTGAGAGCAGACGCTTCCTTGCAAAGCAGGGATGCACCATAGTCTGCTGCCTGGTTTGCCAAGGCTTCACCTAGCTTGCCAATCAGCACTCCAACAACAGCCTCTGCCATGGTGGTTGTGTGTGCTTGCTATGCTAGAGGACTCTAAGTTATTTGGACTTACATTTGTAGTTGCCTAGCTGCAGCCAAAAGCCCAAAACAGATTTCAGGAATTAACTCTATCTTTAAATGAAGCCAATTAGTGTGAACGGCCAAACCAACAATGATGTTGCAGACTTGGAATGATGAAATATTACTAAGGATTACCTGAATAGGCGAAAAGAACAACCAGCGTTGCAGATCGATCCTTTGTTTCAGGTCACGGTCAGCTTCATTCGACACCAGCCGGAGGAGTTACATATGGATCTAGCGAGAAACAGCGCATAGCAAGAATAATTGATGAAGAGGAGACAGGGAGACGTCTCAGAAAGAATGCTTGCAACTGCTAGCTAGATGGATGCAAAGCAGCCGGTGGCACAGAGATAAACTTTGGTATTTGGCAAATGTACTACGTGCATTCGCATCCAGTACTATTAGCAGTGCCCTTTTTTTTCTTTATTTGCCTGTGATCCTCGGAATTGTGCTTTGCTTCCTGCTTTTGGTCTAGTCATTGCACAGAATTTTGTAAAGGTAAAGGCCAAAGATTTCATTAAGCAGCAAAGCACAAGGGAATCTGTCGTGTCTTTGTTGTCCACGCCATTCCTTCTAGTGCAGAACCTCATTGTGCAACTTTTATGCCGTGTGAGCCACTCCAAGTTTAGACTTGTACAGTACAGTTTACAGAAGTCCAACAAACTGTGCAATATTTTTTTAGGAACCCAGCAGCTCATCATTAGATCACCCCAAAGCATTCAGCCCAAGGCCAGAAGGCAGCACTGAACTGTGCCACCAAAGCAGAGCAAGAATTTTGTTGAGAAAAAGCAGAGCAAGCAAGGCATCAACAACCTGAAGAAAATGAAACTGACCATACATTTATGGACTACTATAATAACGTGTCACTACTGCAAGGCCAGAAAGATGTATAAAATGAGTACCTTACTTAGCATGTGCTAGGCTAGTTAGGTAGAAAAGACATTTTGCTTCATCTATCAGATCAAACTGAAGGACTTGCAGTATAGTAGACGACCAACAACCCTGTCTCTGTGACACCAATATACAGGTTCAGAGAAATCAAACATACATCACATACCAGGTTCAGAGAAACCATCAACCCAAAGACACAGCACGTTAATTTTCAGCGAAACGAAAATTAAAGGCTCTGCCACTTGGTTGGGTTACAGACCTGGGAGAGGCCGGAATGACGAAATGACGCGTCCCAAGCGTCTTGGATGCCTCGCACGCAAGCACCTCTGGACTGAACACGGAGACAGTGGAACTCTGCCTTCAAGTACACAAGCACACAAACGCTCACGTAGTCCACAAGCCGAGCACGCAGAACTTAGCAAAAGCTTTATCAATAAACCACCCGCTGAATCGGTTATGAGGAAGTGCCGCACCGCCGCACACCACCTGTTCGACAGAGGGCCTCTGTAGCGCCGGCTCGAGCGCGCCGACGGAATCGACGAGGCGACGGTGGCCGTAGACCCGCACCACCCCGGCGATGAGGATGCAATGCTGCATAGGTTCCCCCATGACCCCGCGGTCAGAGGCGAGCGAGGAGGGTGCCTTTTTGGTCTGGGGCTCTGGGCTCAGGCGAGCTAGTGGTGCGGGCTGGTGCTGCACCTACGGAGGAAGCCCGGGGCCAGGGTGGGGAAAGAGGGAGGTGGATGGAGTGGAGAGGCGGCGGCGGCGGCGGCGGCGGTGGCCATGGGAGGCAGCCAGCCGAGAGCAGCAGTCGAAGGGAGGAAGATGGGGGTGGATACGTTGTCACTTACACGCTGGTCCCACCTGAAAGGGAGGTGGCTCAGTATTTTATCTTTTTTCGTTTTTTGAGAATTGACTTCTCCCCTATCTTTGCCCTGCAAACAGACCTAAAATTTTGAACTGGTGAAACTCACAGGGAGGTCAGCTTTTCGAAACGAGAAGGAAAAAACTGAACTCGGGCGATATTCAAGATACTACCAAGTTCTCGCCAATGGATAATCATGCCTTCTCGCCAAGATTATTAAGACAAACTGGAATGTTTACGGTGCATCTATCTAAAAATAAAGAACACGAGACCTCGAGACAGGAGCTCAAATAACCACGGGCAATCCACGACAAAAGTTTGTTACTGATGTTAGAGTTTATGATATCTCTTCGAAACCTTCTAGGCAGTGTGCCAAGGCAATCTCCAACTGAAATACAGGCACGACCCGATCGCCAAAAAAAGCATTCTCCAACTGATGACACCTTGCATTCGACTCACTTGGTGAATGCATCATAAAACCAAATGCTTTGCTTTAGTACAACATATTCTTGTATATTAAGTAACTGACGGCAGGGTATGCTCCATATAACTAAAAAAGAAGCCATATACTCACATAGTCACATTAGCAACTAAAAAGAGCATAACAATGGCCAATTTCAGGACACGTCACAGCATAAAGAAACAAATTTGCTATTGGATTAAGACAATATGTTTGTGGACAGCTCCTCAAGAGAGGGGGTTAGCCACGTCATCAGAAATTCACGGTGCGTTGGATCTGAGAAGTTACGGTCTAGATTTACTACGCGAGCTTCAACCTAGAATAAGCTTTAGTGTTTTCCTTCGCTTCAATGTAGCTTCTCGGCTTCTCACTTGAATCCAGACAAACGAATATATAATGGACTTCCGATTCCCCTTCCACCCTTCCAGCTTATTCTTTTTCTTCCACTCCGCTCTCCCATCTCTCTTTTCCCCTCCCGACACAGACGTCGTTAAAAAAAAAGCATGCGGCCAGGGGCGACGGCGGCCCGACGGCCGCGGGGCAGATGGCGGCGACGGCGCGCGGGGGGCCGGGTGACGGCGGCGAGAGGGCCGCGCGACGGCGGCCCGACGGCCGCGGCAGCGCGGCGGCGCGACGGCGCCCCTTCTCCTCCGCGGCGGAGCAGCGGCGCGCGCGTCCCGGGGGGCGGGGCTAGGGCGGCGCGGCGGTGCAGCCGGCCCTGGCCGGTGCGGCGGACGAGCAGCGCCCGCGCCCGCGCCCGGCGGGGCGGTGCAGCGCGGCGTACCGGCGCGGCGGCGCGGGCGGCCCAACCCGGCGCGGCGGCGGTGCGAGCGGGCGGTGCGTTGGAGCTGGCGCAGATGAGCCCCTCCCTTCTTCCTCTCCCTCCATCTCCACGCAGATGTTCGTCATGTTAGGGTTAGAGTTAGGGTTAGTGTTAAGGTTAGGGTTGGCGGCCGCGCCGCAACCGCGGTGACGATGCCTGTCCTCACTGCCTAAGCAGCCTTTTAGCAAATCGATTGCATGGAATTTATGCGAGCATTTGTTGGTTTGCTAAAAATACATGCAATTGCTAACTCCTTTTGTGTGCAAATAATTCTTCCAGCTAAAAACTTAAATTTGTAGACAAAGCCCTTTGCAGATCCTTACAGGTGTGACATTTTATACATCATAGCTTGCTGAATTTGTTATGCACCGAAGCCAAAATGCTCACTAGAAATTATTCATGTTATGTTTTTATCAATAATTAATTTTCAATAGTGGTGCCATCTGATTCTGAAGAGACATCTGCAAGTTATCTATTATTTTTCTTATTCTTAAATGTTGGTATTAGGGAGAATGTTAATCCCTACTAAAACTTATATCAACTAGAAGTTACTGCACTCTAATATGTCCAAAAAATCAGAAGAAGCTATGTGTCATGCTTGGAAAGGATCTCTGTTGAGACAGTTTTTCTAGCTGATAGGTCATTTCCTTTATTATGGTCATTGCTTAAGATTGTTGGTTAAAACTTGCATTGCATGAGGAGGATCTTTATAGGAATTTGTGGTTAGAACAGAATGTTTGTTCCCCTAAAATCTGAACCTTGTTTTCTGATGTTTCATGCTAAGGGATCAAATCTCAGCAAAAACACATGATCCACTCTCCACTGACCAGGTCACGTTACCAATTCTTGATAATCTATTTTATCTCTGTTTCTTACAGTATTGTGGAAGGCTACCACCAAGAAGCTACCTGGACAGTCTACTAGAACAGTAAATGGCCTAGCAGTTTTCTTGCAGTAAGGTATCATGATTCCCTTTTTTGTTTGTTCAATTAATCTATGTGCTTTCATTTCCTTTCTCTTTTCATCTCTGCTTTTGTTTTGGCAACCCATTATTGGTCCATGATAATATGTGTGTTGATATTTATTATACTGTACCGCACCGAATTTTTGTGATATTGCCTACTCAAAGATTAGGATAGCTCCCAAACGGCTTCCATTCCTGCTCCTCAATTAAGTTGTGCTAGATAGATCTGCATTGTTAACCACGGTGTATGCTCGGCTTAATTGTTTGTTATCCCAGTTTAGTCATTGGGCTATTGGAGAAAGGAGGCGTTGGCCTAACTTTTAGTCCATCATAAATTTGTATTTTCCCCTGGGCTTAATTGTTTGTTAACCACGGTGTATGCTCTGGGCTTAATCGTTTGTTATCCCAGTTGTATTCTCTGCCTTCCGTATTTTTGGGTGACTCCTCTGCTTGCTGGATTTTCAGACTCTCCTATGCCATCAGCTTGGAAACCAATTGGATGGATTCTTTTGTCCTCTATTTGATTGTAGATTCTGTTATCTCATGACGCAAGATGAATCATATTTACGCCATAATTTTTCCATGTCCAACAGTTGTCCTATTCAATCTAATGTCTCTTGCAGTCCTGCTACATGAAAGGTACGACGCTCCCTCAGAATAGTCGTTACAATGAATCTTGATTATTTTAAATCCAATGGAAACAAGTGATGCTTCAGCACTAAGAAGTTATGAAATTTATTATGTCACAGAACCAACCAATTTATACAAGATTAAGTACAAATGTCCCCGCTAATACGTTGACACTCGTATACTTTGTCTTATATAAACCCGGTAGTCCAACGAAATCACGAAGGATTTCAAACCAACTTGCAACAAACCAAGATCGTAGTAATTCAGCATAACCACATCACCTGTTACAACCTTTTACAAATAATCTACATAGATTATATAATATCGGAGTACACTCTAGTTATTACAAACCGAATACAAGGTAGCGGAAGAAGCATAGTTTTGAAACAAAACCATAGTTAAGGTTTACATTGCCGGTTCGAGCTCATATCTTACAAAAGCAATACAAGGTAAGAAGTCTACTAGAGACCATGCCCAATGGTCTAGTCTTCATTCCCGCGGGGAGAAGGCGAAGAGTTGCGCAACCATTATAGAAGATGTCATCTCGCAATGAGGGAATAAACCCCGAGTACTCAATTGTACTCAACAAGACTTACCCGACATGAAACAGAAATAAAGACTCCAAGGATTATACAAAGCTTTATAGGTGGAGTTGGCTTAACTCATTTTGCGTAAAAGCTTTAGCTGATAAGAGTAAGCATGTTGTTATTAGCATCAAGTTAATCTTCATTAACCTGTTATCTAGGTTTGCACCTGTGCTAAACAAGCAACTGAGTAGAGAAATACATAACCATATCAGGTTCATCAATAGCTATCTTGTGAAGTTCCATTAACCATCCAAACAACTTATTGTTTTCAAGTATGGAGATACTCCCGTCAAGCTTCTCACTATCCAGGAGACGATGGCGATTCGAATCGATTACAACCCAGCTGGGGAAATATTCCTAACACTCTCCCGGCAAACCCGGCCAAGGGTAACCGTAGAACACCATTCGTACAACTCAGGAATCACGGATCCGAACAGCGCCTCACTTAGGGTCGCCACCATGCCATGAGGTCAGGAATTATAACACCTGCCTCTGGACTTACGGACATGACTTCCCACACGGACATACCACGCCGGATATGCCAATGGATCAGGAATTATAACACCTGTCGGCGGGTGAGCACTTGATACTCTTCGCGATCCGGCCTAAGTTGAGCTACTAGGCTTCGCGGCGGATAACCTCAGATCCAGCCAGCTAAGTGCTAGGCACTGTTCAACATGACTAGGAAAGGCTCCATTCCTTGTGTGTGATTAATTTGCACGACGGTACGCTTCACTAACAAGGTTGGCCGACCATGTAGCTCATGCGCTCCGTCTTGCCTTCGATTTACATACACATGGTTATTTGCACGATAGCATATATAGCCAACCGTGAACCATCATCCTAATTCTCGCAAGTGATTATTAATCACTCGACTTCTACCGTTTAAGCATGGCTAAGCAAATGCTACGGTATCATATTATTAGGATTTCAGGGATGATAACTGGACAAGGAATGATATAAATGCAGCAAGGGTGCCAATTCAATTCCTAGAACTTAATGCAACAATCATAAAGCATTTAGTAATTATAAAAGTTAGGAAGTTAAAATGCTCCGGGGCTTGCCTTTCACGAAGGTTGATGGTTCGTGTCGTGGACACTCGAGAACCACGTCCTGGTCGGCTTCGTAACCGGCTGGATGAGTCTCCTGCTCCTGAGGTTTCTCTGACTCCTGCGGGCAAGTTCCCTCGAATTCCAACAGGGTCACTCCCGCGGGCGCACCTATTGCATGCATATGCATTGAATAAGTATAGCGAATACATCAGTGAGGATAGTGATGATGACATGATGCTCATGATGACAAGTTGATATGATTACATCACTGGACACTCGTTTACCGAGTTCTCCAGCTATATTCAAATCACTATAACAAGGGTTTTGAATTTTTCTTAAGAAAAGCAAACACACTTACCAGATCTACACAACTGAACATATAACAATTCATCTGGAGTTAAAGACCTAACACCTGCACCTAAAATTTTACTTTAATTAACTTAGGCACATAAAATAACCCCTATTAAACATATTGGCATGAAAAACATGAGCTCAAACAATTAAGTAAAGGTGCCAAAGGTCATTAAGAGTAATGACCTAGGGTCAACACTCAATCCAAAAAGTCAAACAATCCCTATAATGATTAATCAAGTTTAAAGATTAATTAAAGCATTAAACAATTAATTAATTAAGCATAAATAAGGCATAAAATAAAATTAGTCCAATTAAGTCCAAAATTTTATTTTAAGCTACTTACATCATAACTAAGTCACACAATAAATTTCATGATTTTTGGAACAACAAATAAATTATTAAAATTGAAAGAAGAAGCCTTTATTAATTAAATGAGCTAATTAATTAACATGCAAAACATTGCCCAAAATCAGATTTCATATTTTTCCTAGATTCACAACATAACAAAGAGGCTACCCAAAAATTTTCATAATTTTTGGAGCTATGAATGATTTTATACAAAATAGACAAATACTAGCACTATTCATTCAAAACAAAAATGGAAAAGCATTTTTAAAAAATGAAAACCGGCGCTCGGGCCGATTTGGCCAGCTCGGCCCAGCTCGGCCCATGGCGCGGCGTGTGCTCGCAGCCCAGCTCGGCTCACTGCGCTGCGCAGGCGCGCGGCCCAGGCGCGAGCGAGCGGCCCAGCGAGGCAGCAGCAGGCCGGCCCAGCAGTGCGGCCCAGCAGCGGCGGCTGCGCGGCCCACGCGGGCGGGGCGCGTGCGCGGGCGGCGGCCCGACGGCGACGGTGGCGGTTTTGCAGAAAAGGCCTCATAGTCTAGGGGAATTACGAATAGGTCCAACTTAAACTTTAATACTATTTACTGAGTCTAGCGCTTTGCACCACGGACCCTAGACTTATTCGTATTCATAAAATGAAGTCCTTACACAGCTCCCGAACGGAGCATGTCGCGCGGCGCTCGGCCGGCCATGGAACTCGCCGACGGCGAAGTTTCCGGCAACGGGACCGAGCCGACTCAACTCCTTGTGCTTCCGCGCATCCATCGGAGCAGAAAACGCGGGCTATGGTGGGCTAATGACGGCGGCGGCGCACAGGCGACGGCGGCGCTCGGAACTCGCGGCGGCAAGCCACGTTCCGGCGAGGTCAAGGCATTAAAGCCGACAAGATCTTCGGTGTAGCTCCTATATAGCAGGGCGACCTTGAACCACTAAAGAGAGAAGCGAAAGGGAGGGAGGGGAGAGCTGGCCGCGCGAGACCTAGCTCGCGGCCATGGCGGAGGTGCGATATGCGGGCTCACCTTGCGACGGCACGAAGCAAGGATGGGTCGGGAAGGCAGAGGAGCCCGTGGCGAAGCTAGAGGCGAGACGAATTTGAAAATGGGCGAGTGTGGAGGATGAATTGCGGGGGCGGCTTGGTGACTACGGCGGACACCGAGGCGAAAAAAATGAAGAGGAGGAGAAGATGAAGTGGCCGGCTTCGGCCTTGGGCGGTGCAGGGAGGTGGCCAGGGCCTTCGCGTCGTCGTCCACGCGCCCGATCGCGCGGGAAAACCGGGAAGAGGCTCGATGGCCACGGCGGCGGAGGTGAGCAGGAGGAGGGATGGGCAAGGTACTGTAGCAGTAGGTGATTTTTCTTCCCTTTTTCATTTGCTCCAAATTTCGTATTGAAACTCAAAAATCTTCAAACATGAAAGTTACTCAAAATAATTTAAACTACAACTTTGCTTTTTGGACCATATCAAAATTCCTAGTATTTTTGAAAGTAGGTTTTCAAATTTGAATTTGAATTTGAATTCAATTACCAATCAAATGCAATGCCAAAATAGATACATGATGCTTATGCTCATGATGCAATGCAAATTTGGCATTAACACTTGGAGTGTTACATATTATTTTCTTGATCAGTGTGTGTATCATTTCCTTATACAATAGTCTCTACTTACATTTAGCTCATTGGAATAAAAACTAGCTCCAGTTATATCTGCAGAGAGGTACACCCACTTTAGATTTTCCAATCAATTTATCTATTTGATTTTCTGATCTAGGTGCCTATCCCATCTTGCTTGGGACAAAAGGCTATGTTGTTGTTGTTGTTTTGTTGTTTTTCTGATCTAGGTACCTTAAGTCAACCAAACAATTCTCTACAAATAAACAACCTGTCTCTGTCTAATTTTTGGAATTTTTACATGCTTCAAATCTTTAGCTTATTCTATTCTTCAAAAGTAACCCTCAGTTTCTATGGTGAGTTATACTCATATGTCCTCTAATAATGACTGTTATAGATCTTATAGAAGCAATGTTAAATATATAGGCCATTGTGCTGAACCTGCTTTAGGCCTTCCATGTTCTGGGATTTGGTATTTCTAGGTGAACCAGTGAATCTGATTTGTTGTGATTTTTTGGTTTTTTCTAGGTGAATCAATGCATCTGAATTGGGTGCCGTGATGGATGATAGAAGGTATGAGTTCAGGCCGGCGATGGGTCCAACAACTGACAACCCCCTCTTCTGTCCAGTTACACCCAGCCAAGGCACCAAGGAAGATGTCAATAAAACAGTGAGTGCTTGCTCGGTAAACATGCAAACAAATTATTTCTAAACGATTCTTCAGTTTTGTTGTAATAATAGTACAAGAACACGTAGACCCTGCATATTATGCGAACCTATTGTAGACTCTCTTAATGGATCCACCATAAACGCAGGATAGTTGAAGATGTATACTTGAGAGGGAGATAATAATAGGCTGCATAGTTAGAAATTGTGAGGTAACTCTTCTCGGGTGCTGATTGATTCAATATGCTTGGCCACATGTGTGTACTGGAGTTCCGGTACCACTCTTCTCATTCTTAGTTCAAGATTAACCTAATTTATGTGACTTCACATGGTGGTTTCTGCATCATTGATGTTTGGATCAATTTAAGGGTCAAAGATCTTGAATATTTATACTACTATAATTGAGCCTCATCAAATTGCAAGAACTAATGTGGGCTTGCTATCTAGGTAGACCAAAAAAGAAGACACATCATAGTCTGCGGCTGCCATTCTTGGATAATAAAAGTAATCAACAGGTAACTTTTTGTATGTTGATTGTATAACAAACAAAAAATCTGCATAGACAAGTTATGCTTTAATACTGGAAGTATTATTGCTCTTTGTTTTCTAGGGTACGGTAATGCTGGTGTCCATAAATATCAGATGTTTGCCTTCTTTGATTAATATTCTCAAACACTTGCTAATCTCGCCTACCAGAGATGCATGTATGTGATGTCCCTATTTTTTTTTATATTGTTTGCTGTATCTCTTGCTCATTTTTTTATGCCAATATGACTATGTCACAGAACAAGCTGGTGGGTAGGCAGGCAGTTTGAAAATGATATCTGAATATCTAATGACCTTTTTCTAAGCTATCTTCCAGGTCAGGAAAGCTGACAGGCTGATGCTTTTGTATTTTTACCTCTCACTAATGATGCTTTGTATTTTGGCCTCCCACTGCCAGGCAACCAAGCAGCAGCAACCAAGATGGTAGCTGACAGCAAGGTATGATCTCTGATATAAGTATTGGGCAACCTCAAACCCTAAACAAATGCTCATTGTTCTTAAGAATTGCAACCTCAACTGGATACATCCTCTCTATTTTATCTTTGGATTCAGGCTTTCTTATCTCTGGATTGGCTACACAAATTCAGATTTTCATTTTTTAAGCTTTTTGCAACCTGACATTATGCAGTCTGCAGCGGGCTTGGTTTGGATTTGTGCAGCTAACGAGTTTAGGGATCTAATACAGGCAATACACTTTGCTCTTCTCCTGGTTTGTTTAGCAACGCTGCCAATGCCTTCTCATGTCTGTGTTGCATCAGTCACTTAAATACTAGCTTTTGGACATGTTTATTTCTTCTTTTCTTTGCAGCTATTTTCATGACAAAATTCAGAACAGATGCTATTGGGAAAGAGGTACTTATGCATATTGGGAAAAATTCTGGAATCTCAGTTGAAGTATGCCCTCTTTCATGGTGATGACACTGCTATATCTTTTGTGCCAACAAAGATTCCTCTAAGGATGAATCCAGCAGGTCTTGCTGATCTGATGCGACGATCTAGGTAAATTTCCAATAAGACATACAAATGCAAAGCATAGATCTCCATGTCTTATCTATAACATCTTATTTACTGATTTTGCATATGTTAAAGCAGGCCACGAACAAGTGTCTATTGTGGTGTACAACCTTTTGGAGCGTGTAATGAAGATCAAAGGAGGCCTTCTGCCTTCCTAATGTTCTCAGCACGCAGTTGATGTATCCAGTCACAGAATGCAGTGTATGGCGCTGAAAATAAGTTAGCTTAGATGCCTATTTCATTTATATCCAGGCAGCAGCTCAGCTTTTATGCACCGTTAGCTACAGAAATCATGGCAAGAATGTTGCTAATCTATGGAAATATGTATTCAGATACCTACGTAGAACAGATGGTTTTTCTATCTGAAGAATATGGTATGTATGAGAATGACTATCCTGCGCCTAAACTGCTTATCAGAAGAACACACAGCACCAGTTCTAAATTATTGCCTTCCTCTTGTGTAATTGATATGCTGATTGCAAATGAGATCGGTCCAGTTTGTTGGCCGCAAAAGAATCTCATATTGGTTGATCCCTATTTTGTCTCTTGATCATAAAAATGTTTTTATTCTCACTAAGCAAGATCTGAACATCTGCGCCAACAAGTATAATCTTATTTGCTCCATATTGCTCAGTCCATATTGGTCAAACTAATTCTCTACAGTCTGCAAGTATAATCTTCCACGGGCGCGCCAAATTACTAGTTCTATTACAATGTAGTATCCTTTAAAACAACTAAAATTGTAATGCAACCGGACTAACCTTTTGGATTAATCGCACCCATTATATTCCATTGATGCCATCAAATTCTATCCATAAAGATACGGCTGTTTGGAACTTAAAGTTTTGGTTCCACACCAAACAGAAAGCATGGAAGGACAAAAAAGTTAAGTTCAACAAAACAAGAAGTAAAGCATCTAACAAGCTTATTACAAACCTGGGAAATGCCTCACCCATAATGGACATCAAGCCAATCTCTCTCTCTCTCTTTTTTTTTTTTTTTTTTTTTTTTTTTGAAAACAACATCAAGCCAATCTCTTAGGAGTTAGGACCAGAGACTAAACAGAACCCCTAAGCATGGACTCTCTAGTCTCTGCACCAGGCACAGGTTTATATGTTTAAGATTTACACATGACACAAACAACATCACGGAACAACTAAAGTCACAACATTGTTTGCAGTTAATTCGCAAACTAATTTAGTAATTTCATATTGACACTCGTTTTTGTAATCTGCACCGATGCAGAATTCAGGCATTTCTCTTGCTTATGGGCGGATGTCCTGTACTTCCTCCATCACTAGCTCAATATATCTTCACTAACAGCTAAACCGAACCACCAAAGGTCCAAGGCAGAACAAAACCAGCAGCAACATGAGGAAATGAAACGGGTGAGACATTTTAAGAACCACGGTTGTGTTCCGGCCAATCCAATAAACATGAAGCAGTGGAAAAACCATACCTTGTATGCGAACTCCTAAAATAGTAGCTAGGATCCAAACCTTCGGCCAGCAAATGCATTCCCTTCTCTGGTTACAATTCTTCGCAAAATGTTTTCCCCAGTTACAGTAAAACCAACCATTCGTATGTGGCTAATTTTCATTAGCTCTTCTTTGCATTCATTTGCTTCACCTTCCTGCCTAAGGATCTTTATAAGCTCATCTGCAGCATGTAGCAAATATAATTCATCAAGCATCGTAAGGTACTCAATGCCATGAGGGAGCCGCTTCAGTTCTGGGCAGTCTACAAACTGTAGCTTAACTAGCCATCCCAGTGCATCTTCTTCTATTTCTACTTGGCTGAGCTGCGGAGCACCCCATATATGTAGTTCTCTCAGTCTAGGAAATGACTGTGCAGAGAAGCATAATGTCTTCCCATTGTAAGCCTTACGAAGGTCCAATGAGCATAAATTACGCAACACCATGAGGCTAGGAAATGAGTTCTCATCAAGTTTGGAGAACGTCAGGCATAGATGAGTGAGATAGTTAAGGTGCAGCCAGGAACAGAGAATCTGAGGCGTCCGTTTTTCTTCCAGCTGTCCATGCAGTTCGAGTCTAGAAAGAGTTTCTGGTAAACTGAGTTGTTCCAATGGCAACACTTCATTTTCATTTGACATAGTAATTGTCAAATACACAAGATTGCTCATGTTACGGATAACACTACACAAGATTAAAGAGTGCTCACTTGTCAAATTGTCAACTGAAAATGTTCGTAAATCTGTCAAAGCAGCAACATCACGTAGAGTCTCTGAGCTAGCTTTAACCTTTTGTAGGGCATGCAGTCCTGTCAGGTTGTTTATTATGCCCCCAGGCACCTGTCAGTACATGAAACACGCAGACTGTCAATAAATAGCACCAATATTGTACCACTGAATCAATCTGGTGCGATGCAGC
Organism: Themeda triandra; assembly: GCA_018135685.1. NCBI lineage: Eukaryota > Viridiplantae > Streptophyta > Magnoliopsida > Poales > Poaceae > Themeda > Themeda triandra. The sequence goes on along the minus strand of JAENPR010000410.1, from coordinate 196,486 downwards.
TCCGTGCAATCTATGTTTTTACAAGTTCTGTTGATATTGATTTGTTGAGGCCTATCATTGCATCCTCAACATTGTTGTCAACACTGGATCTTCAAGGTACTAAAATCAAGATGCTCCCTAATGAGGTTTTCGGCTTGTTTAATCTGCGTTTTTTGGGTCTCCGTGATACTAGAATTGAGACTCTACCAGAGGCTGTTAGAAGATTGCAAAACTTAGAAGTACTAGATGCATTCAACACTTGTCTACAATCTTTTCCAAAGGATTTAGGGAAACTGAAGAAGCTTAGGTACCTATATGCAACTGTAAGAATCAATGAAGGATCTGCATGCCCTACAAACCTGGGAGAGGCCTCAGCCACAATATGCAGCATCCCAAGCGTCCTCCTCTCAGCAGCATAACGGCAAACACCTCGGGAACAAAAACGTGCACATAATCGATAATCTACATCTGACAAGCTGAGCGAATTACAACCACTAGCAAACGCTGGTGAGGGAATGCCACACACCACCTGTTCCTCGGAGAGCCTCCAGAGCGCCGGCTTGAGTGCACCAACGGAGTCGACGCGAGGCGGCTGTAGCCGTAGTCTCGCAACACCTAGGCGATGAGGCTGCATATGTTCCTCCATGACCCCGCGGCCGTAGGAGAGAATGGTTCCTTTTTGGTCTGGGGCTGGAGAGAGAGAGGCAGGGGTGGCGGCGGCCATGGGAAGCAGCGAAACGGAGGAAGAGATCATTAAAATGTGGGCCATACGTCATGACTTGCACGGTGGACTGTTTCTGGAGACACGAACTCAAACAAACAGGGGCAATCCATGTCCCAAACCTCATAATTTCAGATGAGCAGTATGCCAAAGCATCCTCCAACTCGACACCTCATCAGGTTGATGCGTCGTAAAACTAAATGCTTTGCTTCAATACAACATATTCTTCTGCTCCATATACCTAGAACAGAAGCTATATGCTCACATTCTGAATTAAAACGAACATACTAATTGCCAATTTCTGAACAAGGCGCAGCCTAAAGATACAAATTTGGCTATTGGATTATATTACAATGTATCTTTAAAACAACTAAAATTATAATGCCACAGAAGTAACCTTTTAGGCTAATCACACCCATTAGATTCCATTGATTCAATCAAATTATTCATATACACGCTGCTAACTGGAACTTAGTTTGGCACCACACAACAGAAAGCACCGACAAAGAGTCTCACGAGCTTATTACAGACCTGGGAGATGGCCAGATGCCTCACCCATAATTCGAAATCAAGCCAATCTCTGAGAACCAGAGAATAAACAGAAACCCAGAGCCTAGACACTCTGTTCTCAAACAGATATAGTAAACAAGGTTCTCAAACGACATGATAGAGCAACTAAAATCACAAGGGTGTTTGGCTTAATTCGCAAACAGATATAGTAAATTAGGATGGACACTATTCTGCAATCTGCAACCATGCAGAGAATTTATTCACATCCCCTGATGATGATGAACCACCAAGGGTCCATAGCAGACCAACAAAGGCAGCAGCAACCTGAGGAAATGAAACGGGTGAGGCATTTTAAGAGCCACGGTTCTTCTCCGGCAGGTCCAATAAACAAGAAGCAGCGTAAAAACCATACCTTGTAGGTGAACTCCTGAAATAGGTGCTAGGATCAAAGCTTCAGCCAGCGAATGCATTCTCTTCTCTGGTTATAATTCTTCGCCAAAAGTTTTCCCCAGTTGCACTAAAAAGAACCCTTCTAATGTGGCAAATCTTCATCATCACTTCCATGCATTCATTTGCTTCACCTTCCAGGCTAAGGATCTCTATAAGCTCATCGGCAGCATCTTCAAAGTATAATCCATCAAGCCTCCCAAGGTATTCAATGCCATGAGGGAGGCGCTTCAATTCTGGGCACGCTGAAAAATATAGCTCAACGAGGCTTCCCAGTGCATTTTTTTCTATTTCCACTCGGCTGAGCTGCGGAGCATCCAATATTTCTAGATTTCTTAGTCTAGGAAACGATTGTGCAGGGAAGCATAATGCATTTCCATCATAAGCCTTTAAAAGTCCAAGTGAGCATAAATTACGCAACTCCATGAGGCTACGAAATGATTTGTCATCAAGTTTGGAGAGCGTCAGTTGCAGTCGAGAAAGGTTGTTAAGCTGCAACCAGGTCTGTTTCTTTTCCAGCTTTCCAATCAATGAAAGTTTGGAAAGAGTTCCCGGTAAACAGAGTCCTTCCAATGGCAATACTTCATTTTCATTTGACATATGAATTACCAAAGATACAAGATTGCTCATGTTCAGAAGAGCACTACGCAGGTTTAGCGAGTGCTCCCTTGTTACATTGTCAACTCCAAATTTCCGTAACTCTGTCAAAGCTGCAACATCACATAGTCTCTGAGCTAGCTTTAACCGTTTGCAGAACATGCAGTCCAGTCAAGTTCCTAATGCCCTTTGGAACCTTAACTCCAGTGCGACTGACATAACATCGATCAGCCACCTCTACAGTTGCATAAAGGTACCTGCTTGATAAGTTTTGCTACAGCCTTGGGTAAAGATAGCAGACAAGTATGTGCTGCGTCCAGTACTTCTAAGTTTTGCAATCTTCCAATGTCCTCTGGTAGCATCTCAATTCTAGTATCCCGAAGACCCAAGAATCGTAGATTAAACAGTTTGAAGACATCATTAGGCAACATTTTGATTTCAGTCCCTTGTAGATCCAATGTGGACAACAATCTTGAGGATGCAAAGATAGACCTCAACAGATCAATATCAACAGAACTTGTAAAACAATATATTGCACGGAGATTTGTTGCATTGTTTTGATCCTGTGGTGGTATATTGTTGGTGCTCTGTATTGACAGTCTGCGTGTTTTATGTACGTGTTCCGAAAAGTTCCCACCACCATTATAAAAAATACCAAAACTTTCCTCTTTTGCTTTTTCAATGGCAAGAAGGCGGATAACATCATGCATTCGGCAAAGTTTCACCCGTCCGAACTCATTTTTCATCACAACTTGTAGTAGGCTTCGGTTTACTAGATCATTCAAGTACTCCTCTGCCACTTGTTCTAGTGTTTTGTTATCTTTTTCCTTGATGAATCCAGAAGTAATCCAATGCCTCATTAAGGTTCTCCTTGTCAATACGTGATCCTCTGGAAATATTGCACAGTGTAAGAAGCAGTTCTTTAGTTCACATGGAAGGTTCTCCAAGCTGAGTTTTAAAATACTAGCGACACCTTTGATCACTTCATTATTATTTGACTGCAATTCTAACTCGTTGTACATGCTATCCCATTCAGAGAATGTTGGTTGTTTGAAAGACAATAGACGACCCATGCATGCAATGGCAATAGGCAATCCCTCACACTTTTGTAAGAACTTTACAGTTAAATCATGTAACTCCGATGGGCAGCTTTTGTCATCACTATTCCAGAAAGCTGCTTTGCAGAATAACTTCCAAGAGTGATAATCTCCTAGAGGTTCCAGCTCAATTTTGCAATTGCTAGTCGCCAATGATGCAACGTCCAAGTTTCTTGATGTGAGAACAATTCGGCTGGTACAATTACTTGGAATGACTTCCATGATCTTATTCATCCAAACATCCTTTTCCCAAACATCATCAAGAACCAAGATACAACTTTTACCTTCAAGATGTTTCCGGATAGTCTCAACTAAGCTTCTATTTTCCATATTAGTAGCATCAGTTATGATGCCTAAGTGTTTTATAATCCTCTTTAGCAAGTGTTGAGCCTCGTAACTCTGTGACACAGTTACCCAGGCTGCAGCATCAAAATCCAGTTTCACACTCTTGTAGACATGGTCAACCAAAGTTGTTTTACCTACACCACCCATTCCGCAGACTGTGGTTATTTTGTGGTTGTTCTCTTTCAGATCACCTACTAGCCACTCTTTTAGCTTGGTTTCATTATGTTCAATACCCACTATATCATCTTCCCTTGCAAAACAGAAATTTTGATCGGTGGGTCTGGCATGACCCCTCCCAGACTGTCCCTGCATTCCTGGGATGACATAACGGTCCCTCCTTTTTGTAGCTTCTTCAAGCTGGGTATTGATACCACGGAGCTTGTGAGCTAGACTGTGCCAAACATCGAGGTGATTGATCCTCTTCTTCACCAGGGCTGCATATCCTCCATGCTTGTCGTCCTCAAGCTTATACATGAACTCATCGACAACATCCTCAATCTGGAAAGACAAATCCCGGACCGTGTTGACAAAGATTTCAGTGTTCTTGTCGGTATCCTTGAACTTCTCTGTGTCCTGCAGGTATGCCTTCATGCTCTCCAGCTCCTTCTCAGCTTTGCGTATTTCGTCAAAGAGATACTTGAGAGAAGAAGCTTCCTTGCCAATCAGGGATGCACCATAGGCTGCTGCTTCTTTCGCCAAGGCTGCACCTAGCCTGCCAATCAGCACTCCAATGACAGCCTCCGCCATGGTGGTTTTGACTTTTGTGAGCTTGCTATGCTAGATGACTGAATTATTAGGAGATACAAGTGTAGTTGCATAACTGCAAGCTGCAGCCAAAAGCCCATAACAGAGTTCAGGAATCAACACGATCTTCAAATTAAGCTATCAGTAATGTTATAGACTTGGAATGATGAAATCTTACGAAGGGGGTTACCTGAAAAGGCGAACAAAACAAGCAGCGTTGCAGATCGGGTCTTTGTTTCAGGTCACGGTCAGCTTCCTTGACATGTGCCGGAGGAGTTACATCTGGCGAGAAACAGCGCTGTAATGCTCTGAGGCTCAATGGAAGATAAGAAACGGCAAACAAAGAGAAAAAAAATGTTAGACTGTGCTTGCTCGATTTACAAGCGAAATGTGGGTGTTCTAATTCTTGCTGGTGGATGATAAAACAGTTGTAGTGGGTGAAGCGTAAAATGGGGTTGGACCGTTGGAGGCAGGGGAAACCAACAATAAGCAGTGTTGCAGACTTCGAATGATGAAATCTTACTAAGGAGTAAGTATTACCTGAATTGGCGAACAAAACAAGCACTGTTGCAGATCCGGGCCTTGTTTCAGGTCATGGTCAGCTTGCTTCAACACCCGCCGGAGGAGTTACATCTAGCGGCGAGAAACAGCGCTGTACTGCTCTGAGGCTCAAAAGAAAGAGAGAAAAAAAATGTTACACTGTGCTTGCTCGATTTACAAGCTGAATGTGGGTGTTCGTGTGTTCTCTCTAAGGGGACGTGATACAATGATGACGCAGTTCGTGGAGGTGGAGGGTGAGGTAAAGTGAGGTTTGGGACAGGCGAAGAGTGCAGAGGAGAGCGCATCACCTACCGTCAAGCCTATGGAGATGGAGATCGGTGAAGCGGAGCGCGGAGTCCCGAAGACGGCAACTTGTTGGCCGTGCGGTAGCCGGTGAGCTCTTGGAGTCCGGCGAGGCGATCTCGTGCTCCTGTCCAACCAGCGAGCGTGGAGGTTGGCGAGATAGTGAGCCGCCGAGACCGGAGAACTCTGGCGACCTGGTGTGTGGAAAGAACAGAGTGTGCTCCAGCTGGTCGTAGTAAACGATGGAAAGCATTTATGCAGGATTCTTTGGGTGATGCACAGTAATACTATCTCCCCTAATGAAAATCATATTTGTACAAACTTTGATCAACAACCCCATTGTCTACTAGTAGGAGGTTACAGTTTAAACACATCTGAGCCATTGTGTTTGTTTCAATTAAATAAACTAGTTCATCAACCCGTGCTCCCGTACGGGTTAGTATTTTCCGTACGATGATGCTTTTTACATGTTTAAATAATTTGGATTCCGTGATTGGGATCTTTTCCTTCCTTTGTTTGGAATCTATGTATAGCAATACGATTTATCTATTCTCTTTTTTAATAATAGCTGTTGATAATTTAGCTTCTATTTTTTATATTATTTTGAATTAGGTTTCTTAATGGAAGAGTCATATTTAACATATATGTTTTATTAATCGTAATAGATCATATCGCTACTATTGATTAATTTTTAGGACAACTTTTCCTAGTGCAGCGTCACGAAAGCTGTTGAGCAAAAAATAATCTTATTAATTTTTAAGCTAAGCAGTATTCGAAAGTCGTAGAGACCGATTGATGTTAATAAGAAAATGAATTGTGCACATGCAGACTCAAGAAGCGGACTTCCTCTATAGGATCCCCGCTCCACAGCGGCTCGGCTCCCAGCGGCGGGCGTCCGCGCCAGACCAGGATGGCTGGCAGAAGGTCCTGCATCGCGACGAGGGACGCCCACCGCCGCGTCGACAGCGCCAACCTACACCGCCCAGGGGGATCCCGCCGGAGTTCGACGGGCGATGCCTCAACTGCGTCTCCACCAAGCACCGGATCGCCACCTGCACCCGGCCGCGTCAGTGTGCCCGCTGCAGGAGCACGCGACACCTCGCCAAGGATTGCAAGCGGCCCAGGCAAGCCGCCGGCGGTCATGATCGTCCCAGGGGTCACACGGCCGGAGGAAGCCGCGAGCCGGACCGCCGCTTTGTCCGGGCGCGGCGCGGCAGCCCGGACACGCCACAGGGCTCGGCCGCTGAAGGGGAAACACCGCCACCACCACCGCAGCAGCCGCGCCGTCAGCTCAACAACTGCGACGACCCGTGTTCCGAGTTCGCTGATGGAATACCTCCTGGCCACCCGACTTTCCGGCCGCGGGAGGCCGAGTGTCACATCCAGTGGGACGCGGCCACGGACGCTGCAGAGGCTGCGCTACAGACGGCCTTGATCGCGCAGCCGAGCGGAGACCCGGGACACCACACCACGTCCGAGGTACTATTGGCGATCACGACCGCGACTGGAGTTGGTGCAGACGACATCCGCGTCAAGAAGTACTACCCAGAGAGATTCATCGTTCTGTGCGGCATGCTGGCGATCAAGGATCGGGTCCTGGCAGCTACGCCGGTGCCGTTCGGGAGATCACCACTCATCTTGCTGCCATGGACAAGGGTGGCGCACGCAGACCTGTGCACCCTCCGATACAAGCTCTCCATCGAGCTCGAGGGGGTGCCGCCGCACGTTTGGAGAGAAGACACGGCGGCGAAGCTGCTCGCCCCGTACTGCTGGATCCAGGAGGTCGAAGCGGTTTCAGCGACGGGTGATGATCTTTCAGCATACAAGCTCACGGCTTGGTCCAAGGATCCGACCACCCTGCCCAAGATCATCTGGCTGAGCGTGGCGGAGCCGACGGCCGGACAGGCGGCCGGCGAGGGAGTCCGTTTCCGCGGCGCGCGGCCGTTCCTGACCAAGAAGGACGTGCTACGATACAAGATCATCATTCATCTGAGGTGCATCCGTGATTTCGCGCCGCCGCCCAGCGATGATGGAAGTTCCTCCTCCGACGACCCGGCGAACGGCGGGAGGAACCGAAAGCGCCACCACTCCTCCAGAGGCAACGGGGTCGGGTTCCACCCCTACGCGTGCCGTCGCGTGTCCCGGATGGCGCGGCGCCGAGCCGGCACGGCGACGGTGGCGCCGGCGGGCGGCAGCACGGCAGTGATCAGGGTCCACGTGCTAGAGTGCCAGCAACTCAGAGGGTGGGTCCCAACGGGAGGCAGAGAGTCCCGGCCCATCTGAGACTGGACACGTGGCCCCGTGCAAGAGTGCCAGCACCGCAAAGGACAGGGCCCAACGGCATCCCAAGGGTTCCGGTTCAGCAAAGGATCAAACCAGGACAGGCACCGCGTCACGGCGGTCAAAAGAAGAAGGAGCAGTGGGCTTGGCAGCCAAAGCAAGCGCCGCGACAAGAGGAGCCAGCAAGAAAGGAGGCAGCACTGCAGGCTCACAACGATTTGAATTCAGGTGGTTCACCCAATCCTGACACCGCTGCTCCGGCAGATGAAGGCTGCACTGGCGCGGGGATTGCGGCCGGCCCAGATCAAAACAAACAAGATCAACAACCCGAGCCGTGCCCACTGGAAAAGGAGATCGATCCGGTGGGCGACACAGGTGTTGGAGCAGTTCCAGTACAAGAGAGCCAGCCCGCAGTGGACGCGTGGCATTCCCTGACAGGCGATGTCCAGGACAAGGACAAGGTCGATGCAGATGCCCTCTCCTGTTCGGCAATCATGGAAGAAGCGGTGCTGGGTGGGCTCACCCAGGACCACTGTCAGAAGGGAGACAACGAACCGCTGGCCACACCAGAGGAGGAGCCAGTGGTCACGCCGGACGAGGGCATGGGGGGCGCCCCTGAGGAGGAAGGCGACCTGGCCACGCCCACGGTGGAAGACATGGTGGTCCCTCTCGAAGAGGAGGCCGCGATGCAGGCCAACGTGTCCAACGACGACAGCCACCCAATGGGCCAAGTGGAGCCTCAACGGCCCATGGCAGCCCAGCAGGCAGAGGATGCAAACCGGGCCGCCCCGGAAAGCCCGGCCGAACAGCCTGGGCCTGGCGGCATGCCAACCCAAGGTCTAGCAGACGGTGTGCCGGATGAGGAACAGGGAACCCCGGCTGCACAAAGATCGCCAACCGCAGCCCCCACCCCCCCCCCCGCCGGTCGCCGCCACAGGACTCCACCTCGGCACAACGCAGTTTCCAAGTGTTCAAGCGCAGGGTCAAGAAGCCGGTGGCAACACCACTGCTCAAGAAGCCGTCACCGATGAAAACGCCATCACCCAGGCGCCGCCCGCTGCGCAGCCGCAGAATCGCGGCTCAAAGCCTGTCCAGGATCCCGACATCCAAGAGGGGGGAATACCTGGTGCTCAAGCGCCTAGGCCACGCGTCGGCGATCGCGAACGGGACCGCTGACAACAAGTTCGACGAGTTATTCGGAGGAAAGCCCAAAGACGACGAAGCCCTCAGGGAGCTGTTCCCGGACGGCAAGCGGGTGCAGGAACGCCGGCGTCGCCGCCGCGCTCCACGGCAGCGGGCATGATCAGCCCCTGCCTCACGCTGGTAGTCCATGTTAATGGATAATACGACTATAGTGTGCTGGAACGTGCGTGGCCTCAACGCCGCTGCACGTCGGGACAACGTACGCACGATGATGTCTGGCGCACGCGCCCACATTGTGTGTCTCGTTGAAACCAAACTCAGAAGTGTAAACCAGTGGTTGATCGCCTCTATGCTGGGCGCTAATTACAGAGATTTCGCTTTTGTACTGTCTTCTAACACCAGGGGGGGAATTCTGGTTGCTGCTCAAGCGCCGGATGTTGAACTGCAGCAACCGCTGATCGGATGCTTCACCTGCACTGTCAGGGTCATCACCAACTCGCAAGAGCCCTGGTGGCTGACCACTGTCTACGGGCCGCAAGAGGAGGCGGAGAAGAGCTTGTTCCTGGAGGAACTTGAAGCCATCCGTGATCTGTGTCAGGGAGCATGGGCAGTGATAGGTGACTTCAATCTGATTCTTGATGAAGCGGATAAGAACAATGCCTGTATCAACCGACGAACTATGAGAGCGTTCCGGGATACCGTGGCTACACTGCAGCTGCTCGACATTCACCTCCATGGCCGTTGTTATACATGGAGCAATGAGAGAGACCAACCAACCTTGGTTCGTCTAGATCGTGTCCTGGCTTCCATGGAATGGGAGGAGCCGAGGTTCCGGATGGCTTCCATGGAATGAGAGAGACCAACCAACCTTGCAAGCTCTGGCGTCAGATGCCTCAGACCACTGCCCACTTCACCTGCAGACCAACCTGTTCCAGACCAAGACGCCGAGGTTCCATTTCGAGCAACACTGGCCAAAGTCATCTGAATACCAGGAAGTACTGCAGCAAGGCTGGGCACATAGGGGTGACATCCGCAACCCAATTGTGCGCCTTGATTCAATGCTACGACACCTGGCAAACGAGTTGAGAAGCTGGGCTACCGCGAACATTGGCAGCGTCAGGGAGCAACTGATCATGGTGCGGGCCATCATCCTAAAGCTGGATCGCCTTGGCGATGTGCGCGCGCTGACGGAGGAAGAAAGAACCATGCGGGCAGACTTCAAGCGCAAGTGCCTCGGACTGTCTTCGCTGGACCGAACGATGGCAAGGCAAAGGGCACGGGTGCGATACCTGGCAGAGGGGGACGCGAACACCACCTACTTCCACCTGTTGGCCAGGGGTCGGCGAAGAAAGATCTTGATCACCAGGCTCAAGGTGGACGGCGCCTTCACCTCCAACCACGAAGCCATGGAGCTGGCACTATTCCGCCACTTCAGAGGGGTCTTCGGGACGCCAGGATAGACTGAGGAGTCGGTGGACTTCGAAGCGCTGGGCATTGAGCGGCAAGATCTGACCCAGCTGATAGAGCGCCTGGGCCAGATGGCTATACGGGCGCCTTCTACAAACACTCATGGACGGTGATCAAGCAAGAAGTGATGGCTGCCATCAACGCCACACTCTTCAGGGACTGCAGGAACTTTGGCCGCCTCAACGGGGCAATAATAGTGCTCCTGCCCAAGACGTCGGATGCCTGTGAACCGGCACACTTCAGACCAATCACAATGATTCACAGCGTGGCGAAGCTGATCTCCAAGATTTTGGCACTGAGGCTAGCACCGAAGATGCAGACACTGATCTCCCACGAGCAGAACGCCTTCATCCGAGGGCGATCAATCCATGACAATTTCAAATACATCCAGCGCGCCACGGTGTTGCTGCGCAAAACCAAGACACCGAAGATTTTGCTGAAGCTCGATGTAGCAAAGGCGTTCGACACTGTTCAGTGGCCGTTCCTGCTAGATGTGCTACGGGCCATGGGCTTTGGAGAACGTTGGAGACATTGGATGGCGACCTTGCTCTCCACGGCATCGTCTACCATCATGCTTAATGGCCAGCGGGGGAGATTGATTCGCCACCAGAGAGGAGTCCATCAGGGAGACTCCCTGTCCCCTATGCTTTTCATCTGCGCCATGGAGGTGCTCGCCCGGCTGTTCAACACCGCAAGGCAGGAAGGAGTGCTCCGGAGCCTTGCCGACGGGAGGGTCAAGTTCCAGTGCAGCCTATATGCTGACGATGTCATCCTGTTCGCGTACCCGGACACCAATGAGGCGATGGCAATCAAGGGTATTCTGCAAATCTTTGAGGAGGCATCAGGTCTGGCAACCAACATGGCCAAGTGCTCGATCACAAACATATATGGAGCCGAGGACACGATCCCAGGAATACAGCAGATCCTTGGATGCCAGGTTGCCCCCTTCCCAATCAGGTACCTGGGGTTGCCGCTCAGCACGACCAGACTGCCAAGGGAGCACATCCGGCGCACAGTCGACACCGTTGCGCGAAGGCTGGCTGCTTGCTTTGGGCCGCTCATGGCTAAGAGCGGTCGCCTTGTCTGGGTGAAATCTGTTCTATCAGCTATCCCAATCTACTGCATGCTGGCGGATGGACTGCCGCAATGGGCACGAGAAGACATCGACAGGATCTGCCGGCGGTTCCTTTGGAGCGGCAAGGACGGCGACGCCTGGGGGAAATGTATGGTGGCCTGGGGAGCATGCACAAGACCAAAGAAGCTGGGAGGGCTCGGTATCCCGGACTTCAAGCTAGTGAACACCGCATTCGAGGCCAAATGGCTATGGCTGCAACACACCGATGCGGAGAAGGCTTGGGCAGTGCTCCCCCTGAAGCAGACAGCGCAGGCAGTGGACTTCTTCCGGGCATCCACAACCACGGTCATCGGGAACGGCCAAGGGACCCTGTTCTGGCTTGATAGCTGGATCAATGGGATCTCTGTTAGGACCATGGCGCCGACACTTATGCGCTTCGTCCCCAAGAGGGTTGCCAACAGGCTCACCGTGGCAGAGGCATTGCCTGGGCGTCACTGGATACGAACCATCTCCGGAGGAGTAACAGTACCAGCGGCAGCGGAATACTTGCAGGTGTGGCACGCTGTGCGCGACGTCGAGCTCCGAGATGAACCAGACCACCTTGTGTGGCGCTGGAGCACAGACGGCAAATTCTCAGTGCAGTCGGCGTACCAGGCGCTGCACATCGGCGCGCACGCAATCCCGGGCTGCGTGCATGTCTTGGAAGTCTGGGCGCCGCTCAAGGTTAAACCGTTCCTATGGCTGGCACTACGGGGTCGGCATTGGACGGCAGACAGGAGAAGGCGGCATGGGCTCCAAGCTCACGACAGCTGTTTCTTCTGTGATCAGCAACAGGAGACAATCGATCACATACTGGTGCAATGCCCATTTGCTCGACAGCTATGGGTGGAAGCAGCGGCGGCCATGGGAGCTACGGTGCAGCAGCAACCAGATGGATCAATGGTGGACTGGTGGGAGGCTTGGCGAGCTCTGTGGCCACCACCATACAACAAGGGAGCAGACACGCTGTTCGCACTGATAGCTTGGGAGCTATGGAAGGAACGTAACGCAAGGTGTTTCCGCGGAGCCACGACTCAGCTGGGGGCTCTCAAGGCACTGATCAAGCTTCAGACAGAGCTTTGGATCACGGCGGGCGCCAAGCACCTAGGGAGTTTAGTTAGCCGAGTAATACATTGACATGCGAAGGCAGCGGGGATGCGCGTTCATGATGATTCAAAACGCCCCGCTTGTAATCAAACACTTTTCTCTCTTAATGAAAATACACGCAAGCCTTTTGCGTGATTGAGAAAAAAATGTTAATAAGAAATAGAAAGTTGTCCTCTGGGGCTTAAATCAGATGGCTTATTTTATTACTCTCAATAAACAATGAGGTGAATTTATATCTTTGATGACATCCCCTTTCTTCCCTTGTAGCTCCCCCGTTCTTCTGTTTGTTGCTTATGCTCCCAGCACCAGCAGAAACATGCAAATTGCTAAGTCAAGGTGAAGTTGCAAATGCACGTTTGTCAAGCGTACCTTGAGCTGATTTTGCGGCGTCAGAGGCTCTTTGACTGCATCCGCCTGGTCGCCTGGATTGGAACCTGCAGGAGCTGAGTCCAGGGTCGTTAGCGCACCTATGCAGGAAAGCGTCATGGCCTATGACAGAAGCGATCTTCGCGCGGCCACAATCTCTCGCTTCATGGTTTTGATTTCTCTAGCATATATGTCGACCTTTACCAGTTAACAGTCAATAGTGATTGATTGCTATAAGAATTTCTTGCCATAAAGAATTACATAAACACTAAAAATGATGATTATTGGAATGAAAGCACTAATTTTTTGTTGTGTATTATAGAACTTCCTTGTACACAATGTTTTTAGCGATCTTGCGTGAGATGGCAACATGCCTGTGTGAAGACTTGTTTTGGTAAATAGAGGTCAACATTTTTTAAGGGTTGTCCTTAACTTTTGTTAATCTTCATTGCAAAGCTCACTGATATAGATTTGATATTACCTTTTTTCAGCAATGATGGGCACTTTATTTTAGTAGGTAAAATGATGATCCATGGAATGTAGACCTTATTTCCAATGTTTTTTGTAGTTATTATTTGTGCTTCAATAAGTCAGTTCCCTTACTGCATGAACCGACACACTATAATTGATGTTCCTCAGCAACATTATTGGCAGCCCAACTTTCAATTTTAGCTCATGATTTGGAGTTCTAGGGAATTTCAAGCTATTTGGAAACTCCGTTTGGGTGCAATTGATCTTGACTATCTCTCTTTGTTCTTGATGATTTGCATACTCTATCTCAGCTAAAATATGTTGTTTCTTGACCAATTATTTGACATTTTGCAAGAATTGATGTCATCCACCATCTCATTTCTTGGACATATACGATGGCCCGTTCCTATAGGTATGTTCTGTTATTGTCGTTTCTTGACAGTTCTGGGTTATCGACAATTGTCTCCAATTCATCTTGTCATATTTGTAAAATAAATTCTTTTGGAATTTTTTACCCATGTTTCATCCTCTTTATCTCAGACTAAAATCAATTCAACAAATTCCTTTGTCTTATTTAATTTGTTCTTCCGTAGAACTATTAAGTGCATTTAGGCGCATATTTTTTGTGAGCTATATTTCTTCAGAGTGTATACGTCTATATGCATTAGTCGATGTAGAAGTTGAGATATTAATATATTCATTATTCAGAGTGTATTTTTTGTGAGCTTTATTTTCTTCAAAGTGCTTCCGTAAGTATGAGCACTTTAATGATGCATCAATAGTATGAGACATGTCCCCTTTAAGTGGTCGTAAATATGAAATGTAGATATACTTTTCTAAAATAAATAAATTTAACCATATCAAAGTATAAGATACAAATATAAAATAGAAATAATACTATTTAAATTTTACTAACCTATGGCGTGCATTTATAGCCTTAGGAATTGGTAAATTTGAAAAACTTGTGCCGCTTTTGTTGAGTAGAGAATATTCTGCAAAATCACAACTATTTATTTTTCTCAAAGGTTGGTTCAATGGCTAATATAATTGATATAATGGTATTAAATGAAAACTTACTGCCAAATTTTTCACAGTTGTAGATGTTATTGCAATGACTTGAGATTTTGCACTCTCATCAATTTGCTCAACTTGGCCCTCCAAAGTCGAACCTTTACTTCTTGTCCACCACAAATTCTCATATTAAAAAACAGTATAATTATAAGATGTGCCGAAACATAGGAAAATAAATATAATTAGTTGTGCTACATCATTAGTTTTGCTACACTACCATGCATGTACACCTGTGAATTTTGGTTGTTTGGGAACAAAAAAAGACCTACTGCATCAGGAACACAATATCACGAATTTCGGTCACTCCGTAGTATGTTCTTGTTTCTTCTATCGATCCAATGTGTGCTCCAAATCCTATGATATCTATGATAAACAAATATGAGTTTTTTATCAAATAGTGATAGAAATAGAGGAACAAATATTTAAGTATTGTCAATATTTACTCTATTAGTTTGATCAAAAAAATATTTACTCTATTAGAATAAGAAAGCATGTTTGTACTCAAGACTTACTCGCTCGCCACTACTGATCAAGATTGATCCCATATTCTAGTGACTTGTGCTTTGATTTTCTATAATTCCTTTTGTCGCCTAATCTCATTAACCATAGCAACTTGCAAGCTGAAAAACATAATAATAATAACGGCATTAGTTTATTATTTTACACAAAGGAGACAAATTAGATCGCAAATGGATTCGGTAGGATGTCCGTACCTTTGGTTGGTGAATGATGAAAACAATAGACCTTCTTGTAAATAAAAATGAAAAAAACCTAATAAAGATAGTATTAATTTTTCTTTTTTTCTGGGTAGATTGCCAGAACCATATTAGGTCTTAAATGAATTCAGAAAAATTGGACATACCCTTTTGGTTGGTGAATCATAAAAACAATAGATCTTTTGGGTCGTGATGCGGAAACAACGGGAGGGCGTATGGTGAATACATGTATTCTTACTTGCTCGTGGTCGACAAAAATATATAATCTAATCCAGTCTCAATACTTAACGGCATTTAGTTGCTACTAACCTGGATACGTTGATGTGCCCATGCCTGCTCGTAGTATCACGGTGCAGCAGTACTGCAAGGCAGCGGCGACCGCAGCTAGCCTTTGGTCTTGAGCACCACTCCTGAATCCTGATCGAGCCCACCTTGAATTATAGGTCTAAGACCTGGTGCCGGTGCCGGTACAGGTACACGACGGGGACATCGAGCACACCAAACTTCGAAGGAGTTGTGCGCGGGTGCCGGTGTAGATGTAGGTGCCTCTTCCTTGGCCTGGCCACGTACACGACCACAAAAATCTACATAGCCAGGCTATGCCCTAAGAAGATCAAGTACAAATTAGATTGCAGCTACTCTAATCAGGAGATCAGGAAACAAAGGTTCGGTACTTCAAGCAACTTCTCCATGGAACACCGTGTTTAATGCAACCGATTGGAAAGAAGAGCAACGTAATGTTGTGACTTCCTTTGTCCGGATTGAAACTCCACGTGTGATTGCAGGAGAGGCGGCGGCGGCAATAGGTCTTCCATGCGAGAGAGAGCGAAGAGGAGGTATGGATGGCAATAGGTACCTACGTAGGATTTCCTTTTTTATATGTACCTAAGATTTTTTATGTTAAATAAAAATAGTTATAATAAATTTTAGAATGGCACTGGTGGGTAAATTAAATGTACATTTAGGGGGTTATTTTATGGTATCTTTATAATGGCAATTGTGGGTAATTTTATAAAAAATGTTGCAAATCGAACGGCTAACATTATTAGAGCTACTTGATTGATGGCCGGATGTTTCTAATTTTTATGAGAATTTCTAGAATTTATCTAATTTTCTAGAGCACCTGAAGGAGGATTAACGTGGGGCCTCCGTTGGAGCCTCTAATTAGTAATAGTAAGATAAGATAAGTAAGTTATGTATAAGAAAAGAAAAAATCGCCTCCAAAAGTCCAAATCCCCTAAATTCGCATCACGTATCACGAATAAAAGGAAGGGGCGGCGCACGACATGAAGAACTAATCATCACGTTACATGGATTTGGGAACAAATTCCGTGCATAAAAAAAAAGAGATCACAGTTTACATTTTTACTGTATCCAATTGGATCAAGAAAAAGATATTTGTATCTAATAAAATTTTGTTATGTCGTATCCTATTTTCCGAAATTTAAAATAAAAATAATTATATATCTCACATATTACCTACAAAAACGGTAATAGAAGGTCTTTACTATCCGATCTAATTAAGTAAAAAGGTCCACCGTCATTTCAATGACCACAACAAATACAAATTTAGAACATGAAACTTGTATCTAATAATATATAGTACTTAATTTTAAGATTATTTTAATTCTTTATAAAATGATAATATATAGTACCAGAAATTAACGATTAAATTTACTCTTGTTCCAAATTGTAAGTTATTCTAGCTTTTTTTTTTGAAAACGTGCATTGCACGTATCTCGTTAAGGGAGGTTAAAATTGTTTTTACATTCCGACTATCCTAGTGGCGAGGTGCCAAGAGAATTAGACGTATAGAACACAAACAGAAGGCGCTGGCTCGAACGGCAGAGCCTCGGAGGTCGTACTAACTCCTAAATCAATTGAGCGACAATGGTGCCGAGGACGATGACCCTAATTCGGCGACGGCCAGAAGTCTGGCGACAGTGGTGCGTAGCAAGTCTGACCGCGCTGAGGAAACATAACCTGCATGGCCTGCTTCCTAGCGGACAGGCTTGCTGCGATGAAGGCTTTGTGGAACTCGTCGAAGACGGAGGAGTCCGGCACGTTGCAGGAGGGCCGCCCAGTCAGCTTGCTTAGCATGACCCGCTTGGTCTGCAGCTCCGGTTTCGGCAGGCGATATGCCGATTTTGCCGCGAGGCGGGCGCTCCGCCGCGGCATCCAGTCATAATCTCGCACTCTAGGCACATGAGTGCGCGGCGTGTTGGGGATGAGAGGCTCCTCCAGAGGTCTAGGCACATGAGCGCGCGGCGTGTTGGGGATGAGAGGCTCCTTTAGAGGTAGACAGAGTCGAGGAAGCCGTGCGTTGTAGCGTCACTGGACCCCGAAGACACGGTAGCTACAGGTGCAGGAGCCGTAGCCAGATCAGGAGCAGCAGGGCAAGTCGGTCGACGTGCCCCGACATCATCAGAGGCCCTGGCGTCGTCAGGGGCGACCACCATGGCCTCTACAACATCCACCCCTGCCGCCTTAGCACCTGCAAAGTTGAGTGGAGAGGCCACAGTCGTGGTGTCCTCGCCAACCTCGGCTCGTCAACTGCGAAGCTTAGCCGGATCAAACGTGACGGTGACAGGGGGTCCATCCGTGCTGCCCGGGACAATGTCGGAGTAGCTAGGCGCGTGACGAGAGAGACATTGAGCTCGACAAGCATCGGGTCAACCCAACTGGGAGGCCCCGCACACTCAGACGGCTCAAGTGCCATCGGGTCAGTGGCGGTGGCCTCGGCGGCGTTGTCGGCGTAGCCAGGGGGTCACACCATTCACCTCCCTTGGCCACTTGCCCCGGCGCTGCCTGCATCGACGACGGATGCCATTGGCGCCCCCCGCAGTCCCCGTGTAGCCCCATCCGGGCCACCACGTGGCTCGTCTGAAACGCGAGCTGTCCCTGACCACCACCGCAGTTGTCACATGGCCTTCTAGATGCATAGACTTCAATTAGTATATATCTTGACATAACATATATCTAGGCAAGATTGCTAGGCAATTGAACATGCCCCCCAAAAGTGTTTAGGTGCATGACTAGACAAGCCTAGCTCATAACTCAGAGGCTTGTCTTCACGGGGCAACATATATAATGCTCTCCACATTTCGGCCCGTGATAAAAAAATTATTAGGTGCAAATCATGCGTTGTTTGAGTATTTACGTTATATATTTGGATTCATAGGAGTGTAGGACTAACAATGAATTGAGAATTGACCAATTTTTACCAGCCTCTTAAGACCGCTAATTAGTTCACTACTCATGATTTATGAATTAGGAGCACGACAAGGCAGGTAGTACTACCATTGTAAGAGTACGGATTAAAAGGACACCCCACTACTATCATAGTTCTATAATACTTCCATTTGCCCTGCATTCACGTACGATCACGCATGGGCAGTCATGTATTGACAGCAGGACAGCTCGACGGTCACGAGCGAGGGTAGACGAGGGAGACGACTTCAAGTCTTCTTTCTTCGTCTTTTTCTTGTTTGAGGCATAGTTAGGCTGGGTGTATAACTATTGGTGGGTGAGTGGGTGCTCACTGCACTAAACACAGGCAAGGGCAGTATCACTAATTGAGCAGCCAGCCGACGGTGCCATTTCCATATCGTCCTCTCGACTAGAGCTACCGCAGAAGGTAACGTCTCGTTCATGTCATCATCATGTGCGCATATCGAGTAATGTTTTTTTTTTTTTGAATGCATGATTGCCTCGTCAGGAAAGTTGGTGGATGGTGGCCAGTTGTCACAATAGTCAATAGCGTCAGGGCCTCACCACCTCATCAGGGCACTTCTAATACAGACACCATCGTGATCTCTAGGAGAATTTGCCGGAAATGATGGTGGACCAGGCACTATTTTTAACTAAGTGTGCGTTTGTAAAACAACACTTTATTTTGCTTCCGCAATTTGTTTTTTTTTAACTTGGCATTGTAATAACTATTTCATAAACTCCGATGTAATCAATTACTTGTGAACTTATGTATTACTATGAATGGTTTTATGTTGAACTCAATTCGGTCCAGGCTGTATTGTGGAAAGTTTTGAAATCCTTCGTGGTTTCACGGACTACCGGGTTGATATAAGCGTCATGTGCTAATTAAGTTGCTTAGGCGACATCATTAGTACATTATGTTTATATTAATTGGTCGGTTCTGTTACATTGATCTTGCCAATGAAAGCTTCCAGTGAGGCCCTCTTGTCCATAGGACAGAGAACCATCCAGCTCTGTAGCATACCAGCCACTTTGTGTAAGAGTATTTCCATACCCTTCCACCCAGTATTCTGAAAACAAATATCATTTCTCAATTTCCAGACTGCCCAGAAAATTGCAGCAGTCACCATATTCAACACACAATACTTCTTATTGCTAAGCCAGTAGGTACCCACATTAATAAAATCACTACCAACACCACTCTTAAAATGATCTGACACAATCAGCCATAGCTGTCTAACAACTACACATTCAAAAAACAAGTGATGTATAGACTCATTATCAGAACAAAACAGACAGGACAAGTCATCTACTTTCCTCCTCTTAGCTAGATTATCTCTAGTTAAAGCTTTATTATTAGTAATCAGCCAAAGAAAACACTGCACTCTGGGAGGGATTTTAAGACTCCAAACAGCAGGAACATGAACAGCTTTAACCCCCCTAAAGTTAATGATTTTATATAAAGATTGAGAAGAGTAAACCCCAGAAAAGGTATACTGCCAAATCAGATCATCTTCATCATCACAAAGTTGTATGGAACCCACTAACTCTATAATTTCTAACCAATCTTGATATCTCTCCTGAGACACATTTCTTCTAAAAGTACACTTGAGATTCCTCCCATCCCACAGCTCTGAAATAGTCTTACCTTTTTCATTGACTATCCTATACAAAGGATAAAACTGAACTGCTAAACTAGTAGACCCCAACCAGTTATCCTCCCACAGCCTTACTTTTCTCCCATTTCCTACTTTCCACCTATACCCCAAACTAGCTGCTTGAGCAGCCCACATGAACCCCTTAAAGAAACTAGAAGCACCCACAGTGCTAGACTGGAAGTTAGCAGTTCTATATTTGAAATCTATCACTTCTCTCCATAACCTATCTCCATCCTCCTTATACCTCTTAATCCAGGAAGCAAGCAAACTAATGTTCAAATCCCTCAAATTAGTTATCCCCAAACCTCCAAATTCCTTACACATAGCCACCAATTCCCAATTAGCTAGATGGTATTTGTGATCATCTACTGAGTCATTCCACAGGCAATTAGCTAAATGAGAGTTCAAAATCTTAATAGCCCACTTAGGAAACTTAATAAAAGAGAGAAGGTAAACAGGAATACTAGCTAAACAGGACTTAATCAAGGTAACTCTAGCAGCCAAAGAAAGTAACTTTCCTCTCCAACCCCCAATTCTCTTCAACATCTTATCAACTAAAGGTTGAATATCCACCACTAGCATTGCATGGATCCTAGCACCCAGTTGATCATCGACACGTCAAGGGACCTCTAGTAGTCTTCGATCCAGCGATTCGACCGTACTGAGAAGACGCTGTCCTCCCACCTCGGTGCCCTGTGGGCTGCTTAGCATGTGTTCGAGGATGGGACATTGCGGTCACTTCGCGGACTCCTCTACTTCCCTCCTCACTAACACGCATCGGACAACATTCAGCGCATCTCTCCATCAGCAACATCCACGACGCGCTCCTTCGACGACTGGCAGAAGGTCATCACCCCATTACCCCTCAACTCCACGTTGTCGTGCCTGGGCTTCATGCTTGAGCTCGATCTCGCCTGTTTGGAATAGTTTGACTCCGACACTACGGCGACCGAGTACACCTCCACCGACCAATGGTTTACCTCCAAGTACTAGCTACACAAGGACACCCTCAAATCGCTCAACTCTACCCCCTCCGACGATAAGGACGACAACTACAGTCCCCTCGGCACCCACGCCGCGGACAACCCTCTAGGTGCTCGAGTCATCGAGGATTAACAAGTCATACATCCACTCCGCCAAGAATGAGCTCATTGTGGGCAACCTCTTCCTCACGCCATCCTAATACATGAAAAAGGCCATCGACGATGTTTTGACACGTGCCACTTCAACCACACGATCCTCTGGGATCATAGACTAGGAATTGGGGATCAAGAGGATGAACTTGGAGTAGGGGAAAGAGGAGAGACGCTCGGACACGGCGTATTCGGTTCAACAGGGCAGTGCCCGGCTTGGAACCCAGCGCAGCTGTGTTGATCACGGTTCAAGCCCACTCAGGTCTGGTGATTAATGCGTTCGCTTGTCTTGTGTGCTCCCCGTGTCGCGGTCTGGCTACACCGGTCGTTAGGGTGACCGCGCCAGGTTTGTGCTCGACGTCGCCTGGTGCCTGGTGACCGCACCCTCGCCTTCAGGTGTTGTCCTCCTGGACGCCGACATTCCCACCTTGTTGAAGGGTTGCTTCTTCCCAAGCAGGGTCTCGAGGAAAGCACCGCTTGATGCTTTTGAGGTTTTCCCAAGTAGCCAGGGATCGTTGTAGTCTGGACCATTGGATGAGTGCTTGCGGTATGACGACATTGTTGCTTGAACGAATTCGGTGCTGAAGAACATTGACTGGTATTTGTAGACCATCCAGGGTTGAGGGAAGAGTGGACATAGCCTGTGCTGTTGGTACTGCCGTCTTCAGGAGTGATACATGGAATGTGTAGCCTCTGTTTTGGGTAATTTGAGCTTGTATGCCACTGCTCACATCCAAAATACTTGAAGGCTAACTTATGGTTGGACTGAGCTGCCATGGACGACTGCACATAAGCTGCAACTCTAGATAGACCGAGTCGCCAACTTGGATTGCCTCTCAGAACGGCCTCGGCTTGGTTCTTCATGCGCCACACGGTGGTTGCCCCTGCGTGCCCGCATGCGTCCTAGAAGCTACAACTAGCATCTACGCCGTTGCGGATGTGTTGCGCTTGCGCGTGTGTTCTAGAAGCACCGATGCGCTTCAGTGGCGCCTGGAGCACCCCAACGACCAAGCTCCAGCGATACGATGAATGAAGCCCTGACTGACCACGACTCGACAACCGTGCCCCGGCCAGCTAGGCAGCCTCGAGGCCTCTGTGTGCGCCGCCTTGGCGAGCTTGCCATCTCTCTGCTAGGGACCAGGGTACACATGAGAGGTGAAGTTAGAATAAGCTAAGCTACTTTTTTAGCTCTCTGCCATCCCATCCTCTTACGAGGAGAGAAAAAACAACTTCACTTATGAGAGTGGAAACGATAGCCCGGATTTCTTGGCCATGAACCCCTTGAGCGCCCGAGCTGATGGTGGTGATCCTGCATCCCCGTTGGTGTGCCTTCATCGCCTTGATCGTTGGGGTGCTACATGGTGGTAAGGGCGCCCGCAATGGCCTAGGACAAGCAGCTAGCGGGGAAGAGTTGAGAGAAAATAAAAATGAATTGAAACGCCAGAAACATGGCAGCCAAAGAGGAGACCAGGATGTTAGAGTCAGTGGATTTTCTTGAACACCGTGTGTTAGGGCGTCCCCAAGAACTAGCTATTTAGCTATCTAGATATGACGTGACAAACAAAAAGTAGGAAAGAGAGTGCTCACTAGCTACAAGCAAATAGCTTATCTATTTCACGTGGTCCAAGAAAATGTGAGAGGAGCATGTGGACCTAGTAGTATAAATAGCCTTTTTTTTTCTTATTTCTCACCTCCACATCTGCTGACCACGTAGCTAGTACTAACTATTACCATTGCACACGTAGCTAGTACTAACTATTTCCATTGCACACGCCCTCAGAGACAGACAGTGGACTTTCTTGAACACTGTGCGAGCTAGTCGCTTTGGACCTCGCTAGCTGGCGAGGATGTTTTCAGTACTCTCTCTCATCTTCAAAGAGTAAAATATAATTTCTGCGAGCTCTATGCATCATTGTTGGGGAGCTAACCGAAGAGAGTTGGACAGCTCGCCCTCGACCTGCCAAGCAAAACAATTTTGGCTAAACAGCTAAAGAGAAGGCCATATAATCATATACTTTAAAAAATAAGAAAATATGTAAAGCATATATATTTATATAGCGGAAGGGCAAACTCTCAGCTAGCCTTTAACCCCGCCTAAAAGTAAATTTTTTATTATTGCTAGTTGGATATTATAGGATTTTTTTTTAAAAAAAATCTGATTAAAATTTAAAAAAATTGAGGCCATCAATTTAATAGACTTGAAACCTTATTGATAGTAATTAATAACCATGAGGCCTATTATGTTTTCAAAAGGCTGCCTACATTCTCCATTATGAAAAATAACATAAAATTGCCTCTTAAATTCGTATTTAAATTACCCATCATACCATTGGCATATGGATATCGTGTTAGAAAATAAAGATAGAGAGATCAATGATAAGCAAGTTTACTTCGTACGTGTGCTAAATTTGTTTATGAATGAACTTGTAATATTTATGTTTCCTAAGCTCGAAGCCCGTGCAAAAGGACATGTTTATAGACTAATTAGAATTATCAAATAATTGGAACTGAGCCCTGTATGTCTCTAATCCTTCTATTCAAACGGAATGGATTCAGATCTATAAACATCTAATGTTGATTCTTCATCAGGGTGTTCCTCAAATAGATCAGGCCACCAGAGCACGTCGCATGGAGGCCATGGCCTCACAAGGGCTTCGGCGCCGAAGCAAAGGAGCAAATATGATCCTTGTCAAAAGTTTATTTGGTGAGACTATCAAGCTAGAACTTGACCTCTCAGAAACCATCGCCGGTGTCAAGGCTATGATTTATGAGAAGGAGGGCACTCACCCATTATTACAGATTTTTATTCAACGACGCCGGAATACATCCCACCGAGGATTACTGTACCTTGGAAGAATACGGCCTCCAGAATGAATCAATTATTCATCTCGTCCTACCTCTCCGTGGTGGTGGCCCAGCCCCAAGCCCAAGTTCACCACCAAAGATTAATATATTTGTCAGGAAGGTCGACGGTGAGATTTTCACCGTCAGATTGAGGAAGCTCTCGAGTCCCATCTATAAAGTTAGGCCTTGTTTAGATCCCCAAATTTGCCACCAAATTCACTATGCAGAATTCCTATTCCCCGTCACATCAAAATGTCGGCCCATGCATGGAGTACTAAATGTAGATGAAATCAAAAACTAATTGCACAGTTTGATTGTACTTTGCGAGACGAACATTTTGAGCCTAATTAGTCAAAGTTTGGACAATTTTTACCAAATACAAACGAAATGCTACAGTGCGCTGATTTGACAGGGTACTATGCAAACTCCCAACTTGGCCATGATCTAAACAAGGCCTTAGGCACATGATCCGTAAACAGGAGGGCATTCGGCAGACGCAACAGCACCTCGTCTTCTGTGGGCGGCCATTGGACGATGACAGAACCCTGGCCGACTACAACATCCAGGAGAATTCAACTATCCATTTGGCCCTAGGGCCACGTGGCGGCAACAGCAATCTTCTTGAGGTAGTGTAGCAACTATCAACCAGCATAGTTGCTTAATTAGCTAGAATTTATTGCTCAAAAAAAATTAGCTAGAATTTGGTGCGTGCATGTAGCGATCCTGAATTTTAGCAAACTTGTCCCTGCTTGGCTGGTTTCTCATGGAATTTTTCATTTTTAATCTTTTGTCTGATCTCCAAGGACGAAGAGGGATTGGTCAAAACTGGACAGGCCACGGGCATCTATGTTGCTTCTGTCGACGAGGGCACCAGCCACGGCCACGACCAGCAGTCCTCCGGGTCCCAGTCCCAGGCTCTAGTGGCAGGTCATCATGAGGGAAGAAACCAGCAAATGGAGATGGAGCCGAGCAGCCAGACATATGAGCGACCGGGCATGGTGGGTTGGGTAGTAACCATAAAAAAGATACGCACTCAAGATATTGATTTTGTTGCTAGACTGCAAAAATACCCATATTCTGACATACTCAACATGGCTAAAACTTCGATTTTTTTCCTTTCTAAAATACATAGGTCGTCAACGATACCACGCTCCCGGTTGATCAGTTCATCAAGCAGCAGCAGATACGTTGGTCCAAATACTCTGTCAAGGCTCTCGTGTTTGCAATTACTACGTTCGCTACTTATCTGGGTTCAGCGTCACCATTATTCTCCACTGGAAACATGGTCTTCAAGATCTCTATTGGAGCCTTCTTCATCGCCGATGCCACACTCTCAATAATGATGCCACCGAAGATGGGCAGTGCCTTAGTCTACCTCTCATGCTTCCTTCTAATATTAGTGTCATACCTTCTACTTGTCTCGTTCAACAAGTACTATGGCTACGCCATCCTCCCGGCACCGCTCCCAATCGTTGCTGCTCTCCTTCAACATAAATTCCTGTCTGGACTGACGGGACAACAAAGGATTAACAGCGAAGGTGATCAGCAGAATGTCGATATCGAGGCATCTGGTCAAGCTCACGACAATGGCCAAGAAGATGAAGAGCATTTTGACCGTATATTCGAGTTATCAGCTGAAATTGTCAACTGTGGCGGCCTCATCACTGCGGTCTTTGGAAACTCTATGGTAGGGCCAGTCAGTGGAATCGGGTTCTTTTTCTTCTATACTATGGCTCTCGGGCAATATCTGATGATGGTCACAACGGTGAGGACTGCGGTTCTTAAACCTCATGCCAGGTACCTGGCTATCCTGCTGATGGTCCTGCTAGTGATCACGCTTATCACTGCATTGATCCATGGTGTTCGCCGCTCGAATGTTTCAACTGCTTAAACTAGATAATGGGCCTTCTTCTGATTGCTCCTTTTCAGTTAACAAGGCCATTTGCTAGCCTCAATCAAATGCGGCACATATCGATATTATTACCCTGCTCCATTATTCAAATTATTGTTATTCATAATTGCTGGAACAGAAGTATATGATTCTGTAAGCTAGACACATTATTTTCTATAATGGACAGAAACTTTGGTTTCATCCCCTTTCAACAAAATGAATCAGTCTAATGTGTTGCTGCTGCCCATTGTATTCTGTACTGTGTGTGTGTGTGTGGGGGGGGGGGGGCGCTAAGAAACCTTAGAGCAACCGCAGTATATAGCACCTCTGGTGGTGCTTAGCTCTGCCACGTCAGCGGGTGTTTGCTATAGTCTCTGCTAGCACCAGTTAAATGGGACCCACAGAAAATAAACTATTATTCTTTCCCACCCTCCACATCTCTTCCCAATCATTTCTCTCTCCTCTCTCCTCCTAGCACCGGGAGCTCAAATAGGCAACAGGTGCTTGCTGGTGCTTGCTTAGCACCGGGTCTACAATGTATAGCACCTGTGTTTCTTGCTTCTCTCTCTTGCTAGCACCTCCTTAGCCATCACGTTGGAGCTGCTCTTACTAGCTGTACACTAGGAGATATATCAGTAGATATATCAGTACTATGTGACTAATAGATATAACAGATCAAATGGAGAAATACAGGAGAGTATGTAGCTACGTAGTTGATACTTCAGTCTTCAGTCAGAAAAAGTGTCATTTTCGCCTTTCTGGGGTTACCCATATAAGTAAAGTTGTTTAAGCCTCAATTGCATATTGCTTTGGGTATGCAAAGTTCGGATATCTGATACGGCCAGCAGCAGGGACTAAAAGTACATATTTCGTGACTAAAAGTTCTAGACAAATTTGTGTTGTGGAGACTATGTCTAATCTAAAATATAACAACGTGTATTTGACGATTTGGCCGAAGCAAGTAATATGTATCAATCTTGCATTAGAAATGTTTACCTACATAGACCAGTCGTGGAAGAACAGTCGCCGTGGAGAGGAGAGCTCGGCCTCGGGGCATCTCGCTTAGGCAGATGGCAGGCCGAGGCTGGGCCGGAAAAACTGCGAGGACGGCTGTATTGGGCTGCTTTGGAGAGTTACTCCTAGAAGTTTTGGGCCACGCCCCGGGCTGCGGCCCCAAGGCCCATATCCCGCCCACTGGCTTTGTAAACTGAGCAAATCTTGGTCCCAGTATCTGTCTACCTGTAAAGATAAACACGACTTGAAGTCCAAATATTATTATTGTATATACGCATCTTACGAACTACAAACAACTTGGAAAAAAAATCCAAAACTGTAGGAAGTCTGCTCATAATTGACATTTTTCTAGTTTGGAACTATCTTACGAACTACAAACAACTTGGAAAATAATCCAAAACTGTAGGAAGTCTGCTCATAATTGACATTTTTCTAGTTTGGAACTAGAACGATAGGCAACAAAAACCACTCCTATTCCAATCTGTTGCAATCAAATCAAATCTTCAAGAAAACTAGAAAGAGTACATCAAATTTTCATCAGGATGAGTTAAATACAATTCTAAGTTTATAACCAAGATAGTCACAAATAAAATTATTATAGTGACATGGATGCTGGTATGTTCAGAACTACATAGATGATTTGCACATATTAAAACAAGTTCATTAACAACTGAAACCATTTCTTGCTTGAAACAAAAGAAACTGAAGCCCTTTTACGTTGAGATATTTCCTCTAGAGATTTTTTATATCTGAAACTTCCACCAGAGTTAAGGGCCCTTTTGGATCAAAGGATTCGTACAGGAATTTCATAGGAATAGGAATCGTAGGAAAGGTTTGGAGACTTGCCGTTTGGAACGCAGGAACAAATCCTTCCATTCCATAGGAAAGGTACCGATCCATACACAAAACACAGGAACCGGAAAATCCACTCCGATCCAAGGGAACGGAGGGAACGCAATGCTCGCTCTCGACTCGCCCTCCCGCCATGGCCTAATCCCGCACACGGCGTCTGACAGGACAGAGCTTGGTGGCGGACAACGGCGTGGAGGTCCAGCCGCGGCCTCGACGCCCGCCCTCCACGCGTGCAGCCGCTCGACGCCTGCCCATGCGCGGTGGATCGATGCCGTGGAGGTACGACCGCTCGACGTCACCACCCGCCTCCCCACACCGGCCGCCGCGGACTCGCATGGCCGGACTGCCGGAGCTAGCTATCTTGTCTCCGTCTTCCTTCCTTCACATCTGGGCGAGATCGCTCATCTCATCTCCGTGCGAACGGTGGTCTCCGTCTTCACCTCTGTTACCAGTTCACGGGATGCAGAGGCAGTTATAGAAGATCTAGTGATATTGAACATGATTTGTTGTTTTTTTAGACTCTAGAAAAACAAAAGACTGCATTGGGATGATTTGTTACTACAATACAATATCCTAAGCTATATAAACTATGATAATTTTTTGCATCGTTAGTGCCCTCAGATCACGAAACATTCAAATTCATTTCCTGCAATCCAAACGGTCCACATTTTTAGTTCCTGTGGTTTATAATCCTGCAGTTTTCTGCTTTTCACCTTCCTCTATTCCTGTGTTTCCTACCATTCCTCTGTTTTGCGTTCCTTTGTTCCAAACAGGGCCTAAAAAAGTGACTCAGCAGAAATCTCTCTGGGACTGAGACTCTAGGAGAACCATGCATGTGTCCACCAGCAGTAGCACAGCCGTGGTCAGGGGGGCATTGAAACGTTCTACTTCAACACGCAAATGCCAGGAGAGCTGTGTTCCAGTTAAGTTAGGCGTGGACGGTGGACCATTATATTGACCCGTTCCAAACAGAGCTCTATTATTACATCTGAAAAATTGGATCTGAAGAAATGGCACCATCACAGACACCAAAAATGGGAGCAAGCAGTACGCCTTGGACTCACCAGCTCCTGCTGCTGTTCTTCCTCGTCCTTGTCGTCGCCACCACCACCACCAGCAGCAGCAGCAGCCATACCACCACCATCAACATCACCAACCGATGCTCCTACACCTTGTGGCCGGCTGCCACACCGGTGGGCGGCGGCATGCAGCTGGACCCAGGGAAGTCCTGGGTGCTCCAAGTACCCGGCAACACCCAAAGTGGCCGCGTGTGGGCGCGCACCGGTTGTTCATTCGACGCCCATGGCAACATGTCCTGCCAGACGGGTGACTGCGGCGGCGTGCTGGAATGCGTGAGCAGCGGCCAGCCGCCCTTGACACGTGCAGAATTCAGCCTAGGTGGCTTCAACAATACGGATTTCTTCGACATGAACCTCATCGATGGCTTCAACGTGCCCATGGACTTCCTGCCAGTACCATCCAAGGGATCATCGTCGGGTTGCAGCAAGGGGCCGCGCTGCCCGACTGACATCACGTCGCAGTGCCCCGATGATCTCAAGGTGCCTGGGGGTTGTCGTGGCGCTTGCGAAGTCTGCAACGGCAGCACGGTAAACAGTAACACAGTGTTCTATGTGCGGATGTGCCCTGACGCCTACAGCTACTCCCTGGATCAAGGTCCGATCATGTATACTTGTCCGTCAGGAACAAACTACCAGATCATTTTATGTCCCTCCATCGATCCTATATCTCCACCTATTGCAAATGGAACAGGTAGCATCACATCCTCCCCAAAATCCAAGCAACGACGCATATTTGGTTTTGTTTTAGGTGGATCTCTAGGTGGTTTCTTTTTTGTCACATCCTTCATCCTGTTCATCTTGGTGCGTAAACGAAGATTGCAGCGACGCGAAGAGATGCAAGAAGAGGAGGAAACAGAGTTTGGGAGGCTACCGGGGATGCCCAGAAGGTTCACATATGAGCAACTACAACAAGCAACTGATCAATTCAGAGAGAAGCTCGGAGAAGGAGGATTTGGGTCTGTTTTCAAAGGACGTTTTGGTGAGGAAATAATTGCGGTGAAACGGTTGGATAAAGCTGATCAAGGTAAGAGGGAATTCTTGGCAGAGGTTCAGACCATCGGCAGCATTCACCATATCAATCTGGTGAGGGTAATTGGTTTCTGTGCAGAGAAATTGCATAGGCTCTTGGTTTATGAGTACATGCCAAAAGGATCCTTGGACCAATGGATCTTTCACCGGCAAGGCAATAACACTCCTTGCCTAGATTGGCAAACAAGATGCAAGATTATTGCTCATATAGCTAAGGGCCTCTCTTATCTTCACGAGGAGTGCATGAAGAGAGTTGTTCACTTGGATGTAAAACCACAAAACATCCTCTTAGATGACAACTTCGATGCTAAACTTTCTGATTTTGGACTATGCAAGCTCATTGACCGGGATAAGAGCCAAGTGGTTACTAGAATGAGAGGCACACCTGGATATTTAGCTCCTGAATGGTTGACATCGCACATCACAGAGAAAGCAGATGTCTATAGCTTTGGTGTAGTGGTGATGGAAATCATCAGCGGAAGAAAGAACCTGGACACTTCTCGATCTGAAAACAGCTTTCATCTTATTACCTTACTAGAAGAGAAGTTGAAGAGTGATCAGTTGGTAGATCTGATTGATATGTGCAGTAATTATGACAGTCAAGGACACAAGCAAGAAGCAATTCAGATAATGAAACTCGCAATGTGGTGTTTGCAGATTGATTGCAAACGAAGGCCTAAAATGTCTGAGGTCGTAAAAGTCTTGGAAGGCACTATGAGTGTCGAAAATGACATAGATCATAACTTTGTTGTAACAAATCCAGCAAGCTTTGGTGCTTCTGGGATTGTGGATTTGTCAGATCCACCTCTAGCCTCCGTTGTGTCAGGCCCAAGGTGAGAGACTAAGACCAATTTATGTGTGTACAGAATTTAGCATTCCTGCCTAGAAAAATTTGTTCAGTGATTAAAATTGTAGATTATGAAAACATTGGAAATTATCTGTGGTCCATGGTACAAATTTACTCATTTTAGTTTTGTTCAGCTTTCAATTACTGTGCAATTGTGTTTGTGATTCTTATAGCTAAAACCAATAGCATGTCCAGAAATGGTGCTAACTCATATGAAGCAGCAGAAATGTAAAGACATGAAAGCAAAATGAGAGGATTCCATTAACTTAAGGAAGCCTCCACTCAGATAGACAGTTGAAAGCTTAAGGAATCTGCCTTAAAATAAAGCTTAAGAGATCCGGTTTCCCTTATAAATAGACCAATTCTATTTGGTTAATTGAAAGGCATAGCTCCTGCTATTATTATTTTTTTTTTTTAAAAGGCGGTAAGCATTTAGAACAAGGTGATTGGACAAATCCAGACAACTGTCCCAAGAATCATCAAATAAAATTCCCCAAAGCTCCGAAGCTAACTCTAACAAAGTTTTGAAGCTAACCGTAACCTCAAGTTGGGCAAACTCACCTTTACTCGCCACGTAGCCACACGCGGCATGAGTCGAAGCCGCCGCACGTGGATCATAACACTCCCCTGAGCCGGCTGGAGTTGACCATAAGTCCTTAACGGCACGAGCTATGTAAAATGTTGCCATGCTCACGCCCCAAGGGCACCGCAGTGGCACCCCTCGACGGAGCCGCGCGCAGGCTTGCCGCATGCGAGCGCCGGCAAGAGGGACCACGGTGGCGCCGCCGCTGCTTGGAGAAGAGAGACGAAACGCAGAAATGCTGTGACGTAGTAGATTTGCACCCGACGGCCCAAGCCTCAATATCCTTAAAGCCCGGGCCCAGACATTTCATGAACCCGGCCCAGGTTGGACAAGCCGGATACAGCCCATCAGAAACAAGCTGGCGCAGCAGATCGCGTAAGCTGGAGCGTGACCTGGGGGCATGAACACATTATTCAGACGCACGTGACTAAAAAAGGGGGAAAAGAACGCACGTGAGGAGTAATTTTTATTGTTTCCATTTTTGAAAATTTAGTTTTTTTATAAAAAAAAATTGCTAAACTGTAGTACTATCGCCGATTGAACCGACCAGAAGTTAGTACCGCTGGTTGAATTGGCGGAATTCTTTTATCTGTTAGCTTCATCTTAAAAACAAAATTCATAACTTGTACATATAAACTTGAAAGAAAGCAAAATTTATAAGAAACTGTAGATAAAAACTACGTCAACAACATCATTGAGATTCTTATATTTTTTTTTAAGATCCGGTTACCCGGCACTATATTAATAAGAGAGAAAGAGAGTTTACAACACAATGTGCAAGGAGCGCAACCACCTGCAACAGACCGCTATAGGACATTCTTATAGGAAACGTACACAAGTATTAGAATTCAGTGTGCAAGAATGTAGAACCCACAACTAATGAAAATCACATGTTTCTTGTTTATTCATTATTTTTTTTGAGACAGTCCCTACTCTATAATCTAGGTACGATAAAACTTGGTTACCGGTTTTTGAATGGGGGTATATGCATGTTTCGTTGAAATCTTAGCTTGAGTTGTTGTTTTCTTGTGGTAGGGTCCATATTTCTTGTAACACTAGGGGACGGGTTGTCGTGGGATTTAGGGTTTAGGGCTTAGAGGGTGGGTTGTCTTGGGTATTGTTCATACCATGTGAAAGGGCCAAATAAAGTTCGAGAACACTGGGGGGGGGGTGGTGTTGTCATGCTGACCTTTGAGTGAGGTACAGTGGATGCATTTGTTGGATCATATTCTATGTGCCATCCTTGCATTGGCGAGGCCGGAACAGAGAATCTGCATGCAGGGTCTCTCTGATGAACCACCGGACTAGCAGGTAGATATTATTATTAATCAGAATTACTATATCTACTAGTATAGTGCCCGTGCTAACGCCACGGTTTTTATTTCAGGTACACAAATGAAAACAACCAAATGACTGCAATTTTTCCATATATACAGTTTAATTTTTACACATTTGTATATGACCATGTATACATAGTATATTGCTTGTGCTAATGTAGTATATTGCCTGTCAAAATGCTATGAGGACACATTTCCTATATACACCATATTTGTTCATAAACTTTTTACATCATTTGATTGTTAAGCTTAGACATCAAGCTATATATACTGTAATTTCACAGGCTAAAATGCTGATGTTACCTTAAAATAGAATGATAGTCCAACCAGAAAGCAGCCAAGAAGTGTTGCAAATGTAAACACCTGAAAACAAAAAAATGTCATATAATGTCCCCCCACACACACACACACACCACCCAAAAAAAAAAAAAGACTGTCCATAGCGAAAGAAGGGCTCTTCTTCCACTCTTATCCATGAGAAGCGGGCGAAAGAATGTGATTGGAATCTGAAACAAAAACAACTATAAAATCCTGAAGATTTTGGATTGGAGCAAGCCAAGATGCTTCTTTTTCTAAAAGGAAAAAAAAATATCGTGGATACCTGCAGAGGAATAATTATCTTTGATCTCAAGTAGCCTCTTCGGAATGTCAGAATCTTGCCCCCTAAATTCCTGTAATGAAGCATATTGATTCTTACAATTCACTAAATAAAAATAATAAGAGGAACTTCTTCCTCAGCTTCAATTTCTCTGACCTGGTTTGAGGTTGCAAGACCTCGGATGTTCTCTGATGACAGGGACCTTTTGATTTTGCAATGGTTGATGACGGGGAAACATCAACTTTCTGCTCCATTGTCTCTTAATTTCTGAGTTTTATTGTTAAATCAATTCAAAACTTCAGTGCTGTGATTATTGTGTCAATTTATAATCTGAATGGCAAAGGAGATACTTCAAATATATACTAAGAATGTCAGTTGAACACCAATGAGTGCTCTCAATTCTGGGATGATAAATGTTCAGAGGTTATCCTTGCTGAAACACGTTCCCACACGAGGAAACAATTTGAAGGTACATGTCATGCACGAAGGACAGTACGCAACGACAGATTTAACATAAGAAAATCGGGCACCTCTTCTCGATGGAACACGCCAGAGAGCACGTTCCTCGTCGGCGCTCGGCGGCCTGGTCCTCCAGTCGAAGCATCATCCTGAATTCCTGACGAACAGCCAAACGATCTGGCACACCCCAATGACACAGGAATCCGGACCTCACGGCGATGAATGAGCGATAGATTCTGTGAGCACGTACGACGCAAGCAGACCAACCTAGGGGCTTATCGCTGTCGTTGGATCGTCGTGGGGTAGGTACAAGTATGCGAGATGGCCGGCGTCGCCATCAGCTGCTGAGGAACCTTTGGCCACGCCATTGCCGCCAGCGCCGCCCTTGGCCACGCCATCGCCGTCAGCGCCGCCGCCTTTTGCCACGCCATTGCCGCCGGACGCGCGGGCATGGAAGCAGCCGATGAGGGACCCCATCATCCCTGCTCCTACTCATCCGCGCCGCTGCCGCACGCCCCTGGATTTTAAACGCTAGGGTTTAGCTGTTTTCTTCCTTCCCAGGGAAACACGAGAGGAAATACACATATGATGTTTCGGGGCAAAAAAGAAAAGGAGGGTAATAAAGGAATCGAACCGTGGTCTCAGAGGGTGCGACGGTGAGGGCTGGGGCGGAGGAATGAGTCGCGCATGGGATGAGGAGTGGAGGACCATACAAGCGACTTTGGTCGTCGGATCTGAGTGAGTAAGGAGAGAGAAGGCCGAAGAAGAAATCTGAATGGTTCATTTTATATAGAGTTCCTTTTGTGGGTATAATTTTGGGGTACATGAAGGAGAGTCATCTCAGCGGGGGAGGTTTTGTGGGGTGGATTTAGCGTTGTTTAAGTTGGTGCATTAGTAGGGTAGATGAGACGCCTGATTGTTTTAGTCTGTTTATTAATTAGGCGATGGTGCTTGTGCACCAGCCATATATAGCCGCTTAGCCATTCAATCAAATGAATGGCTGCAAAGCATTGCCTAAGAGGTGATAACTTCTCAGGCATATATGCACACGTAAATTAGCATCCCAATTATTCGTGTGTAGTGAATTGAAAGAACGAAAAAACAAATTAAAAGTGGCTCGAATTATATTATTCATATAACTAGTAGCTAGCTAGCCTCTAGACGATACATGCATGGAGCCGAGAATGTATAGGCTAGCAGCTTAGAGTAGGTAGTATGCTGTCTAGCCGATGTAGGGGGTGCTGGCGACCCAATCGCCCAAGTTGTTCCTATTGTAGACGAACATGATGACGCGTGTGTCGTCGTAGTCCCGCGGGGGCTGTGCGCCGCCCACCGGCAGAAACCGGATGTCGTCCACGTCCGGCCGGTCCTTGTGGATCACGGTAACCGCATACTCTAGATCTGCCCGCACATTCACCAGCTCCGGCCATGACGTCTTCTGGTCGCCGTCGTCCTTCCTCCCCTGCTGCGCCGCCGCCATGTCGTGGTAGTATAAGCTCTCTGCTAGTGTCTACGTACGGCGGCGCTAAATGTATTTGTAGCTTATTAGTTGTGCTTGGGGCTTGCTTGGCTTAATTGGCTATATATACACTACACGCCCTGGATGCCTCTAACTTGTCCGTGCATGGGATTGACCGGCAGGCAACTTCGCGGTAATCACCCTCCGAGGGGTTAACACGAAGCCACCAATTGTCCTCTAGCTCTCGGCGGCAATGACGTCATTTTTTTTATTCAAATGGAGAAGAACAAAGTTGTGCTGACCCGGGAGATTATAGAAGTTGACATTATGGAAAGTGCCGCGTAGGGGACCAGCCTTGTCCAGATCTTTCTAATTACATTTTTTACCTTGTGCAACACTGCAAATCAAGACCTGAGTTTGCAAACTGATGTTTATTGTACAGTTCTCACTATTATCGTTCAAGTTGTATCATGACACGCAGTCCTGACTTGTCAAAATGTTTGTCCACAATCAAAGGTCCAAAAATATCCATCATGTTGGTACTATTGCCTTAAAAATCAGATATAGTACTTCTTCATGCTTAATGAAGACTAAAGGGGCATGGTAAGATTATTCTGCGCACTTCTTTTTTTCCTCTTAGTTGACATGATCTGATGGTGTTCTGTACTTTCAGTTTGAAGTGCGTACTAAGCTGAGTATACATGATCTGATGTTCATGGTGTTCTCTATTGTTGTCAAAGGGCTTATTGAAAGTAGCAGTTACTTCTATCTCCTACTCCCTCCGTTCCAAATTGAAGTTCACTTTGATTTTTTTAGTGCATGTATTTTGCTATATATGTACCTAGATAAATAATTATCCAGATACATAGCAAAATGCATACACCAAAGTGAACTACAATTTAGAACGGAGAGAGTATATGTTAGTTATATGAACTATAGCTATGCAACTTAGGTTTGCTTAATTTACTATGTAGTGCCTGTAGAATGTAGCCTAAGATTTGTTGACCATTGAACTATATGTATGAACAACTTGAATGATTATATTTATCATAGTGTAACAACTGGATGTTGTATGGTTGTTTAACGAGGTTATATGGATATTCAAAAATGGTGTTTTCCGGACAGCGATTAAGTAAAATTTATAAAAAAAAAATGGTACATGTTTCCCCTGGCTGGCCGCAGGCTGGCCAGTGCCGGGTGCCGCTGGCAACAGCCGGCCAGGGTTGGCTACAGCCTAGCCAACCCTCGCCCACACTGGTAAATTGTCCTTGCTAGTTTCAATGGCTTCATCGTCTGTCACTATCCTGGACCAATTCTTTCCCCATGGTCAGAAGGATACTGGATTTTGTACCTTTCGGATTAGAGCAATGAACATACTATTGATTTGAGTTGGCACTTCATCTCCATTGAGAACATTCAGCACCATCCTTATTAAGTTAATCTTCACCACAAACATCCCAGTTGCGCTCAAGGAAATGAGCAGGAATACTTGATGGTCCCTTGGGCGCGACTCGAGTGGCGTGGGTAGCCAAGCCTGGGCCTTCGATCCGATAGATGCCCAATGCCGGAGCTATAGCCCACGGAGAGAGGTTAATGCGCTGTGGGGCTGTGGAGGTCTGACCGGCCCGTCGTGGCTGTGGGCTGCATGCCAATGCAACTGACGACACTATTGACAAGTTTGTAACTTTGTACTTCCCTCCATAAAAAAACAATTTTCATATTTTGAGAAGTCAAATTGTCTAAATTTTGACAAAAAAAAAATCACTACCGGGAACAGGCTCATTGCCGAGAGCCTGACTCTTTGCCGAGGGCCAAATGTTAGGCTCTTGGCAAAGAAATATTTGCCAAGAGCCGACCGTCGACAAAAGTCGGCCATCGGCAAAATATTATCTTTGCCGAGGGCCGGCTTATCTTTGTCGAGGGCCGGCTCTTGGCAAAGATGGGCTGTCAGCAAAATGTGACAGCATGCAAACGACCAAGACCATCTCTTGCTGTTTGTTTTGCCAAGAGCTCAAAGGTGGCCCTCGGTAAAGATGGGACTGTTTCGAGAGTCATACTTTGACCCTCGGCAAACTTTTTTTTTGTTTTTTTTTCCAGTTTTTTTAGAGGTTTTACATTGTACCTTAAAGTACATAATAAAAATTAGGTCATTTTTTACTTTTAGCTATATTTCATAAATATATTTCATTTACTTGATTTTTTAATAATTCAATCTTGAACTACAGATGCATCGAATATTGGAATTGAGTGATTAAAAAATTCATATTGATGGTCTTGAATGTGGTGTGAGGCCATATCCAGGAACTCACATGAAGTTTCGAGCATCTTGTTCACGGAACATGACGTGGAACTTGCGGGTAAACAATTTCTAAATTATATAAAATCCATACAAAGTCCTAAATCCCGAAACTTGTCGAGGTGTCATGCTATCACATGTGGAGGCTATGATAAGAAATTAAGAATATTTAGAGCAAGTTGTGACGTTGGATGCCTAAAATCCAGACATCTCTACATGAATTTAATATGTTAGAGCATCCCCAACCGTTTTGTATATTTCGTTTGCCAAAGAAGAGAGTTTGCCAAGTCCCAACTAAATATGGCGAAGCTAAAAAAAGGGCAATCTCTAATGGTTTGGCATCATTCACTTGGCAAAAAAAGAATTGCGGTGGAGGGAGGCGCGAAGCATGCACGGGAGTGCGCGCGGAGGGAGGAATTCTCGCGAGCGAGCAATGCCAAACCCGAGCCGGCTTGGCATATATGGGAGTCATTCCGAACCTTTTGCCAAGTTAACCAAAATGCCAATCTTATTTGTCAAACCGTTGGATAGGTGTTTTTTTAGACTTTTTTGCAAATACATGAATGCAAAACCTATTTGTCAAACGGTTGGGGATGCTCTTATACTTTGTGATATACGTGTTGTCTTTGTGATATATGTGTTTTGTTGTGAAAGAAAATGCAAAGAAAAAAAAAGGAAAAATCCTTGTGGCTTTGCTGAGGGCTATAGAATTCCCAACTTTGCCGAGGGCATGACCATAGCTCTCGGCAAAGAGAGAAGCTTTGCCGAGAGTTCCTCCACAGCTCTCGGCAAAGAGTACTTTTTTTAAAAAAAAATAAAAATTCTTTACCGGCAAAGGCAGTCGTTACCATCATCTCACGATGTCATGGCGAGAGCCTTTGCCAAGGGCCGGCTGGCTCTCGGCATAGACCTCTTTGCCGAGCGTATCAGGCTCTTGGCAAAGGACCGGAATCCAGTAGTGTATAAAGAATGTATTAACACTCCAGAAGTAGCGGAGAATAGCCCAACTTGTTGAATCCTCACTCTGCCTTTATTTTTTTCTTGCGCCTATCTGTGCCCATATCGGTGTCTGTGGCTCGTCCGTCAACAGCTTCACAAAACAACTGTGTCCGTCTTTTCTAGGTAAAAAAATAACCATTGTTTCCAACGTAGCCAATCCAAATATCCAATTCCGACAGCGTGTCGCGGCCGCCAGCACCGGGCA
The DNA here is from genome assembly GCA_018135685.1 of Themeda triandra. Taxonomy (NCBI): domain Eukaryota; kingdom Viridiplantae; phylum Streptophyta; class Magnoliopsida; order Poales; family Poaceae; genus Themeda; species Themeda triandra. The sequence goes on along the minus strand of JAENPR010000410.1, from coordinate 157,972 downwards.
CCGTCGTCAGGCCGCGGCACCAGCTCCCTTCTCTCGACATGTGCCGGCGCCTGCTCTGCTGGATCGCCTATTGTGCGTGCGACACCTCCCAGTGCCAGGCTACCAAGAGCACGCTGCCGTGCTGCTTGGAGCATAGCATACCACAGACAGAGGCGAGCCATCCGTCCTTCTCCGGCCCGTGGAGGACATGATACCTTGCCTTCGCGCCAAAACATTATCTGCTGCAGCAAAACATAGTACTACACGTTCGGTGGGGCTTGCTCGTTGCGATGGCTGAGCCCGAGAAGCCCTCCTGTACGGGTGGTCAAGGACGGCTGCATCGAGAAGCCCTCTGGTGCCGTTGTCAAGGCCGGCTGCATCGAGAAGCCCTCGGTCCCGAACGTGACCAGAGGTGCGCCGCTGATTCCGGTGAGTCCCGGGCTATGGCAGATGCCGGACGAGGACGTCCAGTGGGTGCTGTCCCGGAGGAGGGAGGACGTCCCCAACGATCTGTTCGGCCCCGACTGCGTCGAGTCGGTCAAGGCCGTGAGGGACGAGTTCTTCGAGTTCCAGGCGTGGGTGCGAGCCGAGTACGACGCCAATGGCGGGCGTGTCTTCGTGGACGATAAGTTCCTCGCACAGAAGGAGGAGCACGAGGAGTGGATGGCATCGCAATGGGATACGCGCACCGAGCCTCTTGATTTGAGCGACCTGAATCTCAGTGACCGGCTCTCTGACTTCTACGAGGAGGACAGCGAGGATGAGGAGGTGGAGGTCTGCACCAAACTGAGATGACCATGGCGATCATACACTGTCGGCGGCAATGCTATCTGTTTTATCTATCTATATATATGGTATAGGACTGCATGCTGTGTTTGCAGGGGTTGATTTATGACTTCAGAGATGGTTAGCTAATGTTATAATGTGGCCCCATGTTAAGTCGAAAAATTTATGACTTGAATGATGGTTAACTAATGTTATCATGTACTATGGGTCCAATGTCATCTAGTTAAGTCAAATATGCCTGTTATGTTCTTTTAGTTAAATTAAAGACCATCTATGTTATTGATCCATGGGATGATGTGATCACTTTGAATTAAGGACCTATTGGATCAGAGACCGTCTATTATATAATCCACACCGGTGTCTTTGCCAATGTGGCTGTCTTTGCATCGTTTGGTTTGTTCTTTGGATTTTGCTGGTTCCTTGTGTTATACATAATGCTATATTGCTATTGCTTGCTACACATTCAGTCTGAGCTGCCCTCATTTATTCCCACGAGTTCGATGTCTGTTGTCCAGTTAATTCATGTGGTAACTTGCTTGGGGCTAGTTAATTTCCTGCTTTGTTATTAGCCTTGTACTATGTTTTTAGACACTTGTATGTGTTTTTTTTTTTTTTGTTGATTAGAACGTCTTTTGTGTTAGATTTAGGTTGGTTACCTGGTTTTCTGCAGTTATGGGGAGGCTTTGGCAAGAATAGTTATTAATATTGTCTGTGTGGGTTTACGCTGAGCAATGTTTCTGCAGTTATGGGGAGGATTTGACAAGAATAGTTATTAATGCTGTCAATCTGGGTTTAAGCTGAGATGTTGTATCTGTTGTCGTTTTGTTTGTTTGTTCCTGTCTACCCTGTCCATTTGATATTTTAGTGCACTATAAGCATTATCATGTTGTCCCTTAGTTTGTCTATTCTTGTCTGGCCTCTCCTTTGATCATATTGTAATGTACTAAACTTTCTCAAGACCGTTGTTCAAAAAACTATTCATGGAATGACTGCCGAGTCATAATATGCTCCTAGTTTTAGGACTTCAAACTAAGTTGCTACTCTTGGAGAATTAGAGGGTTTTTCCATTAGCATGTTAATGTATTGTACTGCCGCTAAAGTCAACAACTCAACATTAGTTACATATACATATGTCTTATAGTTGACATAGCTTTTATTATGGTTCAGTTATCTATCCAAAGGATATTATTTTTCTTGATCTTTAGAAGGATTAGTAGGACTGGGAAGCAAGAAGCCATGCTTGTTTGTTTCATTCACTCATTGTCTCTTTTGCTTCTAATTTTGTTACTTCAAAATCATTCAGCATAGTGAAGTTTTTCCTTTTCATGTTTCATTCATATATATTTCAGTCATGCTCATCTAGGTGGATTGTTTGTCTGAGGGGGCAAAAAGATCTCGTTCCCCCACTTGTTTGAGCAGGGCTCATTTTTTATGCAAGTTCTTGACTTGTGTTGTCAATAAGTTAATCAATGCACTAACAAACATACTGCTGCTAGTTAATTACCTGCTTTGCTATTGTGCATTTTGTTGTAACCTGGACATTTCTTTTGAATTTATTTATGTTGATTGTAGACACCTTTTTCTTTGATTTGAGTTGACCACTACTGATTTTCTGCGGTCATGAGGAGGCCTGGGCAAGCATGGTTATCTTTCTGATATTGGGAACCAGGAATCTTCTGTGATTCCGTTGTTCTTTTTGTTTGTTTATTATTTCTGTCCAACCTGCCCTTCTGATATTCTAGTGCACTAAGCTTCAGCTTATTATTTTTTTCTTATTGTCTTTGTTTGCATTATTTCTGGATCGTGTGAATCTTATTGTCTTTGTTTGTATTATTAAAAGCACAATGCTTTTATCATTTATGGAACGGCTGACTATGATTGCAGTAGGTCTTGATGTTTGCATCATCAAGACGAGACAAGCTGCTTAGGCAGTATAGAAATAGCTTTCTGATTCTATTAGAGCAACCGCAGTGTATAGCACCTCTGGTGGTGCTTAGCTCTGCCACATCAGCGGGTGCTTGCTTCTTCTTTTTTGCTCCAATGTATAGACTCTACTAGCACCAGTTAAATGGGACCCACAGGAAATAAACTATTATCCTTTCCCACCTCCACATCTCTTCCCAATGATTTTTCTCTCTCCTCTCTCCTCCTAGCTCCGGGTGCTCAAATACGCAACAGGTGCTTGCTGGTGCTTGCTTAGCACCGGGTCTGCAATTTATAGGACCTGTGTTTTTTGCTTCTCTCTCCTGCTAGCACCTCCTTAGCCATCACGTTGGAGCTGCTCTTAGGGACTCAAGGTTCAGTTAGCTCTCTAATGCTACAGATGCAACCACACTTGATCATATCTATTTCTTTTTTCTTTTTAAACTATATCATATTTATTTCTGGTGGAGCGTAAAGGTTAATATGCTCAGTGCTACTGTATGCTTTGCTCTGTTTTCGAAAAACAGAGTTTTGCTCTGTTTTCTAAGAAAGCAGAGTAGCGAGGCAAAGCATCACCTACCGACCCTGTCTTCGGCTCTTGTTGGGCTTTGGAGACAAGGATGGGCATCGGTTTACCAATGTGAGGTATTTTTTTTTTAGCAACGAAGTTTGTTCGGCGTCCAACTACAGAACACGTCTCTATGCTTTAAAAAATCCCAAAAAAGTTTCTAGAGATATATTGAGGTTAACGAATCTAAATAAAATATAGCTCCATAAAAATAAAAAACATATCCCAAAAGATCTAGAAATATTCCTAAAACATTCTAATCCCTGTATAAATATGTTTTAAAAATTTTGCTCAGCAAAAATATAAAATGTAACTAGCACGGGTGTAACATACATTAATGATAAATGCATTCATACTGATTGCATTTTTTTGAACGGTTTTCAAAATTTGGATATCAACTAGAATGTTGTAGGAGTTTATAGATTTTTTAAATTTTCCACTTTTGTATAGTTATTAAGTCTATTTTTAAAGTATCCAGGATATTTTCATGAACTCTAAATAGTTTATTTCTATTTTTGTTCTCAATCTATATCTACAATTTTTTTCTTCATATTTTAAAAAGCTTAGAGACATTTTCCATCGTTTACAAACCTTATCAAATATTCTCCTAAATTTTTCTGACAAAATTGATAAAACCATTGTTGGGGTGGGGGGGGGGGGGGGGGGTGTGGCAACATCCTTCGCTTGAGGGCCCCATTCGCTGGCTCAGCTAATCAAGGTTTCTGGATGTGTTGACCCTCTTCGTTATAGAATGGTGGGGAACTCCTCATCGTAAAGACACCAAGAATGTGCCGAGCTTTCCCACCCCAATATTACCGAGGAAGCCCTCTTCTTCGCTCGGAACAAGGGAGACATGGCGAAGCAGGAAGATCTCGTGCGAAGGCTACAATGTCATGAAGTTCGCAAAGTGAACTCATGGTTGTGAGAACTTTGGCGAGGCATCAAAGGATCAATCAATTGGTGCCAAAGAGGCCACTGCCCATGAGTCAAATTTGACTCTCAGTTATTGTGAAATGGACCATGATCCCCCCGCTATTACAGAAATATTTGCCATCTTGAGTTCCATCCTAGTGATGCAAAAGCAATCTGATCGACTACCACTTCTACGAGTAGCTTTCCCTACGTGCTCCCTCTGTCCTCAAATACAATGCATTTTGTTTTTTCCTAAGTCAAACTATTCTAAGTTTGGCCAAATTTATCGAAAAGAGCAATAATATTTATCATATGAAATGAGCGTAATTAGGTCTATTATACGAGATACATTTTCATAATTTAATTGTTTGATGTGCTAGATGATAATATTCTTTATTATAAATTGGTCAAACTTAAACTAAGTTAACTTAGGACAAACTCCAATGTACTATATTACAAGACGGAGGGGGTACGAGTTTACTCTTTGGCCACACGACTCATGAGACATGGCTGTAAGAAGAGCCACTATAATTTGGCTAACTTGTAAACTAAATGCATACTAAACATACATGGAGGTATTTAAAAATACAATACATATAGATAAAAACTCTGTAATTGATGAGTTTATCACAATAGACGAGAGACAATAATGCATTTTATGTATATTGTGTATTGTGTTAGGAATTGAACAAAAAGAAATAAACATGCAAATTAAAATAAATATTTTTTTATTAGTAATAGGTATTAAGCATTAGCATCAAATCAAATACTTATGCATATAAGATTCTAGCTCGTAGCAAACATTGATGGACTAGTATTTTAATATAACAAAAGTCCTAATTCCCAAATGACATGTAGCACCTAAATAAAAAAAAATGTTAGCGCTTAATTTTCATGCTAATTTGCTCAAGTATATATGTACGGACACATTCCATTCTTCAATCTGAAACCATGCAGAATTTGTGCCATTCCCTTCGCTGCTGGACGTCTCGAAGCGTCGCCTCAATCGCTAGCTTCAATACATGTTCAGCGACCAACGAACTGAATCTGAGCAAAGTTAAAAAAAAAATAAGACATTTATGTTGCCGCGCCCCAAAGGACCCCAACAAAGCCACCAAAAAATACGTTAAAAAAAAGAAGCCACAAAAAACCCATACCTCTTGTACGCGTAACCTGGGAATAGTAGCTACCATCAAAGCCTTGAGCTAGCTAATTCATTCCCTCGGCTGGAAACAATTCTTTGGCTAAAGTTCTGATTTGATATGACAATAAACTTTCTAATTTGGCTAATCTTCATAAGTTCTTCCTCGCATTCATTTGCCAACTCTATAAGCTCGACTGCCGTATTTAACAAATGTAATTCATCAAGGACAGCAAGATACTTGAGGCCATGAGGGAGGCGCTTGAGTTCTGGGCACTCCACAAACCATAGCTTAGCAAGGCTTCCCAGTGCATCTTCTTCTATTTCAACTCGGTTGAGCTGTGGAGCACACCATACTCGTAATTCTTTCAGTCTTGGGAATGACTGCGAAGGAAAGCATAATGCCTGTCCATCATAAGCCTTATCAAGGGTAATTAAGCATAAACTGCGCAACACCATGAGGGTAGCAAATGAGTTCTCATCAAGATTGGAGGACATCAGATATAGTTGAGTGAGATTGTTAAGGTGCAACCAAGATGAGAGAATATAAGGCATTCTTTTCTTTTGGAGCTTCCCTGCCAGTCCAAGTTTACAAAGACTTTCTGGTAAACAGAGTTCTTCAAGTGGCAATACCTCATTTGTGTTTGACATACTAGTGATTGACAAACTTACAAGATTGCTCAGCTTCAGAAGAGCATTCCTCAAGGTTAATGAGTGCTCACTTGTAACATCATCAACTGAAAATGTCCGTAACTCTGTCAAAGCTGCAACATCACATAGAGTCTCTGAGGTAGCTTTAACATTTTGCAGTGCATGCAGTCCTGTCAAGTTCTTTATGCCCCTAGGCATCTGCACTCCACGATTACGCGAGAAAGATCCTTCAGTGACCTTCACAGTTGCATATAGGTATCTAAGCTTTGTCAGTTTAGCTACATCATTCGGTAAAGATAGCAGACACGTAAACCATGTATCCAGTACTTCTAAGTTAACTAATCTTCCAATGGCCTCTGGCAGAACCTCAATTCTGGTATTTCTAAGACCCAAGAAACGCAAATTAAACAACCTAAAGATCTCACTAGGCAGCACCTTGATTTCAGTACCTTGCAGATCCAATGTTGACAACAAAACTGAAGATGTAAGGATAGGCCTGAGTCGATCAATATCAAGAGATCTTGTAAAAACATGTATTTGGCGAAGATGTGTGGCACTGGATAGATGTAAATGTTCAGTATTGGTGCTCTGTACTGACAGTCTACGAGTTTGATGTACCAAAAAGTCTCATTACCCTCAAAAACTTTACCAAAGCATTCTTTCTCTGCTTTTTCAATGGCAATATGGCGGATGACATCATGCACTCGGCAACATTTTACTCGTCCAAACTCATTGGTCATCACAACTTGTAGTAGGCTTCGGTTCACAAGATCATTCAAGTAGCCCTCTGCCACTTGTTCTAGTGTTTTATTTTCCTTTTTCTTGATGAATCCAGAAGTAATCCAGTGCCTAATTAACCTCCTCCTCTTCAATTCATGATCCTCAGGAAATAGTGCACAATGCAGGAAACAATTCTTCAGTTCATGTGGAAGATCCTCCAAGCTGACTTTCATAATTGTTTCAACACCAGGGATTGTGTTTCTAACTGACTGCAACTCCAACTCGTCGAACAAAAGTTTCCATTCAGTGTATGTTGGGGCTTTACAGGATAGTAGGCGGCCTAAGCATGCAATCGCAATAGGCAAACCTTCACACTTTTGTAAGAACTTTGTGGCCAAATCTGATAACTCCGGAGGACACCTTTTATCATCATTATCCCAAAAGGCTAACTTGCAAAATAGAATATAAGAGTGATGGTCTTGTAGCGGTTCCAGCTTAATTGCATAGTTACTACTTGCCAAAGATGAAACTTCAGATAATCTTGATGTAAGAACAAATCGGCTACTACAATTAGCCGGGAATACAGGCATGATATTGTTTATCCACACCTCTTTTTCCCAAACATCATCCAATACCAAGATAAACCTTTTACCTTCAAGATGTCTACGGATGGCGTAAACTAATCTTCTCATATCCATAATGCTAGAATCGACTGGCACCTTGAACTCTGTACAAATTTTCTTCAGCAAGTCCTCAACTCTATAACTCTTGGACACAGTTACCCATGCAGAAGCATCAAAATCTAATTTCACACTCTTGTAGACATGATCAACTAAAGTAGTTTTGCCTACTCCACCCATACCCCAAACTGTGGTAATTTTTGTGGTCCTTTGTTTCAAATCATCAACTAGCCAACCCTTGAGCTTCGCTGCATCATCTTCAATACCCACTAGTTCTTCTTCCCTTGCAAAACATGAAGCTTGAATGGTATCTTCCCTTGCAAAATGATGGACGCTTCCAGTATGTCTCCCCATTATAGGAGGTACATAACGGTCCCTCCTTTTCACAGTGTCTTCAAGCTCGATATTGATATCACGAAGTTGGCTAGATAGGCGGCGCCAAACCTTGACTTGTTTTATTTTCTTCTTTATCCTGGCTGCAAATCCTCGTCCTCCATGTTTGTTGCCCTCAAGCTTGTACATGAACTCGTCAACAACATCCTCTATCCGGAAAGATAGTTCCCGGATATTCTTGATGAAGATGCCCATGGTCTCATCAGTATCCATGAACTTCTCTGACTCACACAAGTAGGCCTTCATGCTCTCCAACTCCTTCTCAGCTCTACGGATCTCGCCAAAGAGACACTTGAGGGCAGAAGTATCCTTGTAAAGCAGGGATGCACCATAGGTTGCTGCTTCTTTTGCCAAGGCTGCACCTAGCTTGCCGATCAGTGCCCCGACAACAGCCTCAGCCATGGTTGCGTTGCGTGCGCTTGCTTGAGTTCTTAAGGTGACGAAGTGTAAGCAAGACCGTGACCACCAAAGCTAAACCTGAGAAATCAACTAATTTTCAGAGATTGTTTCAGTTTATCGATGGAAACTTTATTTGGAACTAACATCGAACAAACCATGATTGAGCTGCAAGGGGGTACCTGAACATTGGGTAAGCTAGAAAACAAGCATGTATTGCGGATCTGGCCTTGCTCTAGCCACTATCAACCTCGTCGTCAGAGTTGGGGAGTTGCATTCTGTGAGCAACGATGCTGGAAACCTGCAAGGCCAAGAACAGTGACAAAATAATCAACTAAAAACAAGGGATATGGTACTTGCAGCTTCGAGGAAGGAAGGACGTTTAATAAAGAAATATATAATGCACTGTATATGAATTTGAGTCTTGGACAAAGCAAAGTCAGAGATGAAGATTGCTGACTTCACGAGCCCCAAGTCAGTTGACCTTGATAATTGCATTGTACCAGCTCTACTCCACCTTGCTTGCTGCATATCTTATTACTGTGACCAACTGAAGTTGGTACCATACCGCAAGTTGATATATGGAAAACAACTGCATGTACCGGCAGCATTATCAATTTTTTCGATAATGGAAAAATATTTGGCTTCATCCTATAGAAAGAGGAATCAGATCATCTTATTAGAGCATCCACAGTGGTATAAGCTAGTTGCTAGCTCTAAACCAATTTGTTTAATAGTACTAACTTTTAGCATATAGCTCATAGTATGAATGACTCCACATGACATTCTCACATGTTCTTGGAATGTGTGTATGAGACTATCTCTTAGTCAAGAGATAGCTTCTTTGTCTCTTCCATTAAAAAATGGAAAATATACTAGAGCTAGCTATGAGTCAGTAATTGGAGACATCCTTACAAGACTCACATCATAACCACCAGAGTGAGTTTGTATAATAAATGTCTAAGTCATAACTCAATTCTTGGCATACAAGGTCATCCAAATAACGTGAAGAAACACAAATGCATTCCCTTAGCTTGCAGCACGCTGCATACCTGCAACATCATTTTTATTCTGCTCCTCATATAATTGCCACCGGGCCTAAGATTGAAGCCAACGTGTTCCGCTAAAGAGGACTTACATAAGAACTGTTGGTTGGCATTTTGTCAACTATAATTTCATTCATGATTAGCCAAACCAACCAACAGATTGTGGATGGTCTTTTAAATAAAAAGGATCCAAAAGATTTACCCCTGGTGCTGGTGGGATACAAATCATCAAAACAATTTCGGACATTCAGGGGGTGAAGTAAGACCTAGCACCATATGAACTGCTCTCTGCAGGAACTTAGCATAAGTGCACTCAAGGCAGAGGCTGTGGATGGTTTGTGGCTTAGTACAAAAGCAGCAAGCCATTTGATCTTCCCATCTTTTGATAAATTATCTTTTGTGAGAATGACCCATTTTTGAAGGAACCCTATGAAAATCTTTTAAATTATCTTTTGCTCTTTGCAGGAACCCATATACGAGAGAGGCCATTTTCGGCCTTGGGAACAACTCGTCGAGAGCCTCTACGTTTGCATCCGATAGGGGGCCCTTGAAGTAGGAGTCTTACAAATGCTTGGCCGCAGCGAAACTCAGTGCTGATGGTGCCAAGAACCCCAGCTTCATCATGAGAAGTACCTTGCCACGGTTTGACGTTGGGATGTGGTCCATCTCAATCTACCTGCTCCTAAGGGGCAAGGTCGGCTTTGGCGGCGGCTTCTCCTTGGGAAGCTAGGGAGATGATGAGAGGTATTAGCAGGACCTCCTCAGTGAACCTGGCCAGCCGCTTCGTGGCCTTCCTCGTTGTAGGTGTGTCCTCAGCTCAGTTGCTGCTGGAACACGACCCGTTGCCATGCCGTCAGCGGTAGCTTGCGGTCCGACAAGTGTGTCTTTGATAATTGTAAAACTGACACTTGATTCACGAAGCAGTTAAAGAATGGTAGTTAAGATTGTAAAAAGATCTAAAAGATTTACCACTGGTGGGATACAAATCATCAACACAATTTCGGGCATTTAGGCTTTAAGACTTATTGTTTCCATGGATTTAAATCCTGCATAGGCACAATGGTAGTTCCTTTTATGCTACTGAGTTTCTAAGATGAGCATATTAGATGCAAACCAGTGAGAAATAAGCCCCAGCACGCGTGCCCCTAGTGCGCCATGGCGGTCGTGGGATGGACCGCCGTTGTCGCTGCGAGGCCGCCTTGTTGCCCGCGTGTGTGGCACCACCACAAGGGCGCCGCAGTGGAGCCCCTCGACGGAGCCGCACGCAGGCTAGCCGTGCGCGAGCGCCGGCGGTGGCTGCCCACCCTCTCGGCGTCGGCACAGTCCATCTCCAATCGGTGCCTCATCACATTATTCATACAGTTTTTTTTTTTAATATTATTCAGATACACGCTGATTGAGGATTATTTATATTTTATAAACTCATTCTTTTGGAAAATAAAATGTTCATCTTAATTATAAATTTGCAAAATTATATACTATGGGCCATTGAACCGTACTTAGAGCAACTCCAATGGTTTTGCATTTTTTGTTTGACAAAATTGGGAATTTGCTAAGTCCCAAATGAATATGGCAAAGGTAAAAAAAAAGTCAATCTTCAACGGTTTTGCATTATTCATTTGGCAAAACTAAAAATTATACGTGAGGGGGAAATATCCCGCGGGAGTAGCGAACATCAGTTTGGCATATATGCCAAATATCATCTCGGTGTTTGCCAAGTTAACAAAAATGTCAATCTCATTTGCCAAACCGTTGGATAGAAGATTTTCAGACTTTTTTTGCAAAAACAAGAATGCCAAACCCATTTGCAAAACCGTTAGAGTTGCTCTTACCACTGGGTGAATTGCGGAATTTTCTTTCCTCAGCTTACCTTAAAAAGATAAATCATATCTTTTGTATATAAATTTAGATGAAGCTAAAGTATAAATAAAGTTTTGGATAAAAAACAGATCTACCACTTTATAGTTTATGGTTCTTTTATTTGGAATTGTTGTGATATCTAAAGATTTAAATAATATTTAAATGTCCATTTGTAGATCTAAATATTAATTTATTATTTAGTTATCAAGATAGATTTAAATGAGATTAAAACCTTGAACTCTTGCCAAAGTTTGGAATTTCAACCTCAATCTCTGAAATTGGATAACTTTAGCCCACTAACTTTTGAAATTTTTCAATTTTCAACCTTAGGTAGTTTTTGGGCGGTGGCATTAACTATCGACATTTGTCCAAAAGTTTTTTAGAATTCAAAGGAAGGGGTATCTAAAGAGCTATAAAAATCTTGATATTTTATATGTTGGTAGAGTGAATAATAAGGATGATAATGCATAGAACATGCTAAATTTTGTTAAGTAATTTTAGGGTATTCAAATTGTAATAAAAATCTTAAAAAGTTCACAATTTTGAGACCATCGGTAGTATTCACCATATCAATGTGTTAAGGGTAATTGGTTTGAGTGCAGAGAAAACACATAGGCTCATGGTTTTATGAGTACATGCCTAGAGGATCCTTGGACCTGTAGATTCTTCTGACGGCACGACAGCGATGATGACACTCCAGGGGTGAAGCTACATTATAGTTAAGGGCCACATGGAACCCCTCCCTCCCCCTCCCAAATGTAAAATCAATGAGTTTGGTTAAAATTCCGCCACATATGCACCTCCCATAAAAACATATTTTTGAAAACGTGCTTTGCACGTACCTCATTAAGCAAAGTTAGAATTATCTTTACATTCCGACTATCCTAGTGGCAAGGTGCCAAGAGGATTAGGCGGACGAACATGAACAAAAGGCGCCGGCTAAAACGGTGGAGCTTCACGAGGCCGTACTAACTACTAAACTGATTGTGCGACAGTGAGGTTGAGGACCACGATCAGCCTATTCCGGTGTCGGCGCGTAAGCGCCCGGGACGGTCACCGCGCTACGGAAACAAAACTTGCATGGTCTACTTCCTGGTGGATAGGCTTGCTTTGTCGAAGGCTCGGTGGAACTCGCCATTGACGGAGGAGTCCGGCACGTTGGTGGAGGGCCACCCGGTCAACTTGCTTAGCATGACTCGCCCGCCCCCGCTCCGGTTTCAGATCGCGATATGCTGATTTTGCCGCAAGGCGGGTATTTTGCCGCGGCATCTAGTCATCGTCTCGCGTTCTTGGCACATGGGTGCACGACGTGGTGGGGATGAGAGGCTCCCGCAGCGGTAGACACGAGAGTCGAAGAAGGCGTCAGTGTCGCTGGATCCCTGCACGTCGTCGTTCGGAGGCACTGCACCCGTGAACGTCACACCCGGTGGGCAACGCGGCGTCGTCGGGCCACCTCCGGTGCGGGCAGCACCAGATCGGGCGGCTGTCCCACGACGTCCACCACCGAGGCCGTTGTAGGTGCACCGGCAGCATGCGCAGGGGTTGCAAGTGGTCTAGTATCCGTCATGCGGGGTGGAATGAAGACCCCAATGTTCGCTGCCACCGTGTCCTCACCGCCCGACTCCAGTGCCTCAGCAGTGGAGGTGGCCGGCTGTGGAGAGCCCACTATCACGTCGTCCTCGCCCGCCTCGTCCAGCACGAAGGAGAACCAGATCAATTGTGGTGGTTGAGGACACATGGTTTTTCCATAACCATTGTGTGGACCTTTGTGTGATGAGTGATTGTCAACATGCCAACACAAGACGTGTGTGTGTTCTTACTAACCGATGGCACGCGGCTTCGTGTCAAGCAATGGTGTCTCTTGGCTTGTGTTGTGCATGGTGTCGAGCCTCGGAGACGGTGGTCGACGGTCGGTGAAGATCAAGTAGGCGTGCCGTGCTGACGGACCGGGTGCGGTGAAGGGCGGACGTGAGGCTTGGATCGAGGGACCTGAGGACCGGGCGGCCAGCCGTGGTGGCTGACAACTGGGACATCGACGAGCAAGTGTACATGGCGGGGGATGCGTATGGGCTACGCTACTCGCGGAGGGTTTGGTGGTTTCGCCTCAAAACCATCAGCGGCGGGTTTCCCTGGTTTGCGCCTCAAAACCGGGGGCGGAGGTCCCGATGCGGACGGACGGCACGTGGCGGCATCGGGGAGATTGCTTGGAAGCAAGGCTACCGGTGAGGAGGCGCGGTGGCCGTCGGATCAAGTGAAGCCTGAGTTGGACCCTTATGCCCCCCGGCTAAGTGGTGTGGCTCTTCATGTATCCAAGGGCAAAGAAGGAATGTAAAATAGACTTGCCCCTATAAATAAAGGATGAGGATCTCCCTTCCCCCTCACCTCTTCCATTTTCCATTTCCTCCTTTTAGGATTTCCCTTCCTCTAGTTCTTGTGTGAGAGAGGTCTGCAAATCTTTTGATTTGTACTCGAACCGGTGTGTGGCAAGCGAGCGCCTAGTCTCTCGCTGTTTCCTCCGGATTAAATCATGTGTCTCGTGATTCTTGAGTTGAATTTGTGATTTTCCCCGAGATCCCTTTTTGCCTCTTGTGTTCCCAACTCGATTTCTTTGATTTGAGGCCGTTTGAGATGATTTTTCTTGCTATGGATTGATCTAGGACGTGAGTGAAGTGATTCCACCGAAGGAATTTGTCTAACTCCTCACGAGATCGAAGATCCATGGAGTTTTTCCTCTAGGTGTGCTCAAGATCCACTTTGGGGGATTTTCGTGATTTTTTCCTCCTTTCATCGAATTGAGCGATGATCTCCTGGAGATAGCTCCCCAACTGCATCGAACATGCCTCGAAATTTGGTTCCGGTTGGTTTTGATTTGGAGGAGAAATCAAGTTTTGGGGACTTTTCCCGTGCTATTCCCGCAAGAACCGGCCAAGCCGACTTGCAAACCGGCCAAGCCGACTTGACCCGGCCAAGCCGACTTGGGTCCAAGGAAAACCGGTCATCTGGACTCTCCCGGCCAAACCAGGCCAAGCCGGCCCAGTGCCAAAAACCGGCTCGGCAAGCGGATAGCCGGCCCAGGGCGGCGGAGCCGGCGAGTCGGCCGGGCCGAGTTTCAAGCCGGCCAGCCGACTTGAGTGCCCTCGGGGCTCTTTTGGTTGCGTTTTGGTCATCCGGTCTCCGTTTTGCGCACCGCTTGGCTCTCCGGTTATCTTGTTTTCGTGTGGGTCATTTCGGTGCGATCTTTGTTTCCGCTCGACCGTACTACTGGAGCTTTGCTCATGTCTCACTTCTCCTCGATAGAAGTCGAGATTTGCGTTTGCATCGATTCAATCAAGTAGTGATCCGAAGTGTTCCTAGGGAACATCCACCCGTCTCCGTGGTCGTGATCACTACCGCGTTGTGTTTCGGTTCTTGGTGTGTGAATCTGGGACATAGGCTCGGATTTCGAAAGAAATTTTTGAAGCTCCCATTCACCCCCCCCCTCCGGTCGCTCTTACCGGTCCTTCGGTGGTGACGTGGTTTTGACGGCGGGCAAGCGAGACAACACGTGACTAGGCAAGCTGCGTGCTCGTCAAGCATCGGGTCGACCCAAATGGGAGGCCCCACGCGCCCTCGCACATCTCCGTGGTGCGAATGGGTCGGTGGTAACAACGGCGTCATCGGTGGCGATGCGACCCCTCGAAGCCCACCAAAAGGCAAGTGCATCCCTATCTAATTTGCTCTAACTTCGCCACGACAACACTCCACACCTAGATTTGCAAACATGATGCAAGGTTATTGCTCATATAGCTAAGGGTCTCGCCTATCTTACCGAGGAATGCATGAATAGAGTTGCTCAATTGGATGAGAAACCACGAACATGGTCTTAGAGTATCTACAAGAGACATGCTATTCTTGTCTTGTATGCCATATTTAGACTTTTAGAGCAAAAAATGCATTCCAACAGCTATGCTATCTTGTTTTATAAAATAGCAAACTAGCTATTCCTAGAATCTCGTATGGTAAATATAGCTTGCATGCGTTGCTAGTCATCTAGAATTGTCATAATATAAAGGCTGTTGGAGTTTTCTAGTTTTTTACAAAGTTTTCTATTTTAGAGGTTGGCTAAACCATGTGTTTAGCAATCCATTTTTACCAACTCTCTTGGAGTTGCTTAGATGACAACAAATTCGATGCCAAACTTTCTAATTTTGGACTGTCCATGCTCATCGACTAGGATAAGAGCCAAGTGGATACAAGAATGAAAGCCATGTCAGGATTTTAGAACCTGAATGGTTGTAAAGGCTCATGTATACAACTCTACTACTCTAGTGTGGTGATGATAGAGATCATCAGTGGAAGGAAGAACCTGGAACTTTCTCGGTGTGAAGGGAGCTTTCATCTTATTACCTTATTGTAAGAGAAGTTTGAAGATGGATCGATTCATTGATTTGATTGATCTGTGCAATAGTAGTCGTTACTAGAGTCCAGCGCACAAATAAGAAGCAATTAGGCTAGTCTCAATGCGACGTTTCATCTCACAAGCTTCTAAAAATATGAAATTGTAAATAAAACGAGTATCTCTCTCAATGCACCGTTTCATGGCACGGTTCCACTTGCTATTTTTAGTTGCATGGGTCCCACCCTCTCTCTTCTCTATGATTTCACTTCTTTATTTTTAGCCCATGAAACAATTCGTGCGTCTCAATGGGAGTTTCACGAGTTTCACACAGTTTTCGAGTGGTTGGAAACAGCGCTCACGTGTTTCACTGGGATGAAACGTTTTCCTTCTCTCTCCTCTCCATTTCATGCAAAGATTCCCTTTTGGCTGATGTGGCACCCTATTTAATGTGCATGACATGCCCATGAAATCCCCATTGAGACTAGCATTAAGATGATGAAGCTAGCAATGTAGTGCTTGCAGATTAATTGCAAACGGGAGGCCTAAGATGCTATGTTGCGGGGATACATATGGAAGGTGCCATATCCGTATGCGGTATGTATCGGATACCATTACATGTTGGATACATGCTGGATACTTAACTTATTCTTTTATGCAAGTATTCATAGTTTTCATTTTTTTTTTACTTTTTAAATCGAACTAGCAAAAATGCTCGTGTGTTGCAATGGGAGAAAAAAACCTATCAAATATTAATAGAAATCAAAGATAGAATGTTACATATCTATTTATGTTGTATTTTTCTATAAACTTTAAAATGATGTATTTTTATAATCTTTTTCTAAAATATTTTTTATGGTAACCACATATCGTCCATCATGTGCCTCGCTATTGTCCAATGGCGTATTTCAGTTGGTGTAGATGCGGAGCTCTCTTTTATGATGTCCAGACTCGTGTTCTCTGTGAGACTAATGTGGAGCCATTACCGATGGCGTCAGGGCTCGCCTCCTCGATGTGGCGTCATCGTTGGTGTAGGAGCCATTGATGATGGTAACCATGATTGTCCCAATGTTGCTTGATGTGTGATGCTATGTGTTTATGACTATTGGAAAAGACATAATGAAAATATGCTTTTGATTAACCCTGGACGTGTGCGCCATGACCCATCTTCGACGTGACAACCAAAAAATGATTTATTTCAAAGACTCGTGTATTTATTTATTTATTACTTATTTCAAATTTATAAGAAAGAACAGGGGGTAATTAAGATTTTAGTTCATAGTTTAATTAGATGTATGTTGGTTGACTTATGTTCTAATAGAAATAATTTTTGTCAGTAATCAGAACTATTTATTAAGGCCGAGAGTTCAAAGACTCATATAATATTATATTTATTATTTATTTGATATATTTATATATTTGTAATAAAGAATAGGAGAGAATCCATATCCCTGGAATTCTGTCGGAGAATTAGCAATATGTGCATATATATTTGCACACTTGCGAGCTGTGATATACTCATGAGCAAGTGTAGTAGCCTTTTTCTAAGTAGACCCAAGTATAATCTATACTATAATTGAATTCTTTCAAAGGAGTGGGAAGCCTGGATCTCACCCCTTGCCCCAAACAGCCCGGGCTTCCCACCCTCCTCACCTCCTCACCCACGCCTGGACTCCCCTCACACGCCCATCCGTACGTGATTACAGGGGTGCCATCCCACAGCGCAAATTATAATTCAAAACTAACCCCTCCACACGCGGCGGCCTCTCATTCCCCTAATCACGCGCCCCCTAATCATCATGCGCCCCCTAATCTCGGGAAGAAAAACGGAGACAACTCTTCGCGTCCACGACGAGCGCGGCGGCAGGCAGGAACTCGCGGCAGCCTCTCCTCCGTGGCCGGACCTTCGCGTCCATGGCGACGGGGCGGCAGGCAGGAAGTCGCGGCAGCCCCTCCTCCGTCACCGGACGACGGGGCGGCAGACAGGAAGTCCGGCCCGGATCGGTGACTGCCAGCCCCTCGCAGCAATGACATGGCAGCGGCGCAGGGCAGCAGACCGGATCGTGTCATCGAAAGCCGGGGTTGTGGATCTATGCCGACACAGCAATGATGCGGCGTAGGTGTTGCCGTAGACGAATGAAGGTATATCATGTATTCTCTCATGCCGCTGCGTGCAATTTGCTTCGAGTTCTCCTGCTTCGTTTGACCCATGAGCAAACCCGATTGTTGTTACGTGTGTTCTTTCAGAATGGTGATCTTGTTTCGTTTAGGTCAACAAATCGAGCTGTCTAGGCTTGTAGCAGGTCGAGTTAGATCTCCCACCGATTTGTAATTCCTATCCTGATCGTATCAAGCTTTCGTGTGGCTGTATCTCAACGTGCATGGTCCTGTAGCACGTAGAGAGGCTCACTCAATTGTCATTGTCTTCCTTGCTATATACATGTATACACCGGAAAGTGTAGGTATTGTATTCTCTGAAATTCAAATCATCAACTAATTCAAAGGTAACGCGTGTACAGTGACATCAACGTCGACGACGAGTTGCTGGTGGCGGGCAGGTGCCGCGGTGGGCAGTAAGACCGGGTCGTCTCCTACCACGACGCGTCGGCGCCGTCTCCTACGATGCGCGGTGGTGGGCAGGAAGGCCGGAGCAGATTGTCGAGCTGATAGATCCTTGCTGCTACTCACAATACCTACGTCAGGACATACACGCGATGTGCTAAGCGACATTACCAATGTCACACGTATTATGATTTTAATAAGTGATTTGTTTTCCTATTTTTGTAATCTAAAGTATCTTCCAAATGCCGTGGACAAATGCCCTCTTTAGATGAGGCCTCAAGGAGGCGGGAGGAAACCAACTTGCGCCAATGCAATCGTCAAGCTGAGATGACCAACGAGGTCGCTGCATTGCGGCGGAGACGTGGAGGAGGACATGTGCCTTGGTAGGGCGCTCGCGCAGGAGATGCTTATGGAGGAGCCGGGCAAATAGGCCACGTTCGTCATCTTCGGGCCGGGCGAGGCCGCGCTGGCCGACCTCTTCATGTTAGTTTCCTGCTCCCTATCACCCCTCGTCGATCTTGTCTTGCTAGGCTTCTTTCCCTATGTGCTGATGACTTCCCTGTCGTGTGCTTGGTTGACAAAGCATGGCCGCCTGTGCGCAGTCAAGGTGTTCGATTTATTGCCTACGTTGTATTTAGGGTTTGGTTTGTGGGTTAGCCGGTGCTTTGGGTTCCTATCGTGCGTGGTTTATCCGCTGCATATTAATTAGCTTCTCCATGTAACAACTGCAAGCAACTACGAAACAGAAAGATTGGATTTTTTTCAGATAGCAGAAAGATTGGTAATTGTTTGTTAAGGTTATTAAAAATATTATCATGCTTTATCCTTGGTTTTTGGTTGGCACTATCGAGTGGGCGAGATGAATGTGGGACGGATGGGACATGTGTCCAAGCAGATGCCGGGGCAACCAGTTCAGATGAACTTAGACGGCAGCAGGGTGCTACAAGTTGCTTCATGCCACTCTGGTATGTTTACTCTTTTCATTAATAAACAGACCTTTTCACTATGTATCGTTCTTTTTATTTGAGATAATATGATTTCATAGATTGTACAGGTCACGGTGTTATATTGGATACCATGTGTTGTGATATCGGCGCCTAATGCGGAAGCGATTTCTTGTATCTACCTAGGCGAGAGGCTCAAGAGAGATCACGCAACACACCACACCGGAGACTCGATGTTTGGTAATGTGGTTCGGCCAAGCCTACGTCCCCGGGGCATGCTTATGGGCGCTCCTCCCCGAACCGCGACACCGGCCGCCCGGGGCACCGGCCAAATCGCCAGCGCCCCCCGCGAGCCTGTCACTCTGTGTGTTGCCTCTCTCAATGAGTTGGGTTACAACTGCAGCCCCCTCCTCCTTTATAGAGGGGCCGGGTTACAAGAGCCAACACCTAGCTCACTTACCCCTGTACTGCTAATTACAACACAAGTCCACTGTAACCCCATTAGTACAAATAAATATTCGACACGTTTCTAACACCATGTCAATGTCCCAAATGACTTCTGCAACCATATGATTATTTAGTAGAGATTGAGCAGGAAGTGTATATGCATGCAGCAAAAATAAATGGTTCTTGATTGCTTGGCCCACACAGTAGTCCATGATAGTCATCAGATACTCAAATTCAGATCATAGTTAGATGAATGCGAAATCTTCTGTAGTACATTATTTACTCTTTGTTTTTTTCTCTTGCAGCAAGAGTCAGGTTACAAGTATCTAACTTACGGTTGCTGCTATATGCATGAATGACCTAATAGGATTATTTCAGAGAAACAATCTCAGTCATTTCTTAGCTTCTCAGTTCCAGGCTATGGTGGTTTCAGTATTAGTTCTCCAAAGTCTTGGCTTCTCAGGTCAGGCTATAAGCGAATGAAATTGTACAGTTTGAGAATTGGATTAATGGTGGCAACAAAGTTGAAGATGAGGTTCAGGCCTATCTACAGGTATCTCTAACTTCCTTTTTCACTCTGTTTTCATTTTCCTGAAAGTTTTACTATGCATTTTACAATTGGCTGCAAGTTTGGATGTACATATGCAATAAAGAATTTGTTCTTAGATTGGGCTATAAGAGATTGGAAAATTGTAGGGATAGAAAATTGGTTAAATGGCTTGCTCTTTGCATATATATGCACATGATATGTTGTAGGTTGCTAGCTATTTCCAAATTTAGCCTTCTGATTGATATGATATCAAGTTCAGTCATGAGGCAGAGTGTGTTAATGAAAAAAAGAGAGCCTCATGTGAGTACCAAAAAGGTTCCTGCATACTTAAAATGATGTGTTGCTTTACAACATACTCATTTAGGCATTGTCACTTACATGCTTCTCAATCATTGGCAACCGTTAAGCTGTTACTCCCATCCCCTATTTAATTGGGATTTCAATTTAGGCAACTTTCATTATAGTGCGCACAGTTGAATTCAAGCTGCACACAGCTGTTATTCACATCTTGCCTCGGTGGCAGCCTGCCGGTGGCGGTTATGCTTTGCCTCAAAGCCAGTCATGGTGTAGCTAAGCTCAACGGACAGTCATGGTGTAGTTCAACTCAGCATGTCTGTTGTTGCTGCAACTGCAAGTTTGCAACTCTACAAGCTGAATCAGATTGATTTGAATTTCAAGAAGTCGAGGCCAAAGATGATACTATTCAAATTTCAATTACCATTAACAATGTCAATCATTAGAAAAAAGGTGTCCCCTTTGACCTCTTCAAATTTTCTGAGCTACTGTGTTGATCAGTAGCTAACTTACCAATAGCTGCCAGTCACTTCTTCCAATTTGTATAGGAGTAACTTATATTTTATAATGTTTTGCAGAGTGACAGCTTGGGTAACCACACATCTCAATGACATTCATTCACATTTGTTTGAGCTAAGACTAATTTGTCTTTCTTCTTTGCAGTGATCAGCTTCCCATCTCAATTGTAGGCACTGCAGAGAAGCCTGAGAAAGATGAGAACATGAAGACTGGAGTTTTTTTCCTTTAAGATAGAGAGGAATGTACTTAGAAACGGCAAGGATAGAAGACGCGTTAGCTCACAATATAGATATATTATTTGCATGAGTGTTTTTCAAATTAAACTAAAAGAGATTATAGTTTGGTTGTTTCCATGTGCATCTGAGATGAATCCGTAGCGTTAGCACGGGCATTATACTAGTAGCTATAGCTAAAAATAGTATGAGAGAAGTAGTAGCTAGCTAAGAATAGAGGTAGGAACTCATTGCATTGCATTGCATGCAGACCAGGCTGGAGTAAGGGGAGCCAAGACCGGCCGCGCCACACGAAGCTCCGTCCGTGCTTACGAGCACAGCCCGACACCAAGTCGGTTTTGGAGAGCTGGAAGAAAAAGGGCAAAAGAAATTTTGGTTAGAGGCGGACAGAAAATTTTTGGGCTGGCGGACAGATTTTTGTTAGCGGACTGAAATTTTGGCTTTTAAGTAATATCGTATAGATAATGTTGTATAAATTGCTTCAAAACTGGTAAGTTTTAAGTTAAAACGTGCTGGATGACTACTTTCAGCTTGTAATCCCTGTGTCAGTGTTTTCTGAGGAATGGCATATCCACAACGTATCATATCCGATACACGTATCCATGTCTAGGCAACATAGCTAAGATGTCCGAGCGAGTTTGTGAAAGTCTTAGAAGGCACTATGAGCGCCGAAAATGAAATAGATGTGACTGATAATTTTTGCAGCCGACTGATGCTAGTTGTGAGAGGAAAACATTGTACCATGACTGATAAGTTGGGTTGTCATAACAAATCAAGCAAGTGGTGCTCCTGCAACTATAGGCTTGTCATCTCAACCTATAGCCTCGGTAGTGTGAAGCTCAAAGTTTTCTTAATCACGTCTAAGCGTGTATTTCATAGCAGAAAAAAGTTTTGACCATACTACAAAACAAAAACAAATTCTCTGTAACAACAGGGTTACGGAGCCTCCTAGCCCAAAGTGAAAGACCGAGAGGCAATTGATATGTGTAGGGAATTTAGTATCCCTGTCTAAAAGAATTTGTTCAGTGATCGAAATTGTAGAGTATCACACCATTGTAAACTGTCTGTAGTCTACAGCAGAAGTTCTGTTTCTCATTAATATATATCCAAAACCAATATGATGCGACAGAACGAAAATGTCACGGCAAATCACCAGCGAGTGGTGGCGGTGCAGTGGGAGTGGGACCTCGATGCAAGTCTCTGCGACTGGCTCCTTTGTCCTCATTCATTTGTTCGCAGACCTTTTGTAACAAAGCTCTGACCTTCATCCAATTTGCTACACACCCACGAGATATCAATCTCTCATTCTCACATCCAATCTACAACTTCAATTCTTATAGACGCATGGAACCGACGCGGACAGCAACCTTTTGTAAATTCTAAAGTTATATTTACTGCGCTCTTTCTCACATGTACAAGTTCTATTTACTAAAGTTTGCCCTCTACTGCGCGCCGGCAAATAGGTTGCCCTCTACTGCACGCCGGCAAATAGGTTGTTTAGATTGCAAAAAATTTCAACATGATGAATAGTAACTCTTTTGTCTTATTTGACAAATATTGTCTAATCGTGAACCAACTAGACTCAAAAGATTCATCTCATGATTTCAAACTAAACTATGTAATTAGTTAATTTTTTTACCTATATTTAGTGCTCCATGCAAAAGTGTAAAAATTGATGTGATGGAGAGAGAGTGTAAAAACTTGAAACTTTGACGCGAACTAAACAAGGCCAGGTGTCATGTTCCAACTAAACAAGGCCAGGGTGTCATGTTCCAAAAAATGAGGTTTGCAATTTGATAAACTTCAAGAGCCTGTAGCCGGCAGATTGATATATCTATCACGGAGACCATTTCCTCTTACAACACAGAAGGGGTTCCCTTTGGACATATGCATGAGCATCACGCATTCAAATTCCCAAGAATATATATATGACTCTCATGCCGGCACGGAATCCATAATCGTTCTGATACTCATAGGCAACATTTTGGAACTACTCAGCATAGTGTTTTGCTCCATGTATATGGCACTACTACATAATAGACCATCCTGATAATTTTAAATCGATGCCTGTTTATCATTGTTGTTTCGTAACCAACAAGTTTTGTTATCAATGTCTGTTAGTAGTATAACCTGACAGTGTACTATTACCAACATTTGACAGCGATTTTGCCATTTTGTATCTGATTTTTTTTTTTTCAATCGGGTTAACTCCCACCTCAAGTTTCAAGTTTGTAACTCTCTCTCCCTTCTTCTCCCTCCCTATCTCCCTGTCACAAAAACTCTTCCCTCCGCTCAAGCGTGGAGCCAAGAAGTTGATTTTTCATTTGTTAGGGGCCAATAATTTTAAATTTTCAAAAATTATTTGATTTAAAAAAACAGTGTAAATTTTATAATGTTAGGTGAGGACATTGGGTTATTGGAGCTCGCTCTTAGTCTGGAGATCCAAGTTCAAGCCCCGCATCCCTCTTAATAGAAGAAACGGGGTGTGTGGTCTACTCCTTGCTGCCAAGTTTCTTTGGGCTAACCTAGGTACACCTAAAAATCAATTTCTAAAGACAATTTTCTCATCACTAGCCTCTAATAATATATTTTTACCCATCATATATTGTCATAATAATAACTCACCTCGAAATGTTTTCTGATAAAGAAGGTTTTGTGGCTGGCTATTGAAATTTTCCATTTCTATAGGAATTTGATAGGCGAGATTATCCCCACCATACTTGAAATGTTATCTTAGCTGTGTAAAAAACAAATTTTTATTGAGAACAGTATAAAAATAAGTTTTAGTAGTGGTACTCCCTCTGTATAGAATTTAAAAGTCATTTTGGACACGCTTTGGGTTAAATATTAGAAATATAAATCATTAATAATTTTTAAAGTGTTGAGTTTGAAAATATAACAATTATATGAATAGGTTTGTCTTAAAAAATACTTTTTGATTTGTGAACATATATCATTTTTTATAAAAACAAAAGATCAAAGTTGTGCTTTAGAGATCTTGTCGCTAGCCTAAACGACTTCTAAATTCTACATGGAGGGAGTAGTAGATAGATAACTATTTTAATGCAAGCATATGATTAGTGGCGTAAGCATCACCGTCATCTAGCATGCATGTGAAAAATAAAAAGACAGCAGTATAAGTACTTAGCAAACACGACTACTCATAAGTACTAGTTCTTCACTTCATAACTCGATCATGGCTTCCTCGACGTACCACGCTCTCTTCATCCCCTACCCGGCGCAGGGCCACGTCCTCCCACTACTGGAGCTCGCGCACCGCTTCGCCGACCATGGCTTCGCCGTCACCTTCGTCAACACGGACCACATCCACGGCCAGCTCGTAGCCGCGTCGCCAGAGCTCCTGGTGGCAGCAGGCCAAGACGATGGAGCGCCACCACCACCTGAATCAGGACAGGTGCGCTTGGTCTCCGTCTCCGACGGCTTCCCGCCGGACGGCGACCGTAACGACCTCGGCATGCTAACCAGCGCGCTCATGAGCTCCCTGCCGGCGGCCGTCGAGCGCATGATCCAGAGCGGAAACTTCCGCTGCATGGTCGTCGACTATGGCCTGGCGTGGGTGCTCGGCGTCGCCAAGAAGGCCGGCTTG
Organism: Themeda triandra; assembly: GCA_018135685.1. Lineage (NCBI taxonomy): Eukaryota > Viridiplantae > Streptophyta > Magnoliopsida > Poales > Poaceae > Themeda > Themeda triandra. Next base: position 133,386 of record JAENPR010000410.1, on the reverse strand, counting down.
CACACGGCGACGCTCTGGCCGTCGTGCGCCGCTGTGATGGCCGTGACGTTAGACTTGCCGGAGCTGATCGCTGATGGCATGCTCGACAAGGATGGTATAGGAACTATATAGAAACATTAGTAAGATTTTGATTCGTTCCAAATTAGTAGCATCCAAGCTAAGTCCTCTACTCCTCTGGCATTGCAGGTTTACCGACGGGCAAACACATACCTCCGGTAGGCGACCTGCAGATGAACCTGGCACCGCTCGCCTGGAACGCCGTCGGCACAGAGGAGGTGCAGAAGCAGATATTCCGGAACCTCAACAACATCCTCAAGGCGCTGGGGCAGGGCACAGTCGACCTCATGCTGTGCAACACTGCCAAGGAGCTCGACGAGGGCATCCTGTCCCGGCACCCCAGCATCGTTCCCGTCGGACCACTGCCGACGGGTCTCCGTGAGGGAAAGCCCATCGGGAATTTCTGGGCAGAGGACGACGGCTGCCTGTCGTGGCTGGACACGCAGCCCGACAGGTCAGTCGTCTACGTGGCCTTCGGTAGCATCGCCGTGCTTGATCAGGTACAGTTCCATGAGCTCGCTCGTGGGCTGGAGCTGTCAGGGAGACCATTTCTTTGGGTGGTCCGTCCTGGCCTGGCCAATACCGCCAATTACCCTGACGGATTCCTCGAGATCGTCGAGAAAAGGGGCAAGATCGTGACGTGGTCGCCTCAGCACAGGGTTCTTGCCCATCCGGCCGTCACCTGCTTTCTGTCGCACTGCGGGTGGAACTCGGTGATGGAGGGCCTGAGGAACGGGCTGCCGTTCGTGACGTGGCCGTACTTTGCTGACCAGTTCATCAACGAGAGCTATATCTGCGACGTGTGGAAGACTGGCCTCCGTCTGGTGAAAGATGCCGCCGGCATGGTGGCGAGTGAGCATATCGCTGCGCGCATAGAGAACCTGCTGAACGATCCGGCGACCGTGTCTAGGGCGTCGGAGTTGCAGAAGATTGCGTGCAGGAGCATCAACAAAGGTGGCACGTCGTTCAGCAATCTGACGGCCGTTATTAACGCCATGAAAGGCTGAAGGGATGAACTCATCACCACTCCGTAGCAATGCCACTAGTCCCATGGTCGCAAGTTACAAGTCACAATTTTACATATGCTTACGATTGTGGGGTTGGAATTTAAGACCCCACCCTCACGTGTTGCTTCCCTAACTAGCATTGCATCTCAAAGTCACGTCCATTTTACTTTTTATCTAGATCTTATATATGTCTAGATATATAGCAAAATTGATGTACCAAAAAAGTTAAGCGACTTACAATTTGGAATGAAGGGAGTATTGCTTATGATAAGTGTTTTTAAAAGAGATTAACTTTGCTTTTGAGAAAGTAATTAAAACTGGTGCAGCCAGTTTTCGATATGAAGCAAAGATAGAAAAACGGCCATCCTTAGCCAGTAAAAAGTCTTAACAGCAAGCAACTAAAATCAAATGAACTAGGAGAATACCCCACGCGTTGCTGTGGGGATTCCATTAATTTTAAAAATAAACTATTTATATTTATAGTTATAAAATTAAAATAATCTTAAATGGGAAGTGAACAACTAAATGCATGCACTATACCACAACCAATCTATAGCGTCCGACAACGGTCGCTAAAACTTAATAAGTACGTCAAACTATCGGTCGCTATAAGCTAGCGACAGACGATCGGTCGCTATATTTACATATATCCACGAGAACATCGGTCGCTATAGAGCTAGGTCAGACCATTGGTCGCTAAAAATATGTCTTAGAGTCAAACTATTGGTCGGTATAGCCCGTTTCCAATTTGGTGCGCTGAGCCCAGCCCACTAGCGCACACTAGGCCCACGAGTCAGTGTCAGCCGAAACCCTAAACCATTCTCAAAAGAAAATGGAAGGCCAGCCGCCGCACCCATCCGACTGCAGTCCTCAAGCTAGTCCCTCTCGTCAAGTGAGCTTGCCGTCGGGGGTCGCCTTCCGCGGCCTCTGTCCCGGATCCGTCTCCGGCTAGTCCCTCTCCGTCACGGACGCGTCTCCGGCGCCGCACCCACCGACCACGCCGTCCGACTGCAGTCCTCGCCGTCGTCCATGCCGCCGCGGCCGTCCACCAGGCCGTCGTCCCCGCTGGGTTGCCGTACTCGCCCAAGCCGCCACAGCCGTCTTCCCCTTCCTTGGCTTCCTAGATCCGTGCAGTCACGCACAAACAAGTCGCCATGGAGGTTTTACTTGTTTTTCTAACTAGATGGAACCCTGTGTGAATGATGTCGCCTAATTGCAGATATATACTGTACGGGTACCAATTTTCTGAAGTCTAGATCGAGCTTCTCCAGATCGATTGCTGCTAGTTGCTTGCATTGCTGCAGATTGAAGTATCGTAGTAACAGGGAAGTGCATTGGTTGCATTTCAGCGTGTCCCCAAACTTTTCCCCTCTTTCTAAGGTTCTTAGTTATCTAAAATCTGCAGGGAAGTGCTTATCTTTTGAATGGATCCAGTCGTTTATGCTTTCCCATGATGATTGGATTCTATGTTCTGAATCCCAGATCTATATGTTTTCATTTGATTGATTATTTTGGTAATACTCTGGAAGTGTTGTTCCGTGTTGTTTCTAAAGAGCAGTAACAGGCAAGTCTCTCTCTGGAATTTATTTTCTTCTGAATTGTTTTGGCTTTGTTTCAATTCAGCATTGTTTCTTTCCAGATCTGCTACTACTTGTCAAGTTATTGCTCCTACGTGTCATATTACTTCCTGGTTCCTTTCACTTGAACTAGGAACGAAGTACGTGTAAGCTATTCAAGATCGACTGTTAGAATAATTTACTGCATCGAAATATGTATATGTGTAGATATTTAATAGACATATCTGAGTAGTAATATATGCAGCAAGTTTCATGATGTTGATCAGAGCCTATTCTCTGTTGGTTTTTACACTGGACTTGCAGCAAGAGAGAAGAGCTAGAACTTAGGATCTGTTTTTTTAGTGAAAAAAATGAATTGCTTTTGAACTCTGTAGTTGCTAATAGGATAGGGTGTGGTAATGGAAACTGTGCCTTAAGATTATTTAGTGTCTTATAGGAAATCCACATGGAAACTGTGCCTTGCTCTGTGATTTGTTTTAGTGTTAATGGCCACTTGTTTGGTTTGATAGATGCATAGCATCACTGAAGATCATATGTTTGGAAAACCTATAATAGGCCCATTTAACTGATCTTTAAGAAAATCACCATCTGTCACGCTTAGTTTTGTTACTTGCTCACAAATCACAAGTATGCTTTCGTCAGGTTTTGATCCTAAAATTATATTGCATTTCTGTAACCACATGATTTCTGTAAAGCTTATACTTGCAGAGATAATATATCTTTTTGACAGTGCCAGACATTGCTTTTCATTAACCATTGAATGATTGTGTGCAATAGATACTTTCTGTAGGCTGATAATGTAACCAGTAACCATCACGTACACTTAGATGTAATCAAAGAATACATAGTGTGCCTTAGCTCCTTGTGATAATATCTTCTAGCTGTGTGAAAGAGAATTGTTTAACATTAGTACATTATCTCCTAGCCAATTCATTTTCTCTGAGGCAAGTTTTGAATTTCTGGAAACTGTTGTACCATTAGGCAATGAATTCTTGCACATGCTCATGTTGTCTCTAGAATCAAATGTTCCCCGAAATCTAACATCTTTTTACTGTGTCAAAATCATGACCAACCTCATGATGCCATTGTTAAGCCAAGAAAAACACTTACCATTGTAGATGATGCCATTGTTAAGAAAGTAAAAACACTTCAGCCATAGGAACTTTATTTTGTTAAGCCAGTAAAAACACTTACCATTGTAGATGATGCCATTGTTAAGAAAAGTAAAAACATTTCAGCCATAGGAACTTTATTTGTCTGCTACAAAATCCAGTGGAAAGGTTTCTCACGTTTACATTTCTTGTTAGATTTAGACTTAGCCATAGAAACTTGTTCGTGTTAGCAGGCTGAAAGGGTATGATTGTTTTTTTAGAGGCAATCTACAGATCTCTGGAGGCAAAGCCATGTGTTAGCAGCATCAATATCTGCCAATGATTTGTGTGTCACGCACCAGGAAGACCATTTACTCCAAATTAAACTAGTAGTAAATAATATTTCTCTAGCAACTAGAGTACACAAATTTTTTGATAGCCACATGTGGGCCATAGTTGTGTGAATTTGTGAACAGCCCAACTGTACTAATGTCTAGGATAGCTTAGAAATAGACAAACTTGTGCTACACCATTTCAGTTTGGTTGAACTAAGCATCTGTAGTCTATACCTACTACTTTCCATACATGCTACTTCTGCTACTTGCTTATGATAAGTTTCTTTTCTTTTAATCTATTTAAGAAAAGACAATAACATTAGGTCAAGTTTTGATAAACATGTGAACCAATGGTAGGTTTCATTTCTATTAATCTATAAGAAAACATAATAGCATTAAGAATGGGTGATCTGTTCTTACTGCACTTGCAGCTATCAACTTTTGGATCCTAGCTGAACACCAGTATGCTTATATTGGATTTCATGTGGATTTCAGGTATGTAGTTTTGGGAGGTTCCAAGAAGCGGCATGTTTGATTGTGTCAACAAGCTATTTAGAGTTCTCATGGAAGATGGTCTAAAAGGTGTGGACTGTGGAGCCTTCGATGTTTTTCTAGTTTTTAGATTGCTAGGTTATATAGGCTTGGTCTTATGTAGTGAATTCATTAGAAGTTTAGGTGAGCTTTGTTGTAGAATTTATCCAAAGAACAATTGTACAAATGTTGATTTCCATGAATATATGAGATCTCTTTTTATAATGGTTGATGTGTATTGTGACTTCGTAGATGTTAAGCTAGCCTAATATTATATCATATAATGTGAAATTAATTATATAATTCTGCTAGTCCATAGGGATGGATTATTGGTCGCTATAAAGTTTTATGCCCTCGAGATCATCGGTCGCTAAAACCATGCGACAGAGGATCGGTCGCTATAGATCTTGAGTCGAACTATCGGTCGCTATAAACCCGATCGGTCGCTACAGACTTATAGCGACGCCACTTACGCCGACTTATACATCGGTCGCTATAACCTTATAGCGACCGATGATCGGTCGCTATAGCGGCTTATAGCGACCCTTTTGCTGCCGCTATAGATTGGCTGTGGTATAGTGATGTTAGTGGGTGAAGAGGAGTTATCATAATTACATGTGCTATTTGGCTATAATTGCAAGCTTAGTGGATTGCTTATGTGGATAGCTTGCATGTTGAGAAAATTCTATAGTGGGGTTTGTTTATATAAGATGTATAGATACTATATCCGAATTATGAGCTTGACTTCTAACGCGACTGATGTTCCATTCTTCAAAATGTGACGCCATCTTCAACATCTTGGTCTTGTCTGCCTAAGCCCCCCTCCCCCACCACCACCACACACACACATCTGCATCGTATTAACAGTGGCATGAATGATCAGATCCGGATTAGAAGGAACTTTTTTCTCTATCTCCGTCTTGTTTCTATTCTTCCAAATCTCCCAAGTAAAGCATGCAAAGAAGAAAATGACAAGTCTCTGTGGTATCCCCAGCCACCGAGACAACCACCTATAAGAAATCAGAGACAGAGATAGGGAAACTATGTAAACCAAAAGCATCTCTAACACAACACCAGAGATATTGAGTAAAAACACATTCACAGAAAATATGATTAGTTGTTTCAGGCACCCACACACACAACATAGCAGGTTTCCCTGCCACCCTATTTTCTTCAGCTTCATAGCAACTTGTAATTTATCATGTATAATTTGCCAAAGGAAAACCTTAACTTTCAAATGAATTTTACTTTTCTAGACCAGACCGCCACCCTATCTCTAACTCCACCCATGGGGTGGGAAAGCTTCTCACATTCTTGGTGTCTTCACAACAAGGGGCTCCCCATTCCATGCGAAACAAAGAGGGTCGACACATCCAGAAACCGTTTAGCCGAACCATCTAACGGGGGCCTCAAGCGAAGCATGTTGCCTCCAACAATGGTTTTATCAATTTTTTGTCAAAAACATTTAGGTGAATATTTGATAAGGATGGTAAACAATGGAAAATGTTTCTAAGCTTTTTAAATATGAAGAAAAAATTGTAGATATAGATTGAGAACGAAAAAATAAAATAAACTATTTAGAGTTCATGAAAAGTATCCTAGATGCTTTAAAAATAGACTTAATTATACAAAAGTGGAAATTAAAAATCTATAAATTCCTAAAACATTCTAGTTGATATCCAAATTTGTTTTGATAAATTTTTGCAACAAAAAAAACGCAATCAGCATGAATGCATGTATGCTACACCCGTGCTAGTTGCATTTTACATTTTTTCTGAGCAAAAATTTTAAAACATATTTATACATGGATTAGAATGTTTTTGGAATATTTTGAGATCTTTATGGATATGTTTTTTATTTTCATGGAGCTAAGTATTTTATTTAGATTTGTCAATCTCAATATGTCTCTAGAAACTTTTGTTGGAATTTTTAAAGCATAAAGACGTGTTGAGGTTTAAAAACCTATCAAATATTCACCGAGCATTTCTGAAACAAAAATGGAAAAAACCATTCCAAACCAAAGCATAGAAATAATCTAAACGGTTTTAGGAGTTTAGAGGTAAGAGATGATTTTAGATTTGAACAAAGAAAACGGAACTAAAATCATAGTTCAGGAGGTAGAATTGACCCTTTTTTTCGTTCCTAATTATTTGCTAGCTGGGCCATGTCACCAAAACCTACAATAGCCGTGGTATGTGTTGCTAGCTGGACGCCGAACAGACTCTCTTCGGTGTTCGGTGGGCCAGCAGAAGAAAACCGATGCCCATCCTTGTCTCTGCGGCCCAACAACAGCCCAAGATTTGCTCTGCCTCGCTACCCTGCTTTCTCGAAACAGAGTAAGGCTGCTCTGTTTTGCTACCCTGCTTTCTCGAAACAGAGTAAGGCTGCTCTGTTTTGCTACCCTGCTTTCAGTAAGCTCATGCTCGCTACTCTGTTTTGCTGAGCCCGCGTGCACAGCCTGCCATCCGATGATCAGGTGTGGTTGCATCTGATTAGGAACCTTTACGCTTCGCTAGAAATACATATGATCAGGTGTGGTTGCACCTGTAGCATTAGAGAGCTGACTGAACCTTAGGTCCCTAAGGACCCTAACAGAATCAGAAAGCTATTTCTATACGGGCTAAGCAGCTTGTCTCGGTTTGTAGATGCAAACATCAAGCGACCTTCTGCAATCATATAGTCAGTCGTTCCATGAATGATGCAAGCATTGTGCTTTTTTAACACAACACAGACAATAAGATTCACACAATCCAGAGAAAGCTTGGTACAAGATAAAGGAAACAAAAGAAGCTGAAGCTTAGTGCACTAGAATATCAGAAGGGCAGGTCGGACAGAAATAATAAACAAACAAAAGAACAACATGATTAGATAAGATTCCTCATTATCATAAAGATAAACACACCAATGTCAGTCAGAAAGATAAACAATAAACAAAAACAAAGAACAATGGGATCAGATAAGATTCCTCGTTCCAAATATTAGAAAGATAACCATGCTTGCCCAGGTCTCCCCAGGACCGCAGGAAATCAGTAGTTGTCAACTCAAACCAAACAAAAAAGGTATCCGCAATCAACATAAATAAATTCAAAAGAAATGTCAAGGTCACAGCAAAATTAGAGCACAATAGCAAACCAGGAAATTAACTAGCATCACTATGTTTGTCAACAGTGCATGGATTAACTTGACGACACAAGTCAAGAACTTGCATAAAAAATGAGCCCTGCGCAACCAAGTGATGGGAAACGAGAGATCTCTTTGCCCCCTCAGATAAACAGTCCACCTAAATGTACATGACTGAAATATATATATGTAAATAAATAAAACACGAAAAAAAACTTCACTATGCTGAATGATTTTGAAATAACAAAATCAGAAACAAAAGAACCAAGGAGCGAATGAAACAACACAAGCAAACATGAATGTTGCATCCATTTTTTGAGTTTAGACATACATCGCACTAAGACTTTGCTAAAAATCTCCAGAAAATGACTGATCTCTCTCAAAGCTTCAAGAGTTTTTTTGTGACACATGTTGGTTATTGAACAGGGGCCAACGAGAAAGTAAAGACAAGCTTGACTTTCTGCTACCCAGTTCTAATCCTTCTAAACATCAAGAAAAAAAATCATCCTTTGGATAGATATAAACTAAATGATAATAACAACAATGTCAACAATAAAACATATGTATATATAACTAATGTTGACTTTAGCAACAACACAATATATTAACATGCTCTCCTTCTTCAAGAGTAACAACTTAGTTTTAAGTCCTAAACTAGGAGCATATTAGGAGTAAGCAACATCAGGAAAACCAACAACATAGCTACCACAAGCATACAACTTTCACTGTCCAGTTCAGTCAGTCATTCCAAGAATAGCATTTTGAATGACAAAAATAATAGGTTGAAGCAGTCCAGAGAAAGATTAGTCATTACAATTTGATGAAAGGGCAGGCCAGACAAGAATAAAAAAACTAAGGGATAACATCAGAACGCTTATAGTGCACTAAAATATCAAATGGGCAGGGTAAACAGGAACAAACAAACAAACTGACAACAAATGAGACAACACTGCCCAGCATAAGCCACACTGACAGTCTTAATAATAACTATGGTTGCCAAAGCCTCCCCATAAGTGCAGAAAACTAGGTAGTAACCAACTTAAATCTAACACAAAAGATGTTCTAATCAACAAAAAAAGACAAAAATGTCTCTTATAAAACATATAAATAGCCCAATAACAAAAGGCACAATAACAAAGTAGGAAATTAAGTGGCCCTAGGCAAGTTACCACATGGATTAACTGAACAGCAGCCATCGAACTTGCAGGAATAAATGAGGGCAGCTCAGACTGAATGTGTAGCAAGCATTATGTATCACATAGGAAGGAACCAGCAAAATCAAAGGACAAACCAAAGGATACAAAGACAACCACATTGGCAAGGACAAGTGTGGATTATAATAGACGGTCTCCAATAGGTCCTTAATATGAAATGATCACATACATCCCATGGATCAATAACATAGATAATCTTTAATTTAACTAAAAGAACACAAGAGGCCTATTTGACTTACCTGGATAACGTTGGGCCCATTGTACACGATAACATTAGTTAACCATCGTTTAAGTCATAAATTTTTTTTTTTTTTTTTTTTTTGAGGAAACAGGAGGGGCAGAAGATAACTGAGAATTACATGGGGCAAGAGGGAAGGTTACAAAAGGTTCTTAACAAAGGAAAGCAAGAGGGACAAGAGGTTACAAAAGTCATAAATTATTCAACTTAAATTACATGGGGCCACATGATAACATTAGCTAACCTTCATTGAAGTCATAAATAAATCAACTCCTGCAAACACAGCATACAGACCTATAGCATATACATATATAGGTAGATAAAAACAGATAGCATGGCCGCAGACTGTATGATCGTCATCTCATCTCTGTGTCGAGTTGCTGGAACTCCGCCGCCTCATTGTCGCTGTCCTCCTCGTAGAAGTCAGAGAGCCGGTCGCTGAAGTCCAAGTCACCCAAATCAAGATGCTCGATGCGCGAATCCCACTGCGACATCCACTGCTCGTGCTCCTCCTTCTCCGCGACGAACTTGTCGTCCACGAAGACGCGGCCGCCGTTGGCGTCGTACTCGGCTTGGATCCACGCCTGGTAGTCGAAGAACTCGTCCCTCACGGCCTTGACCGACTCAACAGCACCCACTGGACCTCCTCGTCCGGTATCTGCCATAACCCATCCTTCACCGGAATCAGCACGGCGTCACTAGTTACGTCAGCACCAGAGGGCTTCTCCATGCAGGCGATGCAGCCGGACTTGACCACCGCGCCTGAGGGCTTCTCGATGCAGCCGTCCTTGACCACCGCACTGGAGGGCTTCTCGGGCTCAGCCATCGCAACCAGCAAGCCCCACCGAACGCGTAGTTTCTTACGCCGGAGATTTCGATTCGCGCGGCTGGACGGATCGACGGGGGATTGTGTGGTGGGAGTGGGACGACGATGTGGCGGCGGTGTCCTTCTTATTCTGCCCATAAAGAAGAGGGGAGATGAACCCTAACGCTGCGGTTGTCCAGTCGGACTCGGCGTGCGAGTCCGGATCGGAATGGATGCAGCTCGGGTGCTGCTCTGTCTCGCTACTCTGCTTTCTTGAAACAGAGCAAAGCTCATGCTCGCCACTCTGTTTTGCTAAAGCAGACCAAGTTTTGGCGCCAAGGGCTAGTACACAAATCATTTTTCGCAACTACCCCTAGAACCCCTTCACGACGGGCTTTTTTTCCATTTACTGCAGCGTACAATTTCGCCCGCCACGCTAAATCAATTTACCGCAGTCCGCAACGGACGTCTTAAGGAGCCCGCTGTGGTAAATTAATTTACCGTGGCGGGCATTTTATAAGGCTCACCACGGAAAAGGCTGCGGCCCAGTCGGGCGGTCACACTCTCTCTCCACCTCACACTCTCTCCTCCGCGCCGTTTCTCCAGCACGCGGCACTTCTCTCCGCAGCGCCGTCCATGACGCGCGCGCCCGCTCCTCTCTGTGCTCGCGCTCCGCTCTTTCTTCCCCACTCCCTCCGACTACTCCTCCCTCACTCCCTCCGGCCTCTTCCCCACTGCTGGAGTGCCTCGCGGCGGCGCGGGGCGCGCGCAGGCGTAGTCGACGCGCGAGGCCAGGGCCCGGGGCGACGCCGAGGAGCGGCTCCAGGCACGTGAGGCCGGGGCCCGGCGTGGCGCCGAGGTGCAGATCCTACCACGCCTCAGCGCCAAGCAGATCGGCCTACCTCTTCCCCTTCATGATTGCTCAGTCTTCCTCTCTCCACTCCCACCAGGTGTACAACAGCAGCCTGGACAAGCGGATCCTAGCGGCGTGGGGCACCCCTTCATCTTCCTCCTCCAGCCGGTGTGGAGGCCTCGACGGCGGCGGTAGATCTAGCGAGCGGGGCTCAGGTTCCAGATCCTAGCGGCGCGCGGAGGCGGAGCTCGTGGACGGCGGCGCCACATCGTCCAGATCCGGCGACGGCGGCACTCACATCGACGCCGAGGAGCGGTCGGTGATGGCGCTGCTTGCGTGGGCGGCGGATCCATTTGCGGCTCGTCCGATTTGGGCCTTCGCGACCTGATCTAGTGGAGTCCGCAAAAATTGGATCGGCCCCCGCGCGGTTCAGTTGGTGTCTCGCCACTCCGCCGCCGAAAGCGGGTTCGGCGAAGCCAGAGCCGTCGCGTGCCTAGGCATCGGCAGCCCTATTCCTGCAACGGTGTACGACGACGGCCAGATCAAGACGGAGGCGGCAATCAATGGCGTAACAGCTTGGCAATTGGTGGGCAATGGTGGTACTACCATATTTCGACGACGGTGACGCCTGTGGGCACCACTTTCCTTGCTGGAGGCGTCGTCTTTCATGCGGATCTTCCCGGGTGAAAACCCATGTCCAGTTCTCTGGCGGGTCGATGATGGCATTTGCGGATGTCATTTTCTCGTTGGAGATGACGCCCTTGGAAGATTCCTTGGGTTGTCGGCTTTGGTTCCGGCAACGAGATGGTGACTCATTTGCATATACACCAGGTGCTTCGTGCTATTGCCAGAATACAACATCTAGTGTCTTTATGGTGGTCGGTGTCCAATGATCTTTCAGTACCCTTATTAGGTCTGACAGATGTGTGTGGCGGCATTTTCTCAACGTTGGTTGTCATACTCTTGCGGAGTCGACATCACGGAGCAAATCATTTGTCGCGTAAGGACTACTAGAGTTTCTTGTTAGATATTTTCCCCTCCGTCAGTTTTCTTTTATTTTAGTTTTCTCTCTCATAATAATTTGGCCTGATTCTACCTGTTATCGAGCACTACAGCTTTGTATAGAAAATATGCCTCCATGTGAGGTTGTTTGAAAATTAGAAAATATGCCCCCATGGAGAGCTACAATTTTAACGTAATATAAACATGCCAACATGCCGTTAGTTACATTAGGCTTTTTAATTATAGAAAAAATCTAAGGTGTTACTTAATTTTATTAGAGCATAGTGGATGACTTAGATACACCCTCCGTTTTAAATTTTAAGTTATTCTAACTCTTTAAATTCAAAACATCTCAAATTTAACTAAAATTATAAAATTTATGACATCAAGTAAATATAATATGAAAATTGACTCTTATTAAAGGAGAATATGAATGACTTACAATTTGGGACGAGGGAGTACAAAATTTGTTTCAGTATGACAAAACCTGCCTGCTGACTTAAAGAAGTGTTGCGTAAGGGTGTGGATAAAATGCCTCAATTTATCCACAAATAGTAAAAAAACAATGCATTTAGAAAACCTAAATGTATTTTAATTTTGGATGAAGGAAGTATAGTTTCACATTTTTTTGAATTTCAGGGCATTGCCCCAGCCATTGCATTGCAAAGACCATAGGTTCAGTTTTACAGCGCATCAGGTGCCACACACCTGTTCCCGGGGATAACCACCCTCAAAAAGTCTACCGCTACCTTAAGAAGATAACAGTCCATTGCCAACACCGGCACGCCTAACCCTCATGACAAGATATCAAAACAAACGACAACAGAAAAGATATGCCTATCCCAGAAAGCCCGAGCAGTCCATCCATTGCATTCCAGCAGCTCCAGACTTCCTTCCCTCTAGCTTCATCTTCACTTCATACGGCAGCTCCATCTCGCTCTTGTGAAAAGCCCTCTGGTACATGAAACGATCCCACTCATCTTGGACACTTGCAATCAGGCTATCCTTGGTGGCCTGGAACCCAGTTGCTTCAACCTTGGGCACAGCACCATCCAGCTTTGCAGCATCATCGCAATCTTCATGAAGAGATCCCTCACATCGATCCAAGGCACCTACTGGAAACACAACAGATTTCTTAATTTCCAAAGCCCCCACAGGGCTACAGCACAGAAGATATTACAGACCATGAACTTTTTGTTTGACAACCACATCTGCCCTATTGAAATGAAATCTTTCCCAACCTCTCTATCTAAAACTTCTGAAAGACCCTCCACATTTGCTTGGCAACAATGCAATCAAAGAAAAGGTGCTGACCAGTTTCAGCCTCCTCACAAAATAGACAGGTCAAATTATCTAGCTTTTTTCCTAATGTTGACCTGATCCCTAGTCAAATTTTTGTTCTTGGAAACCAACCAAAGAAAGAAAAGCACTCTGGGAGGGACCTTGACTTGCCATAGAGAAGGTACAAAGACAGGAGGAGAGACTCCTCTAAAGTTAACTACCCTATACAAAGTCTGGGTAGAATAAGTACCACTAGAATTAAATTGCCAAATTAGTGAGTCTTCCTCTTCAGAAAAAGTAATGGTGGAAGCAATCTGAACCACCTCCTCCCACATACTATAAAGTCTTTGATCTACCCCTCTCCTAAAAGTACACTTCAGATCAGACCCATCTCACAACACAGCTACAGTTTCATTCTTCTCCCGAACTAAAACATACAACTCCCAAAATTGAATAGCTAAGCTAGAAGGTCCCAACCAGTTATCTTCCCAGAATTTCACCTTTTTCCATCTTCTATTTTCCATCTATAACCAACCTTTGCTGCCTTACCAGCCCACATAATACCTTTCATAAACTGTGAAGCACCTACTGTAGAAGTACAGAAAATATTTGGATTTCTAGTTCTATACTTATAATCTAAAAACTGCTTCCACATTTTATTGTCATCAGTATTATACCTCTTGATCCAAGTGGCCAACAAACACAGATTTAAATCTCTAAGATTAGGGATTCCCAAACCCCCAAAATCCTTTAACATAGCCAAACTCTCCCAATTAACTAGATGGATCTTATGTTTATCCTCATTATCATTCCACAGACAATTAGCCAAATGGGTTGTGATAGTTTTGATGGCCCACTTGGGGAATCTAATGAAAGACAGAAGGTAGATTGGAATGCTTGATAAACAGGTTCTAACTAAAGTGACTCTAGCAGCATGTGACAAAAGCTTTCCTCTCCAACCTCCAATTCTATTTAACAGCTTATCTACTAATGGTTGAATATCTTCTCTCTTAAGCTTTTCATAATGCAATGGAACACCTAAGTACTTCATAGGGAACTGACCCAAAGGGCATGAAAACAAGTGAGATATACTATGAGCTCTATCCTCCTCTATATTAACAGTAACTATCTCACTTTTGTGAAAGTTCACCCTCATACCAGACTCTTGCTCAAACCACATCAGAATTCCCTTCAGATTCTACAGATGTTCCAGGTTATCATCTGAGAATAATATGGTATCATCAGCATACTGTAAAGAAATCACACCCTCTGGTCTAAATCCAACCCCCAAACCTCTAATTAGACCAGCATTGGCACCTTTAATAAGCATTCTTGTTAGCACATCCCCTACCAGGTTAAAGAGCAGTGGGGATAATGGATCCCTCTGTCTTAAACCTTTCCCAGTCTTGAAAAACTTACTCTCTTCTCCATTTAAGATTACTCCTACAGAACCTTGTTTGATAATTTTGCTAATCCAACTTATCCAAACCTCACTAAAGCCTCTAGTTCTTAAGATCTCAAACAAGAAGTCCCAATTAACCCTATCGTAGGCCTTCTCGTAGTCTAACTTAATCACACAGCCCGGTTCCCCACTTTTGTGCACTTCATGCACCAACTCATGAGCTATCACTACACTTTCTAGAATATAACGCCCTTGGATAAAGGCACTCTAGTTGGGGGAAACAAGCCTATCTATAACCTTCCCGAATCCCAAAGTCAACGCCTTACAGAAAATTTTAAAGCTACAATTAATTAAGTTAATTGGTCTAAACTTTTTAATTGATCTAGCACCCTCTTCCTTAGGTATTAGAGTTAGCATAGCAAAATTCAACCTATATAGATCTAGTCTACCTTGTTGGAAGTCTTTAAACATTTGTACCAAGTCTTTTTTCACCACATCCCAATACTTTTGGTAAAAAAGGGAATCCCATCAGGACCTGGGGAGCCATCACTGTAAAACTACCTCCTTAATTTCCTCCTCACTAAAAGGACTGGTCAAAAAATCATTTTCCTCTTCAGTCACCAGATCCCTTGTTTCCCAGAAATTTCCAGCCAATTGTACATTAGGTCTCTCCTCTCTAGCAAAAAAGTTTTTATAGAAGTCCACAGCTATTTCCATCATGCCTTTTTGATCTACAGCTATCCTATCTGGTCCTTCTAATATTTCTACTCTCTTCCTCCTACTCCTTTGATTTGCAATAGCATGGAAATAAGCAGTATTCCTATCCCCTTCTACAATATCACTATCTCTTGACCTTTGTTTGGCTTTAATTTCCTCTAATGCCCAAATACTATTCAGTTCCTTAGCTATACATCTAACCCTGGCTAACTCTTGATCTGACAACATTCTAGACTCCATCTCCCTTTCCAATCTATTGTATTCTAAAGAAAGCTTAACTTTCTCTCTATTCATACTTGCCACTTCATTGGCAGACCAACCCCTTGCTATTCTCCTAAAGGACCTAACCCTGAACTGCCAACTGTCCAAACTGTCCCTATCATGACAAGGCAAGTCCCAAACTTTATTCACTACTTCTTTAAAACTATCTTTAGAACGCCACCATTTCTCACATCTAAAGATCTTTTTCCCAAAACGCTGGTTATCTCCAGTATCAACTAGTAAGGCATTATGGTCACTAGGATGTCTGTCCAACCCCTTGACACTTACCAAAGGAAATTTTTGCTCCCACTCGGTATTTATCAACACTCTATCTATTTTTTCTAAAACAGGGCAGTTCTGCTGTTTGTCCAAGTAAAATTAATATTACTAGGATCTATCTCAATCAAGCCCATTTATCTATCCAATCATTAAAAGCCTCGGACCATCTAAAATTAATATCTCCATTATTCTTATCCTTTGTAAACCTCACAAGGTTATAATCCCCTACTAACATCATTGATCCTTGCCAACTACTCATAACTTTTCTAATTCATTCAAGAACTCTAGCTTTCCTTCCTCATAAGGACTCCCATACACAACTACCAATTTCTAGAAAAAACCTGAGACATTATCAGTAATCATCACACTAATTGTAAACTCAAAAACATCACCCACATAAGAAGAAAACCTATCTTTATTACATCCTACCAAAATACCCCCTGCTGTACCCTTAGCAGGAAGAAAGTGCTAAGCAAAATTCATACTGCCAGATAGTACTTTTAGTTCACTAGCCAAAAAGGACTCTTTCTTAGTCTCAATTAGACCTACTATATCTACTTGAGAACTCTTAATTCTGCTAGCAACAGCACGAATTCTCCCCATTGTGTTCAACCCTCTCACATTCCAAAAGATTCCTCTCATTGGAA
Source organism: Themeda triandra (assembly GCA_018135685.1). NCBI lineage: Eukaryota > Viridiplantae > Streptophyta > Magnoliopsida > Poales > Poaceae > Themeda > Themeda triandra. The sequence continues at coordinate 116,969 of JAENPR010000410.1, read as the reverse complement.
ACTTTTTTTTTCCTATTTCTCCTATTCTTAACTATAGACCAAGTCCTCTCCTCTAAATCCACAGCCTCATGTGGATCAGAGAGTTCCTTACTCTTAGCAACTACCTCAGTCACACTATCACTAATATCAGAATTAATCCTATCGGAAGCTTGATCTACCTCACTACTCATATTAGCCCTATCTAGTCTAGACTCATTATTCTCTCCTAGAATAGCTACTTTAATCTGTTGTGCAATAGCTACATTGTCTAACTTCTTACTCCTAAAATTTTCAGCACCACCTGCAGTGGTTACACTACTGTTTCCTCTAGATGTAGCTTCAGACTTATGACTACAGGTACCTATCTAGCAGATTTCACTAAAAGTACTTTTTTCTCTCAGCATCTAACCTAAGAACATTTTGCACATTACTCATCTGAACTTCTATCTGAGAACTAACATCTAAACCAACCTTGGAAGCAATATCTACTAAAGTATCATTAGAGAAGCTAGGCACATGGTTGTTACCTTCAGTAACTTCCAGGTTGCTCTTTTTCTTCAATTCTTGAGCTCTCCCCAAGACTGTCCCTGCATCCAGAGGGTGTCTTTTACTCTTTCTCTCAGGAATTAAAGGCCCCCACTTTTGCAGCCTTTTCTTTGCACCAGGTTTGTTCATGTTTGTATCAGCCTCCCTCTCACCCTCTTCTTGCACAGCATCCTCCACTATCCCCTCATCAGCCATTGGTTTATCATACACACCATCTTCCATATTTTTCTCCCCTCCAGCAGGCATTACCACATTGGTGTTCTCATTAACCCCAACATTTACATTGCTTGAGCTTCCCTCATCTTCTCCTAGCCCAGAGTAGGCATACAGCCACTCTGCCGGTAGATGGTAACTCTCCTCTTCTTCATATATATTTTCTATCTCATCTTCATCTTTGTCAAACTCCTCTAGTTCCATTGCCTTCAAGCGGTTCATACGCATGCACCTCTCCAAGTCCTGACTGTACACTTGACAATTTTCTTCAGCAAATGCTTTAGATAAACTCCTCACCTGTCCTATTCCCTTTTGGTGTAGAAACACTTTTCTGAGACTTGTGACTCCCATTGCTTCTATCAGCCTTGTCATCTTTATGTCCACCTTCATCTAGTCCCCCATCTTGCTTCTCATTCCCTTTGTCATCTCCTTCCTCATGCTCTCCAATCTCCTCATCTTCATCACAGTCATAGTCAGCTGCATCATCATCTTCTCCTCCCCCATCTTTCCCATCAGTATCCTCTTGAATTATGTCCTCAGTCTTGAAGTGGATCAGATATATCTCATCCTTCATCTCCATCACTCTCCTCAAAGGCACCTTGGCAGGATTTCTACACTTTATCTTGACTCTCACCATAGCAAAAGAGCTGGCAAATAGAGACTGCCAGTCCACACTCACCAACTTCCCCAAAGCTGAGCAAACTTGTCTCAAGGTTGCCCAATCACACCACTTAGGTGGTATCCCTGAGATATGAACCCACACCTCTTCAAGCTTCCCAACAGGAGTAATGTTCCCATTCCAAGTTTTGAGTGAGACCATCACAGATCCACCACTGAGGTAAAAGTAAGACCCATCCTCAAACACAAAGTTCCCCACCTTCTTGTCTTGTGGGAATCTGACCAGATACTTGTTCACTTCTAACTGTTTAAGCCATCAATCCCAATCTTGATCAAAGACTTTCCTGAGGTAACTGATGAAGCTTTCCTGTTCCATCTGACCTCTTTCCACAGTGAAGATGGCACAATTGTCAAAGCCACTCCATAATTTGAATCTATTTGGCCTCTCTTCCACATCCACATGAAAGAATTCTAGACCTCTGCAAGCACTTCCTAGAAATTCAGCTGGAATTATAGGCTCTTTCCACTTAGGGCAATTTTCAGCTATGTGTTCATTCCTAAAGCAGATAAAGCATAACTTTGGCTTGGGACACACAGCACTGAAATGACTCTCACCACAATTATAGCACACAACATTCCCTTGCTTGGAATCTCCACTTTTCCCTTCCTCTACCTTGTTCTGGTCAGATTTTGTTTGAGGATTCAGATTATTACCTGAGCTCTGAGCCTGACGAGTCTGATTTGATTGGTTTCCTCCCTTCTTCTGAACCCCAGCTTGGAATTGGTTTGATTTACCTCTGAAACTCTGAGTCGGTCCCTGAGGCCTTGGTGGCCTCTGTTGATTGAACGGGCCTTGCATCGGACCTGGCGGCGGTGGCAGGTACATCGGCTGTTGCGGCGGTGGGAAGAAGCCGTACGGCCCCGGCGGTGGGAACTGCGGCGGCGGACCCATGGGGTGAGGGTAGTAGGCTGGCTGGTGCGGCCAACCTCCTCCGCCCCAAGGATCCCAGTCCTCACCTCCTGGGCTCCTCGGCCAGTCGCCTCGACCTTCTCTCCCCGCCATGCCCGACTTGAGAATGGAAGCGTACGACACCCGATCCCCTTCGCCCCAAACTTCCTCAGCAAATCGGAGCTTCAACGCCTTCTTCACCCACCGATCTCCCGGCTGGACTGGATGGCAATCTCCGACCCCAAAATCCCTCTTCTCCCAGCGGTCCTTCTGGATCCACACCAGGTTGCCCCGGTCCTCTCTCCCTGCCCTAACCCTAGGTTTGCGGGCGGCGCCAACAGACCTGGGCTTGGGTCAATCCGGGACAAACCAAAGTTGCCCGTAGAATTCCTGAATTGCCCCTCCATTGTCATCTTCCTCCCACAGCTCTGCGGCATCAGATCTCGATCCATCCGCACCACAGCAACCTCCCTTTGGCAGAGCGATGCGTGGCCCTCCCTGCGCCTTCTTGACCCAGCCCTCCACTCTCCAGTGGCTCGCCACGCCAGCCCGAAGACGTGGCAGACGAGGAGGTGTCCCACGTCCCCGTTGAGGGCACACCGGCGGCGGCTTCCACTCCGTTCGCCTCGCCTGCGACGGAGTCGCCAAAGGAGCTGCCCCGAACACGCCTCTCATTTTTCCCATCCTACTTGTCTTTCTTTAGGTAAGCTCATTTTGACATTTTTTGGATAAACATTTTATAGAAAGATTAATTTAATTGTTTTTTGAGCAACAAATGAATTTAATAAACAAAAATAATTGATGGATGCATAAACTGGTTTACGTGAAAAATATTGCTCTCGAGTAGTATCGGGCGACATGCCGTATCCCACCTTCTCTCCTCCAGATTTTTCCTTAATCCTAGATCTCCCGCTAGATTTCACCGCGATCTTCTTCCACTCCGCATAGATTGCTCCTCTGCTCCCGTTCCGATCGATTCTGCAGTTCTCGTGGCTTCAATCGGTCGAGTGTGGTTGTTCAATCGGTCGACTTTTCCTCCCTAAATCCCTATTCATCTGTTCCAATCCGCAGCTCCAATCCGTCTTGACCTGATCCCCACTGTTCGTCTTTGCCATGATCTATCAACTGGAGGACGAGTCTTCTACCTCCAACTTTTTTCTTCAGTTGTTCAATTTCTTCTACCGCTTCCATCCATGGCCATGGACCGCCCGGGTGAGCAGACTCCCTCTCCCATGGAGGATGTGCCCCCAGAGCCACCACCGCCCACTGCTCCCCTTCATCCGCTCCGTACTGCCCCAATCACGCCCACATGTGCTAGTCCACCTCGCACCATGCCGCTCCGCCTCGCTGACCCACCCATCCATGGCACCTCACCGTCGCCACCTGTAGAGCCAGAGCTGCTGGGTTCACCTGAAGTCCGCCGCCGCCGTGCAGGAACCACTGCATATCGTAGCAACTCTCTACATGTTGCTCCTCTTGACCAAGCCAGTGCTCAGCCATGCTGTTCGGATATGGGGAATCCCCTGTGCCAGGAAGATCTCCACCGCAATGCTGGGAGGCTGGGTCCAGCAGACAATCCACATCGTGGAGACCACCCGCCTAATGTTCTAGTTCCAATGCACCCTGACTGCTCACCTTCGCCCACACCTGCTGCTCCACCACATCCTACTCCACCTTGTAATCCACCTCGGCAGCCCCCACTTTGTCTAGTCCACGGCGCAATGGTGTTGTGCACCCTCCTCAGCAACACCGACGGGCTCCTACATCAGGCTCAAGCACCGGCCGACAGGACGGCACTGGCGCTATGACTCACCTTGCATGGAACTGTCGAGGCTCAGGCAGGAGCCTCCGCAGTTCAACTATGCAGCACCTTGCCCGCCTACTTGCATCAACTAAAGCACAGGTATGTTTTATTTCAGAAACTCGCAACTCTACCATAACTAAAACTTCTATCAAGAATCATTTCAACCTAAATGATGCTTTTTGTTGTTCCTTCTCAAGGCCACTCCAGTGGCCTCTGGCTGATGTGGAATGATGAGGTTGATGTTTCAATCTTTGATCACTGTCATCACTACATCTTTGCCATGTGCATTAATAAAACAAGCCAACAGCAGTTTGGTTTAGTATGTATCTATGGTGACCCACACCATCGTGCCACGTCTGATATATGGGACCAAGTGTTGAACTTTGTCGTGTCTAATAGTAATCTACCCATGTTCTGTATGGGTGACCTTAATGAACTCATGCATGTCAATGAAAAGCTAGGTCCTACTACTGTGCTGATGTCAATCGTATCAATGAGTTCTGTGCGTATATTAAGAACTGTGGTTTTATTGATCTCGGTTATAGTGGCCCAACGTACACTTGGACTAACAGGCGTTTTTCTTCTAATCCAACTTATGAAAGGCTTGACCGTTGCTTAGGCAATGCTGAATGGTGTATGTTGTACCCTTCTACGACAGTCTACCATCTTCCTATGATGTATAGTGATCACGCTCCTATTCTTGCGATTTTGAAAACTCAACGCACTCGTACTAATAAACCTTTTTGTTTTGAGAATTGGTGGTTGATGGAACAAGAATATCATGACATCACCAAACAAAGTTGGATCCGCTCCTCTGCGCGTGACTTCTCTCAAAAAACTAAGTACCTCGCTGCAGACCTAAGGAAATGGAGAAGGAAGAAACCTAAGAACAATGACCTTCTTGCTCAAATTTAGAATCAGATCCTCGATCAACAAAGCCTTCACCCCTCCCAGCAAAACCACTCATTCCAACAGCAGCTACATGACAAACACCAAAATTTGCTAGCCAAAGAAGAAACGTACCACATCCAAAGAGCCAAGAAAAAATGGGCGATTGCTTGGGGACAGGAATACTGCCTATTTCCACAAAGCCATAGTCAAAAGAAACAATCTCCCATCTCATCAACCCTGATGGCTCTCATTCCACCACTCCCGAGCAGCTCACTGACACTTTGGTTCAGTACTTCACCAATATTTTTTCCTCCCAATCCAGTGATCAATAGCCTCAGAGTAACCATCAGTTGCCTACCTGTAAGGTCCTAGATGGCTAGAGGGGGGGTGAATAGCCTATACAAATTTCTACAAGCTCACTAAACAAACTCCGTTAGTATGACAAACGGTGGAAAGCGAGTTATGCTTAGCCTACTAAGTGTTGCAAGCCTCCTATCCAACAATTCTAGTGGGTTGATCAAGTGATCACACAAACAACCAAAAAGCCGAGATAGCGCTACACAATTAAGGCTCTCGGCGAACCTCTACTTTGCGGAAAGTAAAGCCAAGATAGCGCTACACAATTAAGGCTCTTGGCGAACCACAAGGCAATTCTAGAATGGTAATGCAAGAGAGGGATGGAGCTGTTGACGTTTCTTAGCGCAATCACCAAAGATAGATAAAAAGTCTACCCCGGCAATGACGCAAGAAAGCCTGCTGGTATTTCTTAACGTGTGCAGAAAGATTCCGCAAGCGTACGGAAAGTACCGTTGTAGCTTTCACCCGGAAGTATTCAGGGTATCGTATTTTCCACAGAGAACGGAGGTATTTGTCCTAGCTAATTCGTCCAAGGAACAACACAAGGGTAGAGATAGAAAGGGTGGTAGAGATGGATTCTTATAGCTTCTAGGTCTCAAGGTTAGCATCGCCATACTTCTACTTGCTTACTTCGGGCACCGGATAACACTTGGTCTGCCAAGCGTTGCCGGCCTACGGCTCTACGTTGAACCCGAACGTGGGGGATTACGAGGGACGGACAGGGCTGTTACCACCTGCCGCCTACCACCTCAACCGTGGGGAACGAGGCAAACGAAGGCAGCCTCTAGCCTAGACACCATGTCTACACTAGCGACTACTACTCTAGCGTCGTACAGGGTGACCCGTCTTTAACAGGGCCCTCTACTAGAGCATCCGCCACAAAGACGGACGACGAACCCGCAAACAAGCTTGGTATAGCTCAACTAAACATAAGACACAAAAGACTATAGATAACACGAACACTTACTTAGCCAAGATCCCGGTAAGGAGCCAAGTAGTTGCTCGTAGAGGTACAAGCTCGGGGAGATACCGACAAGCCCGGCGCTTTCCCGCTCTCTTCCCTCACATCTCTCTCTCTCTAACTCTATAGCTACTAGGGCATAGCCCTTTGGAATGAACCTCTAGTGTGGTGCTCTTTCTCCCTTGAATGGTGTTTGAATGAGGAGGAGGGAGCCTCCTTTTATAGGTGGACAGGAGGGGGCTCTATGCAAAAGGGTCATGCCCATATGGAAAGGTCCAAAACCGACCTCTAGAGGCGGTTTCGTACCTTTCATGTACAAAGCACCAGCAAAACCGACCTCCACACATCGTCATGGGCCTGCTGACCAAAACTGGGCCTGATCGGGCACCAAACAGGCGCGCCCGCGCCTGGGGCGCGCGCACGCCAGGTTTGGCTCGGATGGGGCCCATCTTTTACAGGCAGGTGGGCCTCGTCATCAGCTTTCTGTAGCCTGGTGAATTGCATCAATCGGAGTCCGGATGAGGGAGTTATGGCCAAATTACTACACCCCACTCCTGCAGCCCATGATCGAGTTGGACTAGGTTTTGGGCTTCCATTTCTTGGGTTCATGCTTGGCATTTTAGGCTATGTTTGAGACCCAAATTATACGGTAGGTGGGTCACCTTCTCACATCATAGTTTTACTCCAGTTCTTGGCTCATTTTTGGTGTGTTTCAGTGTTGACCTGCAAAACAAGAATTCTACGCCACACTATGGAAATGGTTAGAGTAGAGCCCTATTCTAGGTGAGATTTAGTTTGCCTAGGCTAAAGTTGGCGGGGTTAGAATCGAGTTAAGGACCGCCAACAGGAGCTTGTTATACCGACGTGTCGAGTCGAGGTTGCCAATCACCAAGAAGATGAACAATCAATCACAATGGCAACATACAATCGATGACCAATCACCGGGAGACAAAGATGAACACAATTGTTTTGTTCACCCGGTGTTCACTTGGGCACCGCCAAGCTACGTCACCGGTTGTGTCGACCAACACCTAGAAGGTTCTTGGGTGTGACCCTCAAGTCACTAGCCCCTCATGGCTCGCCCCGCAAGGCACCGCAAGACACCACTCTCAAGCGAGGTACTCAACGACACGCGCAATCCACTAGGATGCTCTTCGTGATCCCCACGAGGTGAGCTCAACCTCTCACAAATCAACCGGAGGTGGCCAAGAACAATCACCTTCTCTTGCCAACGCCTCCAACTTCCTCCAAGCCGGCTAGGAGTGGTACTCTCCAAGAGTAACAAGAAATCCACCGGCGAAACCACCCACGAGTGCCACTAGATGCCGTCAAGCAATGCAATGCACTAGGTGATTCACTCTATCTCACTTTGGATGATCAACCAAGCAAGGGAGAAGAGTGGAGAGGAATTTCTTAGCTCAAAGGATGCATACGAGAATAGAAATGGCCAAGAGAGACACCCAATGGCCGGCCACCTTCTATTTATAGGCCCACAAGAAAATGTGGCCGTTGCCCCCTCGGGCGCCTCAAATACACGCGCCGGACGCGTCCGGCGCCTTGCCCGCGTTGACCGTTGGCCTGGCCAGCGTTCAAATCGTCCCGCGTCCGGCCTGCGTCCGGCGTCCCAAGGCGTCCTGCGCACGCGCGTCCGGCGCATGGCCAGCGCCGCGGCCCGCTCTGCGTCGCGTCCGGCGCACGCCGGACGCGAACGCCCTGGCGTCCGGCCCACGCTGCCAGCCGGCCCACGACGCGCCGTGTCTGAACCGCCCCTCAGCGCGCCGGACGCGTCCGGCCCAAACTGGCCCGCGTCCGGCCCGCGCGTCCGGCGGCCTGCCAGCCCTGCTGCCTTCACTGGGTCGAGTCCGGCGCCCATCTGGCGCGTCCGGCGCCCAGACTACGCGCGTCCAGCGCCTCTGTCCAGTGAAGAACTTCGTCGTTTCGTCGCGTCAACTTCTCCAACATGCTATCCAACAAGTATACCAACTTGAACTCCAGAGATAGCATGTTTTCAACCAAAGTTTGCATCCGGCGCAATAGGAAATATGCATCCATTTTTCCCGAAAGCGCCGAATCCCGCCTCACAGGCTCGGCGGGAGGGAGAGAGGAACCAAAACCCATCTCTACCCTACAAACCACAGCACGATCATCGCCACCTTTGTAAATGTGCCAACACCACCAAGTGTACTTCACAATGTGCTTGTGTGTTAGCATTTCACAATCATTTCCCAAAGGTTAGGTTAGCTCACTAGGCCCTACATGCAATGCACTCCATGAATTCACCTAGTGGCACCCGTGCGTCGAATAGCCAATAAGACTTCCCCTCTTAATAGTGCGGCTATCGATTCTAAACCACTCACACCCTCTATGGTGTCTTGAGTGCAAAACAAAATGGCCCTAACGGTTATACCTTTGCCTTGAGCCCATTTTGTTCCTCCAAATGATATGAACGCTTCACACCGTCACGTGACCGTCTCGATCCATCGACCTCGACTTCACTTGCTCTTCACCGTGCATCGGTCCATCGGTGCCTAGTCTTGCCCGAGCTTCACCATCGCATGGTCCTTCACTCCCAAGCCTCGACTAGCCCTTCACCTTCAACACCGGTCCATGGAGTCAAGCATCGTCTTGATCTTCATCTTTGATCACATGACACGTGTCATGCTTCATATGCATTAAGCTCATCATGTGGACAACCTTTCTCTAATCAACCACTTAGATAAACAAGGTTAGTCCTAGGTTTCATCAATTACCGAAAACCAAACTAGGGACTTTCACTACCCCTATGGCAGCCGATCAGCATACCCATCAGGAAGGTCATCAAGGTAATCAGAATCATATCATGATAGAAGAAGAAGCAATGCACAACAACGACACATTCAGGTACACTTACTCCACTCCTAACCTAGAGGAAATTCATGATATCATTAAAGAAATGAGGAGCAATGCAGCCCCAGGACCTGATGGCCTAAATGCGGCCTTCTACAAATCAGCTTGGAGTTGGGTCAAAGATGACATCTTCAGATTGGTAAATGATTTCTATTCTCACTGTCACATGCCCCAGATATTAACCAAACTTTTATTTCTCTTATTCCTAAAAAGAACAACCCTGCCACTCCTCGGGACTATAGGCCCATCAGTCTTTGCAATGTGGTTTATAAGATTATCTCTAAATCTCTGGCTAATAGACTTAAAAATCACCTTTCTAACTATGTTAGCCAAGCCCAGTCTGCTTTCATAGCTCATAGGCACATTTCCTCTAATATTATTATCACGCAGGAAATTATTCATTCTTTTAATCTGAAAAGTTGGCATCACAAGGCCTTCCTTCTTAAGATCGACCTTACCAAAGCTTTTGACAGGTTGGAGTGGCCATTTATCTTGGTAGCCCTTCGTCGCCTGGGACTTAGAGAAAGCTTTATTTCTTTGATACATGCTTGTATTTATTCCCCTTCCTTTTCAGTCCTAGTGAATGATGAACCTTCATGGCAATTCAACTCTCAAAGAGGTATACGCCAAGGTTGCCGTCTGTCTCCTTACCTTTTTGTTATCGCCATTAATGAATTATCTATAAGACCGCAGGAAGCTCTCCAAAGCAACAACCTTACTGGAGTGAGCCTGGGACAAGGCTGCCCAGCCATTCACTCTCTTCTTTTTACAGACAACCTTTTCTTATGTGGCAAAGCTACCATGGAAGAAGCACAGGCCATTAAGAACATCCTCTACGACTTTTGCACAAGGTCAGGACAATGCCCCAATCTTCATCTATTTCAACAAGCTTGTGCCTTTGCATATTACACAACAAATTAAAGGTATTTTCCCGGTCCCTGACTTACTGCCCAATACTATGCATTTAGGCCATCCTATGATCTTCAGTCACAGAGATAAAAATAGGGCTTACAATTTCATCTACAACAAATTCTTTGCTAAGTTTGGTACTCTCAAGGCCAATAAACTTATTCATGCAGGTCGTCTCCAATATATTAAATCAGTTTTATCTTCTATCCCCATTTACTACATGTCCACTGTTCTTTTCTCTAAATCCTTCATAGAAAAAATCAACACCATTATTAAAAGGTTTTGGTGGACAGGTGTGCAAGAAGATCAGGATACCAGTCCCATTGCTTATCGCTCTTGGGATGACATTTGCAAATCCAAAGAGCAAAGGGGTTTGGGTATTAGAGATATGGAAACAATCAACAAAAGCTTAATTATTCATTCTGCATGGAATGTTGCTAATAATAAAAATTCTTTCCTCACCACTATTTTAAAGGCCAAATGTTACCCTAATGACTCCTTTTGGACAGCTAATAACAAAGGTCCCAGATCTATTTTTTGGTCTTCTGTTATGCAGGTTAGGCACCACCTTATCTCTAATTCTGTTTACCAAATCCATGGTGGTAACTCCTCCATTTGGTCCTCCCCTTGGACCCCGGTGTGGAATCACATATATGATCACCTCATCTCGCCAGTAGTCAACATCCCTCTACCTGCCAAAGTTTCTGATCTGTGGATACAAGGTACGCATGATTGGGATCACCAGCTTCTTTCCACTACGTTCACTCAGCCCGCTGTTCAATGTATTGAAGCCACTCCGGTGGTTAACTCGGACCAAGATGACATTTTGAGGTGGACTCCGGCTAAGAATGGCCAGTGCACTACCAAATCTGTTTATAGATATTTGGCTGATCAGCAGGCTCACCAGTTGCCTAACCACGGTTCCAGAAGCATTAGCCATGATGCCGACACCATTTTGCAAAAGGTATGGAAGAGCAGGACAATCCCTCCTCTTCTTAAAACCTTTGCTTGGAGACTCATTAGGAGAGCTGTAGCCACTGGTGAAAGAGCAGGTAGATTTTCTATACACTTGATCAGCATTGCACTTATTGTGGGGCCATAGAAAATGATCAGCATCTGTTCTTTCAATGCAACCTAGCCACTGAAGTTTGGTCTAATGTTAATCCTCCCATATACACTAACAACCTTCCTGTAGAGGAGGATGGGGTTCAAATGTTTATTCCTATGTTCATTACTTCTAACCCTAGTGATGCTTTACTCTGCAAATTTCTCTTTATTCTCTGGTACATTTGGAAAGCACGCAATGATAACAGGTTTCAGAGGAAAACTTGGACGTCCTTTCAGATACATCAAGCAGCTAATGCCCATATGCACACACATTTGTCTGCTATCCAACCTCAAGATCAACAGCAAGCTGACCATCAGCAACAGCAAGCTGTTCCAGTATTGCATGCAACCACAGCTCCAAGTATTGATAACTAGGGTCTCACTCCACATTTACAAGATGAACACGACGACCAAGCATCAGGACACCAAAGCAACAACCCTGTTGCCCCCAACGACATCCATGACTTGACCATCTTGCAAGCGCCCACAACTCGAGATATGACAAATTTGCATGCAGGAACATTCAATCAGGTGAACCATCACACCATAAACCCTCCGATGCTCATTCCCGGCATCAGATGCTACTCTGATGCGTCCCTGCCACCCGACGTCACCTCCACACAACCTAGAACAGCAGGGCTTGGGGTCTTCATCGTCGATCCACAAATTCAATCGAGGACAACTATCTTCATCAAGGCGCAGGTCACAGGTGTTCACTCTGTCTTTATGGCAGAGTCAGTGGCTCTTGCACTGGCTGCTACTGTCATTGACAGTCTCCACTTTGAAAACACCACATTCCTCTCGGATGCTCAACAATTGGTGAATTTTCTCAATGCACAAGATAGGAACAACATCCTAGATTGGAGAGCCAAGCCCTTCACGGAAACATTCAGCAGGGTAGCTCAGAGAAGGCATGGAATGGTCCACTATATCAACAGAACTCTGAATACCACAACAGATGTGCTAGCTAGGGATGCACTGGCAGGTGCTTCTCCACCTGATTCTATAGTTCAATCTGTATGCTCCAATGCTCAACATGTAAACCAGTGTCCTGTCTTACAGGCACTATCCAATGTACATTTGCAGTCGGTTAGACTGCATGAAGCTTCGTGCTACTAATTTATATGAAGTGGCTTCTTGTCAAAAAAAAAAAAAAACAATAATAATAATAATAAAATCTCATCCACGTGCGTCTGAATGATGTGTTGATGGCCCAGATCACGTTCCAGCCTATTCGCTCTGCTGTGCCAATAGGTTCCAACCTGTGGGCGCGGGCCTGCAAATGGCTTGTCCAAGTCTACGGCACAGGCACGTTTTACAGCGTTTCTGCACTTCGTCTCCCTTCTCTCCAAGCGGCGGCTCACCTTCTTCTCCGCGTGCGAATGCCGACGACCGAGAGGAGGGTGGGCAGCCACCGCCGGCGCCACCGTGGTCCCTCTCGCCGGCGCTCGCGTGCGGTTCGCGTGCGCGCGGCTCCGTCGAGGGGCTCCACTGCGGCGCCCTTTTGGCGGAGCCACACACGCGCGCGCAGCAAGGCGGCGGCGACGGGGTCCTGCTCACGACCGCCGAGGCGCACTAGGCGCGCGCGCGCCGGGTCTGATGGCGCGCACGCTGTTGCTTCAGATCCGGCCGGGCATGCGTATGGCAACATTCTTACGTCGCTCGTGCGTTAAGCTCAACTCCGGCCGCCTGCCGCGTGCGGCTTCAAGGCGACTAGAGGTCAGCTTGCTGAACTTGGGGTTACGGTTAGATTCTAGGACTTTTCTATGGATTTGTCCAATCACCTCGTTCTCAATGCTTATCCCAGGCTAAAAAGTTGTTTATCAGTGATGAACTTGTAATTGTGTAATACTTAAACTTGAACTTGTAATTGTGTAATACTTAAACTTGAAATTAGACCAATTTCACACTGGTTTGCATATAGTATGCCATCTTAGAAACTTAGTAGCATAAAAGAAACTAACATTGTGCCAAATTCAGGATTTAATTTCATGACAACAGTAAGCCTTAAAGGCCAATTACTCTAAAACATGTGATTTGCTTACTGATTATCACTGATTAGATCTGATGCACATCTTAGATCTGCATATCTTAGGTTTATAGCATCCTTGAATTCGACTGATAAACTTTACAGAGGCACTGTTGACTAGCTCTGGATTAGGATCATGTTACGACTAAGGAGACCTATTAATTATTAACAAACTAAATTGTTGACCTGAGATCACATTCCAACTTTAGGATCCCTTAAGTTTTCAACTGTCTAGCTGAATGGGGGTTTCCTCCAGTCAATGGAATCCTCTTATGTTGCTTTCATATCTGTGTGTTTCTGCTGCTTCATATGAGCTAGCACCGTTTCGGGACATGCTATTGGTTTGAGCTATAAGAATCAGAAACACAACTGCACAATAATTGAAAGCCGAACAAAACTAAAATAATCGAATTCATACCGTGGACCATAGACGGTTTACAATGTTGTGAATTCTGCAGTTTGAACCACTGAACAGATTTTTCTAAGAAGGATGCTAAATTCTCAACACATATAAGTTGCCTCAGTCTCTCACCTTGGGCCTGACAGTTCTGAGGCTAGAGGTGGAGCTGATAAGTCAACAATTCCAGGAGTGCCAAAGATGGCTGGATTTGTCACGACAAAGTTGTGATCTATGTCAGTTTTGGCACTCATAGTGCCTTCCAAGACTTTTACGACTTCAGACATTTTAGGCCTTCGTTTGCAATCAATCTGCAAACACCACATTGCAAGCTTCATCATCTGAATTGCTTCTTGCTTGTGTGCCTGACTGTCACTACTATTACCACACATATCAATCAAATCAACCAACCGGTCACTCTTCAACTTTTCTTCCAGTAATGTAATAAGATGAAAGCTCTTTTCAGACCGAGAAGTGTCGAGGTTCTTCCTTCCGCTAATGATCTCCATCACCACTACACCAAAGCTATATACATCAGCCTTTTCTGTGATGTGCGATGTCAACCATTCAGGCGCTAAATATCCTGGCGTGCCTCTCATTCTCGTAACCACTTGGCTCTTATCCCGGTCGATGAGCTTGCACAGTCCAAAATCCGAGAGTTTAGCGTCGAAGTTGTCATCTAAGAGGATGTTCTGTGGTTTGACATCCAGGTGAGCAACTCTTTTCATGCACTCCTCGTGAAGATAACAAAGGCCCTTAGCTATATGAGCAATAATCTTGCATCGTGTTTGCCAATCCAGGCAAGGAGTGCTGTCATCATTGCCGTGCCGGTGAAAGATCCACTGGTCCAAGGATCCTCTGGGCATGTACTCATAAACCAACAGCCTATGTGATTTCTCTGCGCAGAAACCGATTATCCTCACAAGATTGATATGGTGAATACTGCCGATGGTCTGAACCTCTGCCAAGAATTCCCTCTTTCCCTGACCAGTTCTGTCCAACCTCTTCACCGCGATTGCTTGCTCACCAAAATGTCCTTTGAAAACAGACCCGAATCCTCCTTCGCCGAGCTTCTCTTTGAACTGATCAGTTGCTTCTTGGAGCTGCTGAAATGTGAACCTTCGGGGCATCCCTGGTAGCCTCCCGAATTCTGTTTCCTCCTCTTCCTGCAGCATCTCTTGGCGTCGCTGCAATCGTCGTCTACGCACCAAGATGAACAGGATGAATGATGCGACAACAATGATACCACCTAGTCCTAGAACAGAACCAATTATAATTCCCATTTTGGATTTTGGTGAGGATGTGATTCTACTTGTTCCATTTGCAGTAGGTGAAGGTGGAGGAGAAGACAAAGACACAAGATCAGCTGGGGGACAGAAAATGATCTGGTAATCTGTTCCTGATGGACAGGTATATGTGATGGGACCATTATCGTTGCTGTAACTGAAGACGTCAGGGCACATCCGAACATAAAACACTGTGTTGCTGTTTACCGTGCTGCCGTTGCAGGATTCAGATTCACACGCGCCGCGGCAACCCCCTGGCACCCTGAGCTCACTGGGGCACTGCGAGGTGATGTCAGCTGCGCATCGTGGCCCCTTGCTGCACCCTGACGATCCCTTGGACGGCACCGGCACCGGCAGGAAGTCCATGGGCACGTTGAAGCCGTCGACAACGGTGATGTCGAAGAAATCCTGGCTATTGGAACTGGAAGTGCCCATGGTGAACTCTGCCATCGTCATGGGTGGCTGGCCGTACATCTTGCATGCCAGCACGCCGCCACAGTCACCCGTCTGGCAGGTGTTGTTGCCCCTGTCGAATGAACAGCCAGTGCGTGCCCACACACGGCCTTGGGCGCCGCCGGGCACTTGGAGCACCCAGGTGTTGCCGGGGTCCAGCTGCACGCCGCCGCCCACCGGTGCGGCGGCCGGCCACACGGTGTAGGAGCATCGGTTGGTGATGTTGATGGTGGTGGCTTGGCTGCTGCTGGTGGCGACGAGGAGGGCGACGAAGAAGAGCAGCAGGAGGTGGCGTGTCCAAGTCCTACTCTGCACTTCCATTAGTGTGTCTGTGTGATGGCCGCAGGTACCATTTCTTTTCAGATCCAATCTCTCAGTGGTGCAATAATAGAGCTCTTTTGGCATGCGTTTTCAACAGGTCAACGGTCCACAATTGACGCCTACACATGGTGGCAACTTTCCTGGAACACAGATCTTCTGGCATTTACGTGTTGAACGGTTCCACGGCCGACTGACCGCTGTCCACTGCCGTGGCTGCTTGGTGTACACAGAGAGAGAGAGAGAGATGTGCCTGCGTCGTCGCTTTCAACTCTGGAGAAACAGAATATATCTCAACAAAAAAGGGCTTCAGTTTTCTTTTGTTTTCTGCAAGAAATGGCTTCAGTTCTTGCTAAGCTTCTATGCTGTGCAGAGCAGCCTTGACTTTCGGCTCTGGCTCCTCCAGTTTTGTAAAAAGGAAAAAAAAAAAAAGCACGACGATCGTTGGAATATGTATACATGGGCTTGACCAGTAAGAATTCCTGAAATTCCTAGATAAACATAAAATTTGTGTGAGCAAGTGAGGAAAGTGGATTGGCTCATACTAGCATGTCCAAGTAATATTTCCACTAAATGGGACCTCTGTAACAATTTTTAATTGCCCAATAACCAATTTGATCTCAAGGAAAAGAATAGCCTGTTACACCAAATGATGCAGAAAATACAACCAAAACCATGCCTGTGAGGTCCGTCCCATCTTCAACGGCAATGTTCCTCCGCCCACTCATTGACGACATTGAATCGCCACCGTAACATCGTCTGCAGCACTAGCAAAATCGTCTCCTATAAACAAAAGATACACACACTATGATACACTGTTGTTCATGCCACTTAATATGCAAGCAATGCTCATACTAGTATTTATGTTCATGTTGTTTAATTTCTAACTAGTATGCAATCAACACTTGTACTAGTATTTGAGATTGTCATGAATTTGTTTTGATTTTAATGTAAAAATTGGCTACTTCTCAACAATGATATCATTACTCCCATCGCCAGAAACAAATAATCCCACAAGAATCGCCGGGATATGAGAAGCAGGAGCATGAAAGGCTCCCCTCAACACGGTTCTATTGCATATTTTTCTGTTCAAGTTCATCCGATGCACTCCGTGGCTTACATACCAGGACATCAGCAGACACAATACAACCTGCTCCACTGCCGCAGGCACAACACACAAGTTCCTTTTTCTTACTACAGAATTTGTAAAATGAATCTAGAATACATGATCTCCAAGGTTCTGATTAATTCATGCATGCCTGGTCCACCGCAGTGACATTTTCTTGCCATCAGATATGTCATGTGGCCACATTGGCATCACGTGCATTCGTCACCCTCGTCTGCCTTAATCCCCTCATCTCTCCTAAGGTCAATCCACACAGGAATCCTATGCCAGCTGCCAGCCATACTGCTGAGCGCTGACACGCACACCGGTGCGGTGGCACGTAGCTTGACAACTTCGGTTTGGCCAGCATGCTACCCAGATCTGGAATCCTTGATTGGTCACTGACCTCAGACTGCATAGACGAAAGAACCTGGACCTCGCCCGGTCGTTGCAAGGCCTGCTCTGGCCGCTCCGTCAGCGAAAGGTCCTCACTTCTTCGCCTTGGCTTGTTCTTTCCACGCATATTCTCCAGCGCCAAGAACAGCACCTCCATACGCAGCGACGCCGACGGATCCATGTTCAAGGAATGCAGCGCCTGCACCAGTGTTGCCATGGTAATGCTCGCGTGGAGCCTCTCCAAGAACGATCTATTTCCGGTTGCATTTGTGCCGATTTTATGGAGCTCTTGCAGCACCTCCTTAGTCAGGAGCTGCTCCAACTGTGATACGTCCTGGATTTTCAGGGCCTGCTTCAGCATGCCTATCACCACGGTCCGGCGGAACCTGTCAAGAAATGATCTAGTAGCTGGGAGGGGCTGGCCTGTAAACCCTCTTGCATCCGTACTTTTAGGAGTCCCTCTGTCAGTGTTGGTAACATCAACTTTGGTAAGCTTTTCAATGATATCCAATGTCGTGGGCCTTTTATTTGGGTCATCATCTCACACAAAAGTCCTATCAAGATGCACGCCTCTACTTGCTCAACATATTTTTCCAAGGGTATATACCTTCCTGCCTCCTCCAACCTCTTCTTCCAGCGTCCAACCACCTGTTGGCAGTATATATATATAGTAATCATGTGTCAATATATATTTGAAGATGCAGTGATATAACTTATCTGGTGTGAGAAATATGGAAAGGACTCTTTCAGCTTACCTCGACAGAAAATTGCTCGTAAAATTTCTCACAAGTGGGATAATTCTTGCCTCCAGTCATCAGCTCTATGATTATAACACCCAAACATTTATCGGTGAGTGCCGAAACGAAAAACATACCGGTATACCATTTTTTTTTATTTTTAGCGTAAAATTAATTATTTTTTAAAAAGAAAATGCTACAGTGCTCACCAAAATTCCCAAAATATCCGAAATTTCACATTTATCGGCAAGAGCCGAATTTTTTTTTCTACCGTAAAAAAACCCTACTTGGTGTGTCTGTGTGATGGTGCCATTCTTTGCAGGATCCAACATTTCAGAGGTGCAATAATAGAGCTCTTTTGGCACATGCGTTTTCAACGGGTCAATGGTCCACCGTGCACACCTAACATGGTGGCAACTTTGGCCTTGTTTAGTTTCCAGAATTTGCCCCTAAATTTTACTATGCAAAAAGAAGATTCCTGTCACATTAAAATATCGGCACATGCATGGAATACTAAATGTAGATGAAATCAAAAACTAATTACACAGTATGGTTGTACTTTGCGAGACGAACGTTTTGAGCCTAATTAGTCAATGTTTAGATAATTTTTACCAAATACAAACGAAATGCTATAGTGATACTACAGTGTTTTTTTTTTCAACTTTGCACACCCGAAATTAGAGCAGAGGTCTTCTGGCAATTGCGTGTTGACCGGCTCAACGGTGGCCACTGCCGTGCCGGTGTACACAAGGTTCTTCCAAAGAGATGTATCTACGTAGCATTCTTACCCCTGGAGAAAATATACCAACAAAAAAGCTTTCAGCTTCTTTTCTTTGAACTGCAGCAAGAAATTCTTATACTGAACTTGCTTTTCCAATGTAGCGATCAAAAGGGACAGATGGACTTTCTCCTGTAACGTGTTTGCTTGTTCTGCGTTAATATCAGACTCATATTAGGACGCACTTGAGAAACAAAAAGAAAAATCATAGTAATTACCCCCAAAAAAATCTGACATTTACATCTTTTTTGTTCCTAAAAATTACCCACTTCTGCCTGAAAAACAATTTAAAGTAAATCCCTATATCTATGTATAAATTTCACACCTATGTTGCTATAACATTAATCTGAACTAACTCTCTAGTTTTATATCTAAAGTATCCACCACATGCTATTATAAAATATAAGTAATCCTTCAGAGTTTTCTATAAATTACCAATTACGAAAACATAAAGTAACTCAAGGCATTTTTAGATTACATTAAAATGCAGCTCTCGATGTGATTTACAACTTTGAAGCAAAACAAATAATTTAAAACTATTTAAGGTCCTAAAATAATGTTTTAGTTTCATGGTTATGAAATTTAATTTTTTCAAACAACCTTGTAGTTTTCAATATAATCTACAACTTATGATAAACTCTTTAGATTTTAAAAGTCCATAACATTTATAGATTTTTAAAATCTATCCTATCAAGCATCGGTGGTCAGATTAGGTTTATCAATATCTGATCACTTATCTCAAACTCTTTCCTGTATCCTCAAAAATCAGTTCAGATATGGAAATTAACCGTGCAACTTTGCCAGATGTGTCTCAATGAAGTATATTCTTTTTATAAAAAAAGGAAAGATTTTGGCCTCTGCAATAACCATGATTTGCAATTGTATGAACCCAAACCGATCAAAATTAAACGTGAAGTACATGAATCCAAAGCAATAAAAAGTCCTTAAGTGTCAGTTTATTTCAGATCTGAGAGACAAGAAGTTTCAGCCATGGAGGTCCTCTTCAACAACTAAAAGTTTCGAAACATATTAAATAGAAACCGGACCATATAATCAATTACACACAAACCCAAAGCTAGCACTATCTACACAAGGATGCTCGTGCTTGTACTATCACTGTGTACACGCTTAATTTGTTACATAATTTGCAACAATGTTGTTGATCAGGGTGGATAACCACCTGCTTCATTCCAGGCCCTCTCCTCGTTGCTACATGCATGCCATGTGCATCCCTTGGCGTTGGCACTTGGAATGTTCACTTAAGCGAATCACCTGATGCCACAGCAACCTGAAGGAACCCACCAACCAAACACTCAGGATTACCACGTCTTACTGCTTATGCTTACCCAATAAATAAGAAACCACAGAAAATGCATACCTTGTACATCATATGGAAATAGCATCCAACCCTTTATCCTGTGAGTTCTTTAACTCTTGATGGAACAATTTTTTTCCGATACTTTTTCTCAGTTGACATAACAAAAATCAATTTAACGTGGCAAATCTTTGCAAGTTCTTCATTGCATTCTTCTACTCCACTTTCTTGCTTAATAAGCTTCTCTACGAGCTCCTCTGCAATATTTTCCAAATATAATTTTTCAAGTGCTGTGAGGTACTCAATACCTTGAGGTATGCACTCTAAATTTGGGCAGTTGTTGAACCACAGCTCCTGAAGGTTTTCCAGTGCACCTTCTTCTATATGCACTTGGTTAAGCAGCGTTGCACTGAATATTCCTAGCCGTTGGAGTCTTGGAAACGATGATTCAGAGAAGCAAAGTTTCTTTCCATCGTAAGCCTGAACCAGTTCAAGATAGCATAAATCACGTAACTCCATGAGACTAGAAAATGAGACTTCATCAAGTTTGGAGGATATCAGAGACAATTTAGTGAGACTTTTGAGCTGCAACCAGGACGAGATAATCTGAGGCATCCGTTCCTTTTCAAGACACCCTTGCAGTACAAGTTTAGAAAGAGTTCCTGGTAAATCAAGTGCTTCCAGTGGTAATACTTGTTTTTCATTGTCTGAAGTTGCGATTGTCAGATTGACCAAATGGATCATGTTCTTTACAGCCTTACACAGGTTTGAAGCATGCTCCCTTTTTACATTGCAAACCAAAATTGCTCTAGGCTCTGTCAAAGGCGCAAATTGGATAGAGTCTCTAAGCTTGCTTCAATAGTTTTCAGCTTATGCAGTCCAGTTAAGTTCGTTATGTTCCTAGGCACTTTAACTCCACCAAACCATAGGAGATCTGGCCCTTTATGCAGTCTACATGCATACAGGAACCTAAGCCTCTTTAATTTTCCAATATCTTTCGGAAAAGAGAACAGAGAAGTAAACGTAGCATCAATTACTTCTAAGTTTTGTAATTTTCCTACTGCCTCAGGTAGATTTCCAATTCCAGTATATCTAATACCCAAAAACCGAAGATTAAACAAGTTGAAGACCTCAGTAGGCAATGTTTTGATTTGAGTACCTTGAAGGTCCAATGTTAACAGCATGTACGAAGATGCAATGACAGGCCTCAGCAAATCAATATCCACATAGCTCGTAAAAGCATGGATTGCACGGAGATGTGTTGTAATTGATTGACTGTAGTTTCTGTTCTGTGGGTTTACACAAGATTCATGTAATTTTTCAATACTGGTGGTCTGTATGGACAATCGACGTGTGCTATCTACTGAAAATGTCTCTGTGCCCTTATAAATTTTGCCAAAGCATTCCTCCTTTGCTTTGTCAAGGGCAAGACGTCATGGGCATAAAGAGGGACGCCGTAGGGCGCAAGTGTCCTAGTTGGGCCTTAAGCCCATTAGTGTTAATTAGTGTCTCTTTTAGTTATTTATCTATAGGAATAGTACCATATTGTCTAGGCACAAGAGGTGTTAGTCCTATGTACCCTTTATATTCAGCCCATGGGGCACAATGGAAAGGAAGCAATGAATTATGAAGAAACAACTCTAGTCCCCCCTCAATCTCTCAAGCTCTTGGCAAAGCATAAGGTCTAGTTATCTCAAGCTCTTGGCAAAGCATAAGGCCCAATTATCCCTCAAATATCCATCTACATAACAGCTGGTATCGCTTAGCCTGTCGATCCATCCATCCTAGTTCATCGTCGATCCTCTCCATCCAAAAAAAAAAGATATCACTCCAGCCAATCCCGCCACAACCCTAATTCAGCCGCCGCGTTCCCGACCCCATCACCAAAAAAGAGAAAAAAACACACAACATCGATCCGATCGCCACCACCTTCCACCTCGCAGCCTGGATCCAGATCAACGCCCGCCCACACCAGCCGCCGATTCGCCACCCGATCAGCCGCTCCCCCTCCATCGATCGAGGTCACCGCCGCCTGCATCTTCTACCTCATTCATCGAGCAGCGCCGCCACAGCCCCACCACCATCCGCCGCCGCATCAGCCGCCCGATCCAACATCCATCCGGGCAAACCATCCTCGTACATCCCCCACCACAGCCCCGCCGCCGCGCCGCCATCCTCCGCCACAGGCTCGCCATCAGCCACCGCGCCGCCTTCCCACCACCAACAGCCGCCACGCCGCCTCTCCATCTCCACTACCGTCGCGCCGCCACCACCACCACAGCCGACGGCCGCCGCCGTGCTCTCGAGGACGCGCGCGCGCCTGCATGACGACCATCATCGCAAAGGCCTCCTCGTCGGCTCTCTCTGTCGCGAGCACGGCCTCGACCCGGAGTTTCTCAGCCGCGAAAGATCGCGGCCCGACCCAACGACCACGGCCCAGGCAGACACGTCGTCTGCTGCTCCGTGAATCCTTTGATGGATTGCCCGCAGCTTTAATGGAACCTCGATCCGAAGGCCTTCATCAACCGGTCGAGCTCTACTTCCGCCGGGAGCGCATCATGGTGGAAGAACGGCTCCACCGGCTCCAGCGATTCAAACCGCCCCCATGCCCCGACCCGCTCCACCACCTGTCCGTTGGCATCGACAACTGCCTGCGCATCCTTGCGGAGATGACCGCACAGCTGGAGCGTCTCCAGGCGAAGGAGGACCGTGAACGCCGGGCGGCTATACGCCTCCAGGCAGCAGTACGGGGACTCCTGGCACGCCGCCGAGCGCAGGCTCTTCGTGCCACAAAAGCATCGAGGGAGCAAGCAACGGTGCGCCTCCAGGCAGCAGTGCGAGGTATGCTTGTCCGTCGCATGGTGCGGCAGATACGCATGCTCCTCAGCTCGTCGTTGCCGTGCGTGTTCCTCCACTCGGCCTCGCCGATACGGCCTGCTGCTCCAATTGCAGTGGAGGTCCAAGTATGGGCGTTTCCAGTGCAGCGACCTCGCATCAGCATCCAGCATCAGGCATCAAAGGCTATCTCATTCATCCTTGTCCCTGCCGTGGTGCTAGACACTTCCAGCACAAGAGCCGACTGCTTCACACTCCACGCTTCAGCCTACATGAAGCCAGCAGAGGCGCTCTTCCCATGGGATCCAGGTGGATATACTTGTATTTTAGTCTTCAATAAAAATGGGAAGCCGAGATGTAAAAGGTTTAACCCTAGTTCGCATCAGCTCTCCAGCTCGAGGACGAGCTGGGTCTCCAAGGGCGGGGGAGATGTCATGGGCATAAAGAGGGACGCTGTAGGGCGCAAGTATCCTAGTTGGGCCTTAAGCCCATTAGTGTTAATTAGTGTCTCTTTTAGTTATTTATCTATAGGAATAGTACCATATTGTCTAGGCACAAGAGGTGTTAGTCCTATGTACCCTTTATATTCAGCCCATGGGGCACAATGGAAAGGAAGCAATGAATTATGAAGAAACAACTCTAGTCCCCCCTCAATCTCTCAAGCTCTTGGCAAAGCATAAGGTCTAGTTATCTCAAGCTCTTGGCAAAGCATAAGGCCTAATTACCCCCCCAATATCAATCCACATAACACAAGATGGTGAATGATGTCATGCATTCGACAATGTTTCACTCGACCAAACTCATTCTTCTTGACAACTTGCAGTAGGCTTCGGTTTACAAGCTCATTCAAGCAGCCGTCTGCCACTTCTTCCAATGTTTTTCTCCCATCGTTTTTGATGAATCCAGCAGTAATCCAATGCCTTATTAACCTCTTTCTCTTCAATAAATAATCCTCTGGAAATATTGCACAATGTAAGATGCAATTCGTCAATTCACATGGAAGATCCTCCAAGCTGAATTTCAGAACGGTATAAACACGAGGGAGTGTCTTTATAGCTGGTTGCAACTCTAACTTCTCATATACATTTTTCCATTCACCGTATGTTGAGGGTTTGCAAGACAGTAGGCGACCTATGCATTCAATCACAATTGGCAAGCCTTCACACTTTGTAAAAACTTTGCAGCCAAATCCTGTAATTCCGTAGGACACCTCTTGTCATTTTTATTCCAAAAGGCCAGCTTGCAAAATAACATATACTGCAATTACTAGTTGCCAATGATGCAACTTCATACTTTCTCGATGTGAGAACAAATCTGCTGGTATAGTTAATTGGAAAGATAGGCATGATAATATTAATCCACACATCAGATTCCAAACATCATCAAGAACCAAGATATACCTTTTACCTTTAAGATGGTTATGGATGAGACTACCAACCCTTGTCATATCCATATTGCTACAATCAATTGAAATATAAAATTCTCTGGCAATTTTCTTCAGCAAGTCGTCAACCTGGTAACTCGCTGACACAGTTACCCATGCAGAAGCATCAAAGTCCAATTTCACAGTCTTATAAACATGGTTAACCAAGGTAGTTTTACCTACTCCACCCACCCCTCAAACTGTAACAACTTTGCTGTCTTATAAACATGGTTAACCAAGGTAGTTTTACCTACTCCACCCACCCCTCAAACTGTAACAACTTTGCTGTTCTTTTCTTTCAAATCACTTAGTAGCCAGCGCTTTAGCTTTCCTGCATTTTCATCAATACCCACTAGATCCTCATCCCCAGAAAAACACGCAGCTTGACAGGAAGATCTGTCATGATGGTCACTGCTTCCAGCATATCCCCCCATTCCTGCATAACTGTCCCTCCTATCTTTAGTGCTTTTCAGCTCCACACTGATATGACGGAGCTTGTGAGCTAGGCGGTGCCAAACCTTGACATACTTGATCCTCTTCTTCAGCTTAGCTGCAAATCCTCCATGGCTTTGGTCCTCAATCTTGTTGTCGGTGTTTCGTACCCCGGGGGGTATCACACCAACAAGTAAATTTATAAGCGTGCTCCCTAATCCGGATGGTGATGCAAGAAGAACACAAAGGTTTATCCTGGTTCGGGCAAAGAAGGCCCTACGTCCAGCGGGGAGGGGGAGATTTTGTATTATCTTGCACCGAAGTGCTTGTACAGGGGTGAGTACAAGGCACTCCTGAGACTTAGCGCGTGGCAATGTGTGTGTGTCGTGAACGTGAAGATCTGAGAAGTCGTGAAAGCGTAAAAAACTTAGAAAGCCTGCCCTAGACTAGGCCCTGGCATCCCCTTTTATAGGCCAAGGAGAGGCGCAGGATTACATGATTGCTAGGGCGATCGTGGGCGTGACATCGAGGTACGGGTGCCCTGTCGAGTCGCTGGAACTGTGGATTCCTTCTTCGGTCCGGTTCGAGCCGATAGACACAGGCTTCGGTCTGGTTCGACCATGTAGTAGTATGGCCAATGACAGCCTGCCCATTTCCTCTGACATGGGCTGACGTGCTTGAGTCATGGGTGATGATATCCTGCTCGTCCTTGTTGACGTACGCTGACGCACCGAGGAGTGGGTGATGATGGCCTGCCCGGGAACCCCGGTGAGTGGCCGTTGAGGTGGGATGGACAGGTCTCTACGCGCCCCGTACGCCGGTCCCATCTGTCGTCATTCCCCGAGCGGTTCGAGGCCACTTCGAGGGGTCGATGGTCCGAGCGATGGGACGGTGCAGCAGGTTTGGTGGTACGGGGAGTTGACTATAGTGTTTTGAGGGGGTGCCGTACGCGGCATAGCCCGCGACGTGGTGTCACAGTGGCGCCTGCCGTGTCTCGAGCCGGTGGGTCTTGTGGCTTTGTGGGCCTGATTGTGGGCCGGCCCTCTGTGAGGTGAATTGAGGATTTCTCTAGTTGGCTTTTGGGATTTAGGGAGAAGCAAGGCTGGTTTGCTTACCTCTAATCCTCCTAGTTTTGGACCCCCTAATCTAGGTACCCGACAAGAGCCCCGAGCCCTTGCCTGATTGTGAAGAACTTTAGGCAAGGGATCATGAAGTGGAGTTGAAGTACCTAGATCTAGGGTTGCGTTTATTTCGTTTCAAGGGGTCGTTTCCTCTTTCTTTCCGTGGGGGGAGCGCGAGCGTCCCCCGCGGGGGTAGCCCCCGAGGCCCCAGAGGAATGGTGAATTCCTCTGGGGGCTTTGAATGAGTTGTTTTGAGCGGGAATACTGTTAACTGGAGTTGTAGCGCCCATAGTGGGGGGTTACTCTCGAATCTTCGAGCCCCCGTGTGCTTCCTGCATTTCCCCTGTCAAGAGGGGTGGCTCATGTGACTCGAGCCCCCGAGCCTCGAAATGCTGGGCCGTAGTCGTGATCTAATTTCTCGTTTAGATCTCTTGGATTAGATCCAAGGGGTGGGAGGATTGGCACTACCCGTGGTCGAGCGAACGCCATGCCTCCCTGTGAGCTGGTAACGGGAAATCCAAGTGAGAGTCCGTCTCCTTTCGAGGGGAGACGGCATCGAGGCCCAGGGGCACTCCCATTGAAGCTGGGCGCATAGCTTTTAGAGGACCGGCCCCTGCTCGAGGGGACCGGCGGCTCGAGTGCCTCCCATCGACGGGATCTCTTGGAAGCTTGGCTCTCTGCCTTGGATGCGCCTTTGGGATTCGAGGGCTCGTTCTCGAGTGGAACCTTTCGAGGGTTCCTCCCCAATGGCACCCCTAACTCAGGTGCTCGAGGGCGGCTGTTCAGACCCGTTCGTGGGTTAGCCTCCGCTCCCTCGAGGCTTTCAGGTGGGACCGGAGTCCCTGGTTGTCTTACCGTGTAAGGAACTGCCTGCCGTGATGTCCCATCGTTGCGCCGGTTGAGGGAAGTCCGTCTGTTGGCGGCGCGCCTTTTTAGGTGGAAACCGGCGCATTATGATGATCGTGGGCTGGCGACGGTTCAGTCCCGTCTCGCGACGCGTGTGCCCTGTAAGTGGAGGTAGGTGGCGGTTGTCAGTAGGCATTGAATGCGGTTACCGTTCCTCGGCGTTTCCGTCAGAGTCGCGTGGCCGTTGGATTGCGGAATCCGAGCCGTCGGATGCGCACGACGCGGATCGGCTCGGCGCTATAAATTTGGGGGAAGGGACTCCCGGTTTCCTTCCTTTGCATTCATCACCTTCCTTCTTCCTGCCGCCGCTTGTTGCGCTCTGCCCTAATCGCCGCCGTCGCACTCGCTTGCAACCGCCGCCATTCTTGCCGCATCCACCTGAGACGCTTAGGAAAGAGAAAGGGAGTGGGAGTTCTTAAGCGTGTACGTCGCCGGAGCCGCCGTTTTCGTCCGGCACCGCCGCCTCGTCAGATTCCGCCGTCGCCGCCTTCCCGGATTTCGCCGTCGCCATGGTTTCCAGCAAGAAGGTCAGCAAGAAGACCGGCCAGGGGTCCAGCCGTGGCGCTGGGGGTAGCGGGACCGGTGGCAAGGGCGCCTCCGGCAAGGAGCCTGCCAAGGCCCCCGTGCCGGTGGTGATGTACGATGCGCTCCCGTGGCCTCGGTCCTCGGTGACCGAGGCGGTGCTGGAGGGCCTCGTCGAGGAGGAGCTGCTCCTCCCCAATCCGGCGGACGGGCCGCCGGAGTGGCAAGTGCCGGAGGCCATCCACCGTGAGCCCGTCGTGTCGAAGGGATACGTCTTGAGCTTCGTCAAGTTTCACAAGCGGGGGCTCGGGGCGCGGCCGAGCCGTTTCATGCGGGTGCTCCCCCACCATTTTGGGGTCGAGCTCCAGCACTTCAACCCCAACTCCATCTCCCACGCCGCCAGCTTCGTCGGCGTCTACGAGGGGTACCTGGGGATGGCGCCGCAATGGGACTTTTTTGTCCACATCTTCAAGGCGACGTTGTTTACCTTGGCGGTGAGCAGCAATGACAACGACGACGACGACGAGGAGAAGGAGAAGGTGAACGCCCGCCGCTACGTTCGAGCGGGCTCCTGCTCGCTCGGCTTGAATAGGCGGGAGCACTGGCTGCCTGGCTCGTGGACGTCGAACAACGCCGGGTGGGTCTCGGAATGGTTCTACCTCCGTAATGAGGGGAACCATTTCCCAAAGTACACCGGCGCCGTGCTGACTGCGCCCCAGCACAATTGGGGCTACGGCAACCCGTCCAAGCTCCAGCCCCATCTCGACCCCCTGACCAATGCCATGGAAAGGCTCCATCGTCGGAGGGCCGGCGACATCTTCCTCAACATCTCCCACGTCGTCGCGGGGTTCCACCGCCGTCGGGTGATCCCACTCGCCGAGCGCCCACTGCGGCTTGACCAGATGATGGAGGACGCCGACCCTGAGGCGCTCGAGGCCAGCAGGATGTCGAGCCTGCCTCTCCCGGATGCCACGGTCGTAGCTCGAGTGCGCGAGGCGATCGACGGCGGCAAGAATTTTGGGGGCGAACCAAGTCGATCTCTTCCCCATGCGCCCGAACGTCGACCTGCTGGGCTACGTGAGTTCTCTTCGAGTCCTTTCTCCATTGACGTTGCTTTTTCTCTGATTTGCGCCCGTCTCATCGAGCTGTGCTTCTTCAGGAGATCACTGACCACACGGATTCGGTGCCCCCGGTGAAGGAGGACGCGCCCGACCGCGAGGTAAGATGTCTTAGAAACGATCGAGAGCATGCAGTAGTGCTCTCGAGGAGGGAGGAGAAGGCGAAGAAGGCTCTTGCGCTGCAGGAAAGGGAGAAGCGCAAGGCCAGGCGCCGCCGGGAGCGGATGATGCGTCTTGAGGCGGATCCAAATGACTGGAGCCCCGGTTTGGATTCGACCGATGACGACGACGATGAGGGGGAGGATGACGAGGCGACTGATAGCGACGACGCCACCGTCGGCCGAGCGCTAACGCCCCCTCGATCTCGCGTGCAGGAGGTGTCTCTGGCACCGGCTCGTCTCGAGCTAGGTGGTAGCTCATCGTCGGCTCGAGCGGGCCAGCAGCAGGAGGAGTCGTCCCACCGCTCCAGCCACGGCGCTCGATCACCATCGCCGACCCGAGCGGGGCAGCAGGAGGAGTCCTCCCATCACTCTAGCCACAGCGCTCGGGCGCCATCTCCGACGCGGCGGGACTCTTCTTCCCGTCGCCAACCATCTTCAGCGGGCCCGCGCACCCGGCAGCAACAGGCTGCAGATGCGCGCAAATCATTTTCAGTCCAACCCGGCGAGCGCCCCGTCGAGCGCCGGGCTCCTTCTGGTGGTCGGCGAGCCGAGCAGACCCCGACCCGCAGGACTCAGGAGCCCACAAGGGATCCCACGCCGGATCTGGGCGAAAGAGCCGGCGGGGGCGGGCGAGACCACCAAGGCCACGCAGCCCCGAGCGTCTCGAAGCGGGCCGCCGACGCCCGAAGCCCCGAGTGGCTCGAGCGGCCCGGTCCAAGGCTCGGAAGCCCTCGAGTGATTCGAGGGAGTCGGCCGTGGCTCGAAGCCCCCGAGCGACTCGAGCAAGTCGGGTGGTTCGAGCGGCACTGCCCCAACTACAAGGTAAGCCTTTCATTTTTGTCTGTGAGTTTCTTATCGTCATCGTTTTTGTCGTCACCATCCTCTCTTCTTTCCTTTATTTTAGGACCAAGCGTCCTCTGTCGTCCCTGCCTCCCCTCCTGCCCTCGAAGAAGCTAAAGACCGCAGGGGGGTCGAGCGGAACCTCCTCCGCCACAGGTGGTGTGGCTCTTCCTCCCACTACCCCAATTTGGTTGGCTCAAGCCAAGGAGGCGATCGAGCGTGGGAAGCTGACGGCGGCCGCGTCTCGTGCAGGTGCCGGGGCCGTGTCTGCTGTGACGGGGGAGAAGGCCGTCGCCACCACTACCGCCTCGTCTGTCCCCCGGCTCGAGACGTCGTCATCGTCAGCCGCGCAAGGTGAAGCCGTGGCCGGCGACAAGGCGGTGACGGCTGAGGTGACGATGCCGGAGGCAGTAGCCGTCGCCCTGCCGACAGGGGCCGGGTCAGAGCTGCACCCCATCACGCTCGAGGATGAGAGCCCAAGCTCCGGACCCAAGGTGTGGCCGATGGGCCTACATCAGCTTAAGGAGGGGCGGAAGGAGGAGGAGAGCTCCTCGGTCACTGAGCGGCCGGTGGGTGACGTGGAGATGCAAGAGGCGGGCCAAGTGCCCGATCCTCAACCGGATCTGGCGTCCACTCCTTGTGACGTGGAAACCGGTCTTCCCGTCGTCCAGCAAGTCGAGGTGCCCCAAGCGCACCCGCTCGAGCAGGGGGAGGCTCGAGCCACGGCGCAAGAGGAGACGCCGGAGGAGCAGATGGAGCAGACCGCCGCCGCGCGGGATGAGGAGCGTCAGGGCAGCACGCCAGCGGAGGAGCAACCCAAGGAGCTCTGCATGGTGGTGTATCGAGCCTTTGCCGCGGCCCGCCGCGGTCGGGGAGGTCGCCGTGCCCCACCTCGTGCCTCGACTCGACGACGGGCGAGGTGAGGTACACCGGCGTGTCGAGGCCGATCACCGGAGGAGGCCCGGAGGAAGCACGCGGCGGCCGCCATCATCGACGCCACATGCGGGCGGTCGGCTTTGGACCCACCGAGCCCACCGAGTCATCGATCCTGGAGAGGAGGCGGATCGAGGCGCGGGCGCTCGCGCAAGAGGCGTCGTCGTCTTGGAGCCAACCTCAGCGCCCGCCTACGTTGGCGGAGCGGGTGGTGTCCGCGGGCGTCGACTGGAGGCGGTGAGGGACTCCACAAGACCGTCGACCGGGACCTGCGGGCAGCGTACCCGGTTTGGGAGAAAGCGCCGCTAGTGCTCCCCGACCCGCTCGAGCCCAAGGCTCCCGTGATCGTGATGAACGATCAAAGGGAGCTCGAGGCTCATACGGAGTCCGAGGAGCACCGGCAGTGTCTCGAGAACACCCTGCGGGTCACCCTGTCACTTGTTTCCGAGGACATGCCTCGGCTGGCTGCCGTGAATGTTTTCGAGCACAGTTGTTTTTCTGACATTTTGCTGAATTGATATAGTCCATATCCTGACCTTTCCTTTTCGTGGCTCAGTCGGTGCAGAGCCACTCCTACGCCAAATCCGTCCACCTCCATGCCCTCCACGAGAGCGAGGAGGAGATCAGGCGGCTCGTGCGCCTGGGCCAGAACGCCGAGGTGGAGCTACACCGATCCGCCCGGCTCCTCCGAGAGGCCAATGCTGCACTGGCCGCCGCCAAGGAGGACGCTCAGAGGACTAGGGATGAGCTGGCTCAGACCGCGCGGGAGGCGGAGACGGCCCGGAAGGATAAAGAGCGGGTGAAGGCGATCGCTGCTCAGCTCAAGGAGGCCTCGGACTCGGTGAACGCAGGCTTCAAGGCCAAGGCCCAGCTTGTCGAACAGCTTGAGAAGGAGAAGGCCGCCGCCGAGGCGTACATGAAAGACCCGCAGACGGCACGGTCCACGAGTAACCGCCGAAAAGGAGGCCCTCTCACGTGCGCTCGGCGGAGAAGAAGCGGGCGGGCGATTTTCAAACGGAGGCGATCAATCTCCGTCAGTCGATGACGGAGAAAGATCTTGCTATCCAAACTGCTGGCAAGGCCCTCGAGGAGTTGCGGGTGGAGAAGCGCGATCTCAGCCGCGATCTCAAGGGGAAGCAGGCCGAGCTTACGAGCGCGCTCGAGCGCGAGCAGGGGCTGTCGACCCACTGTACAAGTAAGTGCTTGAGCCGCTTTTGACATTTTGTCGTCTTGAATTTTTCTTTTGCTGACTTGGGTTTTTCCTTTCAGCGCTCGAGGCCGATCTGTTCGCGTCGCGCGCGGCCCTTCAGCTTGCTCAGGCCGATCTTACCACGGCACGCGCGGCTCTCCAAGTCGCCCAGAGGACGCTGGGCGTCGAGGTGGATGCCAGGGCTCGGATCTGCGGCGCTATCGACACCCTTAGCGAGCGCTCGGGATTCGAGCCCGTGGTGGACGCCGAGGGGCCTGACGCTGGACGTGGCTATGCCGCTCGCATCTTCGCCTTTGGCCTCTCCCTGCGGGACCGAGTCCGGGACGCCCTTGTCTTCGCCGCGCGCCGGAGCCTCGCCATCTTCTACTCCGGGTTCGCTCTTTCGAGGGAGGATGCTCGGAGTGGGATGGAGGCCGTCGCTAGTGGCTTCACTTATGCTGAGGGCGAGCAGGAGGGAGCTGTGAACCCAAGGCATGAGCAACTCCTCGTCGACGCTGAGGGGCCTGGAGAGCAATTGGGCCAAAGCTTCGAGGCGTTCGTCCTTCCTCCCGCCATGCAGTAGTCATAGTCATCGCCGGCCTGCGAGCCGAGATTTGGGCAAGAAGGCCCATGTAAGAAAAAATATTCTGGTTGTGAAGTGGCCTATGCGGCCTTTAAACATTATGCTTATGGTTCATGTAACATGTTTTAGTTCTTCTCTGTGCTTTTAAACTTTCCTTCGTTTTTTGCCTAGACTTCTCGCTTTTTTGGCTAAGTGTCAGCACCGCGCTTCGAATACCTCGAGGGGAGATGAGTTGGGGTTCCATAGCTCAGAAGCATAGGAGACCCTGTGCTCGATCGTCCCGACTCTGGGAGCTCGAGGCGATGCTCGTCCTTAGTTTTTTGAGAGAACGTCGAGGCGAGAAGGAAGAAGAAAGTGTCGAGCGTTTTTGGAAAAACTAAAGGTGTTTTTTCGAGGACTTCAGGGGGGTCCCCCCTGATCTAGCCCCCGAGGGGGGCTGGACTTTGTGGAGACAAAGTTGAGCCCACCTTGCATATGAAAGAAAATCGTGGGAAGCTAAAAGCCTTTATTCATTCATACTAGCAGTACATTTATACGGAAGAATGTACAAGGCACCAAGTCCTAAGGGAAAAAACGACGTAGCTGTTCGATGTTCCATGCGTTGGTGAGGATCGAGCCGTCCTCATCAGCTAGCTTATAGGTCCCTGGCTTCAGCACCTCGACCACAATGAACGGGCCTTCCCAGGGTGGAGTGAGCTTGTGGCGCCCCTTGTTGTCTTGGCGTCGACGGAGTACGAGGTCATCGACCTCGAAATCCCTTTTGCGCACGTTCTTCTCATGGTACTGTCACAGCTTCTGCTGGTAACGCGCGGAGTGTAAAAGCACCATGTCTCGAGTTTCCTCGACCTGATCAACGGCGTTAGCTAGCCTTTCCTCGTTGGTTTGCTCGTTGTAGGCTTTGAGTCGAGGGACCCGTATTCGAGGTCGGTGGGGAGGACGGCCTCGACCCATAGACCAGAAAATGGAGTGAACCCCGTGGCTCGGCTCTCGGTCGTTCGCGAGGCTCCATAGAACGATGGGAGCTCGGCCACCCACTTGTTGCCGTGCTTGTTGAGGCTGTCGAAGATTCTTGGTTTTAGTCCCTGCAAGATCATGCCGTTGGCATGCTCAACCTGGCCGTTAGTTCGTGGATGGGCAACCGCGGACCAATTTACGCGGATGTGGTGTCGGTCGTAGAAGTCCAGG
Source organism: Themeda triandra (assembly GCA_018135685.1). Taxonomy (NCBI): domain Eukaryota; kingdom Viridiplantae; phylum Streptophyta; class Magnoliopsida; order Poales; family Poaceae; genus Themeda; species Themeda triandra. The sequence goes on along the minus strand of JAENPR010000410.1, from coordinate 83,687 downwards.
AACTTTTTGCCCGTGAACTGGGTACCGTTGTCAGTGATGATGACATTAGGCACTCCAAAACGGTGGATGATGCCAGTGAAGAATTCGACCGCTCGTTCCGAGCGGATGTTGGTAATGGGCTTGGCCTCGATCCACTTGGTAAATTTATCGATGGCAACGAGCAAGTGGGTGTAGCCTCCCGTTGTTTTCTTGAGGGGCCCGACCAGATCGAGCCCCCAGACCGCAAACGGCCATGTGAGAGGGATCATCTGGAGCGCATGCGCCGGGAGGTGAGTTTGCTTGGCGTAAAACTGGCATCCTTCACATGCTCAAACCAGCTTGATGGCGTCGGCAGTAGCCGTGGGCCAGTAGAAGCCTCGACGGAAAGCATTTCCGACAAGTGTTCTTGGCGCGGCGTGGTGGCCACAAGCCCCCGAGTGCATGTCCTTGAGTAATTTTCTGCCTTCCTCGATCGAAATGCAGCGCTGGAGAATGCCAGTCGGCCGCGGCGGTAAAGCTCCCTGTCGTCTCCGTAGAGGACGTATGTCTTGGCTCGTCGAGCTAGGCATCTTGCTTCTGTTCGATCCTCAGGTAGTTCCCCTCGAATAAGGTATTCGAGGAAGGGCGCCCGCCAATCTGTGAGTGGGCTCGAGGACCGGTCGATCTCCATGACTTCAGCCCCCGTCGAAGGGGGCACGGTCGTGGGAGCGGGCTCGACGGGCGACTCGAGGCCAGCCCCCGAGTCCCATTTTATGGATGGCTCGTGCAGGTCTTTTGAGAAGACGTCTGGGGGAACCGTCGCTCGAGACGACGCGATTTTGGCTAGCTCATCCGCAGCTTCATTGAAGCGCCGCGGGACTTGGTTGAGCTCGAGGCCGTGGAAGTTGGCTTCCAATTTGCGCACCTCGTTGCAGTACGCCTCCATTTTTTCGTCGTGACAGCTCGAGGCTTTCATTACCTGGTCGATGACAAGCTGCGAGTCACCTCGAGTGTCGAGGCGTCGAACCCCGAGCTCGATAGCGATACGCAACCCGGTAATGAGCGCCTCATACTCTGCCATGTTGTTCGAGGCCGCGAAGTAGATCCGAATTACGTAGCGCATGTGTACTCCACTGGGCGAAATGAAGAGTAGGCCCGCGCCTGCTCCTGTTTTCATGAGTGACCCGTCGAAATACATGGTCCATAGCTCGGCTTGAATCTGTGCTGGGGGGAGTTGGACCTTGGTCCATTCAGCGACAAAATCGGCCAACACTTGGGATTTAATAGCTTTTCGTGGGGCTGTTGACGGTCGTTAAGTGCCAATTTTTACCGTCAACTAAACTTGAGAAAGGACTAAAATATGTTCACCAACTAGATATAGGGGTTACACTAACGTAATTCCACGAGTTTTGGTGAATGTCCGTTTCGCGGGTGTCACCGAAAATACCCAAGGAAGGCCCACATGTCGGGTTTACATAGAGATAATCGGGAACCGGTAAAAATTCTATAATCTGGAAGGTTCGAGAAGGCTCGGGACCAAACGGGAGCCCGAACGGGCTAGGTGGGGGGAGTCGGCCGACTCCCCCTTGAGTCGGCCGACCGGCTACCTCCACCAATCGGTGGAGGCTCGCGGATCCCGCCTCCACCGACCTTGAGGAGCAATAATTATCGTCCGTTTAGGTCGGTTTGATCCAAGGGCTGCGGTGCATCCTAGGGGGCTATATAAGCGGGGCCCCCGGCCCCGGAGGAGGCATCCCTTGAAACCCTAATTCATTATTTCCAGAGAGGATCGGTGAGGGGTCCCTTGAATGGATCTCCTCCCTAGAGCCTAGCATTCAAGATAGATAGAGAGAGTATAGGGTGGAGGTAGAGTTGGAGGAAGCCCGGCATGTCGGTGTCTCCTCTCCGGTTGTACTGCGGGATCAAGTCTCCTAACCCGAGGCTTGGTTCTAGGATCATTCTGCAATTCAACTTCGATACTAGTAAGTTCTTGTTATTATTGCTCTTTGGTTTACGAGTTTACTTTATTCGCTTCCGGTTGGGAATAGAGTAATCGTTCATAGCGTAGGCGTGGTGCTTGGGCTAGGTTCACTCGTAGATGCTCCCTATCCGGCCGGAACCGTGGTAGTATCGGGGAGATGACAGTCCCTTTGTTACCTTTGTAATCCACTTCCCGTCGTAGGTAAGGTAGGTCCAAAAGTGCTAGGTTAAGCATCCTCTCGTGGTGTCTTTTCTTAGGTGCTCCCATAGAGTAGTAGTTGCAAAGCTTGCCATAGGTTGGAAGGAGACTGTGGTAGTAATCCTCTCTATATCGGTCATTTACCTTGTCTCGTAGCTCGGGGTTAAGTATAGACTTGGGTTAGTCGGATGCACGTTTTCTCCTAGCGGATAAATAAATAACGATACTGAATATCTCCCGGTGAAGTGCTCACCGATATCCGTGCGCTTGCGGATTATTTCTCTTTGATTCTTTCGTGTGCGTATCTAGTATCAACAAGCATTTCGCGCCGTTGCCGGAGAAAGACGGTCTGGCCGAGATAACCTAAGTCGCTTAACCATGTATTGTTCTTTTATCTTTTTTCTTGTTTTCTTTTGCATTTTATTTTCTATTGTTATAGATAACCCAAATTCCACGCCTATCCACCAATATCTTGCACCCATGAGCACATGCTTAGAACCTCTAGAACCCATGATTTTCACATCTAGCTATGAGCTACACCAATCTGTGGTTGCAATAGGTCAAAGCCAACCCTTTTCGACAGCTAGAGTCCTATCTTCTAATCAAGAGGGTAATGAACCCAAAGTCCTATCCTCTGATCAAGTAGGTAATGAACTTCTTGCTACACTTAGGGAATCTTTTAATCTTCCTATAAATTTAGGTTTAGACCTAGCCTTACAAGACCATGTTCTTATTCAACATCTATATATGGGTCTTGATAATATCACCTTTGGAGGAGTTTTCCTTTCTTTACCCTTTAGTGAAGTGAGGTTTGTCCTTCCTATTAATGGACATACTCCTTGCACTAGACTTCATGATAACATCCTAGAGGTAGAGAAGGAATCATCCCCCAAACAAGAAGAGGAAGTTTCCGTAGCCACTTTGCAAACATTCCAATCCCATAATTTGGCTATCCATCCCAAACCTGCAGTACTCCAAAATCCTCTAAGGGAAGAAGTAATTCTACCCTTAGAAATTCTTTTTGATGGCGATTTTGGGAGGAGCATAAACTTCCTGCTTCATAAGAGATCTTTTAGTGCATGCATTATAAATCTTCTCAGGAAGAGATCTCTTAGAAAGCATCTCACACCCAATTCCTTTGAAGGACGTTTAGAAAGACTCAAGGATGGCATGCTAAGTGATGCCATAGAAGGAGAGCGAAGCCATCTAGGATCCACCTTTATCTTCTCCCCTTGTGTGCCCACATTAGATATAAAATACAAACCCATCTTTAAACCCATCCTTGACCCCTATGACTCGTTCTATGCTTTTTCTCCCAAACCTCCCGACGATCCTAGAAATCCGTGTACATATCCCATGCATAGGAATCATCGAGAACATATAGAGGATCACGAAGATCAACATCCATGGCTAGAGAGCATTAAAAACCTATGTGCTATTGCCATTGAATGGATGGACAAGGCCTTAGATAAGATCATTTCGATAGACGATCCAGGGGGAATTTTGGACATTTATGTTGAGTCACCCTTGGAAGTGGAAGATGATGGAGGCTTCAATGAGCAAAGTAGTTACTTCTTAAACACCCCATCAAGACCTTGCTCATATGAAAAATCTCCGATTCACTTAGTCTCTCCAACATTACCGCACATGAGATCTTCAACCACCTCATGCTCCCTATTCGTACATTTTGAGAGGATGGTTGTAGACATATATACTTATCATAAATATTGTAGATCTCATTGTGTTGAATCCTGAGATTAGTGCACATAGATTGGTGTTGGAGGGAAAACCACTTCACCAATTCACATCTTGAAGGTTTCCCAAGGACAAGCTTAGTGTCCTAAAACAAGCACTATTCAGATCATGACATGAGTGTACACCTTTCCACTGCACTGCCCTTCTTAAATGAGCATAGAGTTATAATTGTGAAAATATTCCTTCGGGTATTCTTGTCACTAACCTTTCTAGGTTCGAAGCAAAAAGATCAAAGGAACAACAAATGTAAGGTATGTCCAACCAATCACTATGCAACATTGAATTGCATTCATCCAATCTTGATTTCGCCGAATTCAAGCTTGGGGGATATACTTCCATAAATACATCTTTTGCCATGTTGCTACATTATTTTGGTTGTCCCTACCTTTTAGGCATGCTCGGTTGCTAAACATTAATCATGCCCCGCCATCACCGTTTGAGTAAATCTCTGGAGTGCTCTCATGCTGCCTTTGTCTGTTATAGTATGCTTTAGTTTAGAGGTGCTTCATAATTGCAATATGGGTACTTCTAAAGGTTTTTAAATTAAGCGTGGTGCTTAGGTTAAATTGCCTTCCTTAATCTGATTAGACATGGAGTCTAGTTTGGTTATTGAACTAAAAACTGCTGTAGTAGACATTGGTATATTTTGTTGGATTAACCCCTGCAGAAAAACTTCCAAAATTCAAATTGGGAAAGTCCTGAGATGAACTCACATTAGAGATGAAGCAAGGCATATGATGAACTTGAACAATACTTCGCACAGAAGACATAGCTCATTCATCGTCCAAGAAAGAATTGAAAGAATTTATGGCGTGCCTATTCATGTGAGCCAACGAAATCACCACTTCAGTGATGGAACAAAAGAGACAAGAGTGCCACAAGAAGGATCAACATTAATAGCACTCACCCAAAGGAAGTGGATGAACAAGGCGACAAGCTATGAGCAACCTTGAAGACATCATAGTATTGAGCCCAAAACTCGAGCTAGGACACCAATGAGAAGCCGGGAGAAACTCACCTCATTTTGGTCAATCAAAGACCTGCTCTTATTATTCTTGAAGACACCATCTTGCACGTCGGCGGTAAGGACAAGCATGTCATGATAGCATGCATCCTTGTGTCAACCAATCACCATCAAGGGTTGACTACCGACCAAGCCCAAGAAGACCATGAACAACTACATTTGCAAGATGATGTCCCTATGCCATTGGAGATGAAGCCTGCATACAATTAATGATGTCCCTTCCTTGATCATCAAGACGGATGGCGTATCATTAACGCAACTCTTCGCCATGCCGCTAGAAGACAAAGACCATAAAGGAAGAACTCCCGTCTACATCTCCAATGAACATCAATTAGTCGACCAAGGCTCAGCAAAAATCAAGAATGGTTGACAAAAGAAGATCATGCAACTATCTGCATCCTCATATCCTGGATTGGACAATCCAAAGGAGAGATCTTTGCTCAATGGACCTAGAATCAAGATCCCTCTCCGACAGACTTCAGAATAGAGGACGGACAATGTCTAAAGAACATGGAGTTACAACACACTTTGAGGGATGATTCAACACAACACACTTGGCTTCCAAAGTGATGAGCAACAACAAGTTTGGGGGAGGAAGGCCGCCGACTCCTCTAATAATGTTCCAAAGAACACTCTTCCTCTTCTCAAACCCTCGTCACTCGGCACACTAGTTTGCAATCCCTCCACTCGCAATTACCTCCTCTCTATAAGTTTGACTATTTTCTATAGATTTCATACACCAATCAAACTTAAGACATAGAGAAGAAGTAATGTTGAGTAAATGTTCTACGCTAATTAAAATTATCAACCCAATCTTTTCGTAGCATAGAATATGACCTTTAGCTTAATGACATCTCTACCCTTGTTATTATTTGTATATTCCTTCGGGTATGTGTTGTCCACTAATCCTCTACGAGAGAAGAAACAATAAGTAGAGCACAAGGTCAAGGGAGAGGCCCACTAGAAGCATCTACTCTTCATCCCAGGGTGCTCCAGTGATAAAGTTCTAAACCTGCAACATGCACACTAAACAAGATGCTGCTAGCATCACAATTAAAGGTTCACTTCAAACCGTTGGAGAAGGAAAGAACATGGATGACATCTTCCTCAAGAGATATCAACTCAAGAGATGCAGTTCTCAAGGTCTCTACCTTTCGGATCAAATAAAGCACCGAAGGATTGAACACGACAAGAAGTCCTATTCGAGGGCTTAAAACACCGAACCCTTGCCAAGGAGGTAACTTGGTAGTTATCCATATTTCCCACTTCAAAGCATTGCATAAGTTTTTCCTTTAGCATATTTACTTTTTGCATAATCAGTTCTTGTTGCATATTTACTTTGCTTTGCATCCGCATTAGAAAAGAAAATAATTTTGTCTTGCATTGCATCTAGAAAATGCTAAGCCCCATGTGAATAATTTTTTTGGTGCGACAGGCCCACAAAGATATCCACCGTGGTGGCATAAAAATAAGTTTTCATCTTAGTTGTATTTTTTCTGTCTACATACCATAAAATATAAAATTGCAAAAAATATTAAGATCCTCCTGAAAAGATTTTATGTTAAGAAGGTTCTAGACATCCAAGGCTTAAAGGGTTATCACTAATGCTTAATCGGTTCCACAAGCTTTGTTGTCTATTTGAGCTTCACGAATTTAAAGGATCAAGAAGAGCTAACGAGGCGAAGGACGTCCCGTCCCTTGTCGAAGTGTTTGTCTTCAACAGATCGCAGATCTTGTCTCTACAGCCATTATCCCCGACACTCCGGAGGGGCAAGACGCCTTCACCGCCGCCGGCAACATCAACATACTACGTCAACATCCAGCTTGGGGGAGAGCACCCCCTTGTATCCAAATAAGTATCACTAGCTTATCTATCTATCTATTTAAGTTTTCAAAATAAAATATAGGAGAGTATGTGAAAAGTCTCCTGCTAAAATGAACCCTACTGAGAATAAGCTCTTATATGGAAATGATGAATAGTTGCTCTGCCGTAAATTCCTTTCAAGTACCTAGTTTTCAACCTTGCACTCTCCCGAGTTTTGGACACAACTTGTTTAGATTTGAGATTTACTCGAACCCGAAACTTGTGGGTAGCAAATGCTTGATCTAAGTCTAGGTAGTTGACGGATATGATATGGGAAAGTTTTGAGCTGCTGTCCATCTTGTTCCTAGAGATGCTAGAGTTCGGAGAGTTTATCTTTTAAAATCTTAAAATTTTTGCATGATGAGTTCCTGTATGACGAGTTCAAAATTCCTACCACAAATGACCATACATTCATGCTTGCTAGATTAGGAAAACCCATCTATTTATATAGATCATATTGTAGGCTTGAGTGTAGTCTTTATAGGCATTGAGTGTGGTTATGTTTGTGGACCCATAAGGAACCAAATCATGCGGTTAAAGTCAATACTATGTGCTCTCCATCCATTGATCTATGCTACTTCGTCCTCAGAAGCATGCACCCATTTTATAAATACTACATTCATTCTGTGCTACTTCTGTCCCTAGAAGTACCACCCACATATAGATCCATATCCACTACATATTGTGCTATCTCTACCCTGGAGATACGCACCTATGCTGCTCCTACCATGGGAGTACGCATTCCCCCACATATTGTGCTGTCTCTACCCTGGAGATACGCGCTTATGCTGCTCCTACCCTGGGAGTACGCATCCCTCCATCCATCCACAAAATACATACGCCACTCATTTCACTTCATCCAGAAAAGGTTCTACTCCTATCCTGGGAGTGAACATCTAGAAATAATCATCGCCGTTCCATTTGCCTACATAAAAGCTCCAGTCATTATCATTTCAAGTTATACACTCCCCGTTGCTAAAGTTTCATTTTTAGAGGATTGGTTGCTCTAAAAAAAAAAAAAAAAAAAAAAAAAAAAAAAAAAAAAGAGAGAAAGAAAAAAAAAGAAAGAAAGAGTAGCCAAGTCCTTCCAAGAAGTTTCAAGGTTTCGAATAAAGGGAGTCATGTTATCCCCAAAGGAGCAAGTGTAGAAGTAGATGTTCACCAGTTGAGTACCCCTCATAATCATTTTCTTATCATCATCATCCCATCGTCATCTTATCATCATCTTATCATCCATTCCATTTCCTCATTCACATGCACATATGACTTTATTATTATTTTAGTTCCTACTGGATCCATGGTTTAACTGTGCAATATATGCAAGTGAGTTTTGAGTGTCTCCCCACCTATAAGCTCCACATAAGCCTATTAGAAAGTAGGGTGAGAGAGAGAAGGCTCTTTTCACTATGCCTTAGTTCCACAAATACCACATATTCTGAGAGAAGAGAGAAGGCATACACTACTCATGCCTTGGAGAGGATCCAGAAATACCACAAATGAGAGACTTGAAAGGGTCATACAAGGAAACTCTGAGTTTTATTTGAAAATCTTGCAAAAACTCCGGAATAATAGTTGATCAAAGAGCGAGAAACATAGCGCTCGACTTGACCGTTCTGTCTTTCAACTGCTCAAGACCCAAGTGACGGCTACAAGCCCCATGGTGAAAGGTAATATGAGTAAGTTTTGAGTCAGAATAGTTCACTCTAATTCAGAGGAGAGTTCTTGTTTGAATGCATGTGTACTTTTGAGGCGTGAAAGCATTGTAGCAACTCCTGATCCATCACTGAGTTTATCTTTGCTCAGAGACGAGCAAAAGGTAAGCTTGGGGGAGTTGTTGACGGTCGTTAAGTGCCAATTTTTACCGTCAACTAAACTTGAGAAAGGACTAAAATATGTTCACCAACTAGATATAGGGGTTACACTAACAGAATTCCACGAGTTTTGGTGAATGTCTGTTTCTGCAGGGTGTCAGCTGAAAATACCCAAGGAAGGCCCACATGTCAGGTTTACATAGAGATAATCGGGAACCGGTAAAAATTCTATAATCTGGAAGGTCCGAGAAGGCTCTGGACCAAACGGGAGCCCGAACGGGCTAGGTGGGGAGTCGGCCGACTCCCCCCTTGAGTCGGCCGACTGGCTACCTCCACCAATCAGGTGGAGGCTCGCGGATCCTGCCTCCACCGACCTTGAGGAGCAATAATTATCGTCCGTTTAGGTCGGTTTGATCCAAGGGCTGTGGTGCATCCTAGGGGGCTATATAAGCGGGGCCCCCGGCCCCCGGAGGAGGCATCCCTTGAAACCCTAATTCATTATTTCCGAGAGGATCGGGTGAGGGGGTCCCTTGAATGGATCTCCTCCCTAGAGCCTAGCATTCAAGATAGATAGAGAGAGTATAGGGTGGAGGTAGAGTTGGAGGAAGCCCGGCATGTCGGTGTCTCCTCTCCGGTTGTACTGCGGGATCAAGTCTCCTAACCCGAGGCTTGGTTCTAGGATCATTCTCGCAATTCAACTTCGATACTAGTAAGTTCTTGTTATTATTGCTCTTTGGTTTACGAGTTTACTTTATTCGCTTCCGGTTGGGAATAGAGTAATCGTTCATAGCGTAGGCGTGGTGCTTGGGCTAGGTTCACTCGTAGATGCTCCCTATCCGGCCGGAACCGTGGTAGTATCGGGGAGATGACAGTCCCTTTGTTACCTTTGTAATCCACTTCCCGTCGCAGGTAAGGTAGGTCCAAAAGTGCTAGGTTAAGCATCCTCTCGTGGTGTCTTTTCTTAGGTGCTCCCATAGAGTAGTAGTTGCAAAGCTTGCCATAGGTTGGAAGGAGACTGTGGTAGTAATCCTCTCTATATCGGTCATTTACCTTGTCTGTAGCTCAGGGGTTAAGTATAGACTTGGGTTAGTCAGATGCACGTTTTCTCCTAGCGGATAAATAAATAACGATACTCTGGAATATCTCCCGGGTGAAGTGCTCACCGATATCCGTGCGCTTGCGGATTATTTCTCTTTGATTCTTTCGTGTGCGTATCTAGTATCAACAGGGGCATAAGCGATGGTCTCGCCCATGAGCTCGACTGACCACTTAGCGATCCGACCCACAACTTCCCGGTTCTGGATGATCTCACCAAACGGAAATGACGAGACCACAGTCACCGGGTGGCTAAGAAAGTAGTGCTGGAGCTTTCGACGTGTGAGCACGATCAGAGCAGCTTTTGGATTTGGGGGTATCGAGTCTTGGCATCCGAGAGCACCTCACTGACAAAGTAAACTGGCCGTTTGACGGGGAGTGCGTGCCCCTCTTCCTGCCTCTCAACCACTATGACTGCGCTAACCACCTGAGTGGTTGCGGCAATGTAGAGGAGGAGTGGCTCGGCGGGTTTATCTGGTGTAGCTGGACGAGGTGGCACGAGCACGGGAGGGGAGGTGAGCATGCTCTTCAGCCTCGAGAGGGCTTCCTCCACCTCGGGTGTCCATGCAAAGTGCTCGGATTTTTTGAGGAGTCGATACAAAGGCAAGGCTTTCTCTCCCAGGCGTGCGATGAATCGGCTAAGGGCGGCCGGGCACCCCGTGATTTTTGCACTCCTTTCAGTCTCGAATTGGCCCCATTCTCATGATGGCCGTGACCTTCTCGGGATTGGCCTCGATCCCGCGCCGGGAGATGATGTATCCCGAGCATGCCTCGAGGCACACCAAAGACACACTTCTCGGGGTTCAATTTGATGTTCTTGGCCTTGAGGCACTCGAACGTCAACTTGAGGTCCTCGACAAGGTTTTCGACTTTACGCGTCTTGACTACGATGTCATCTACGTATGCTTCAACCGTTTCCCCTATATGCTTGCCAAAAACGTGGAGCATGCAGCGCTAATATGTTGCCCCGGTGTTTCGAAGGCCGAAAGGCATCGTGACATAACAGTACATGCCTACGGGGGTGATGAATGAAGTCGCGAGCTGGTCAGACTCCTTCATTTTGATTTGATGATAGCCAGAGTAAGCATCGAGAAAAGAAAGTACTTCACAACCCGCAGTGGAATCAACGATTTGATCTATTCGAGGCAACGGAAAAGGAACTTTGGGACATGCTTTATTTAAACTAGTGTAGTCTACACACATCCTCATTTTCCCATTCTTTTTCTCTACTAACACAGGATTAGCTAACCACTCGGGATGATGTACCTCCTTGATGAATCCGGCCTTCTCGAGCTTTTCGACCTCCTCGCGGATGATCCTGCGCTTCTCCTCGTCGAAGCGGCGCAAGCGTTGCTTGACAGGTCTCGAACCGGGACGGATCTCCAAGGCATGCTCGGCAACATCCCTCGGTATGCCAGGCATGTCCGAGGGACTCCACACAAACATATCGCGTTTGCGCGGAGAAAGTCGACGAGCACCGCTTCTTCTATGCGCTTGTCGAGGAGGCGCTGATGATCAGCGTCTTCTCGCCCGAGGAGCTTGGATCGAGCGGGATCTTCTTGGTGTCCTCGACGGGCTCGAAATTCCCGGCCTGCCGCTTGGGTGCTGGTGCGGCGGCCTCGGCTGCCAGGCAATCGAGCGTCTTGGCTAGCTCCTTGGATGCAGTCAGGGATTCTCCGTACTCGACGCACTCTACGTCACAGCAGTACGCGTGCTCGTACGTGGAGTCGACGGTGATGATCCCCTTGGGCCCCGGCATCTTGAGCTTGAGGTAGGCGTAGTTGGGAATCGCCATGAACTGGGCGTAGCACGGGCGGCCCAGAATTGCATGGTAAGTCCCCTCGAAGCCGGGCACGTCGAAAGTTAGGACCTCTCGACGGAAGTTCGAGCGTGTGCCAAAGTAGACGGGGAGGTCGATGCGGCCGATCCTGAGCGCCGTCTTGCCGGGGACGACACCGTGGAAGCCCCCGGCGCTCGGCTTGAGGTGCGCCCGCGTGATGCCGAGCAACATGAGTGTTTCCATGTAAATGATGTTGAGGCTACTGCCTCCGTCCATGAGGACCTTGGTGAAGCGGGCGTCGAGAATGATCGGGTCGACGACGAGGGGGTATGCGCCCGGGTTGGTGACGTGTTCCGGATGGTCATCACGGTTGAACATGATGGGCGCATCCGACCAGTCAAGGAATCGAGTAGAGGTGGGCTTCACAGAGAAGACCTCTCTACGCTCCTGCTTCCGCTCCCGGCGCGTCATCTGGGTAGTAGGGCCGCCATAGATCATGTAGCAGTTGGCAACAGGTGGGAACCCGTTGTCGTCGTTGTTGTTGGCCTGGTCGTCGCCACCCTTATCCTTCTTGTCATCATCCTTGCCAATGCCATACCTCTTGAAGTAGCCTCGAAGCATACGGCAGTCCTCGAGGTTATGCTTGGCCGGCTCTTTGTGGTACGGGCATGGCTGTTTCAGCATCTTGTCGAAGACGGCCCCATCTGGAGGGGGTCGAGGCTTCTTGCGCTCGGCAGCGGCAACCTCGTCCCCGACAACCACGCGTTTGCCTTGCTGATTGCCCTTCTTCTTCTTTCCATTCTTCTTCTGGCCCTTGCTCGCGCCCTCCCCATCGCCGGGCGGCGGCTTGGGCTTGCTCCCGTCCCCGCCAAAGAACGCTCCCATGGCCTCGTCACCGGCGGCGTAGTCGGTGACAACGTCCATGAGCTCGTCAACGGTCTTTGGGCGGTTGCGCCCCAGCTCCCGCACGAGCTCCTTGCATGTGGTGCCCGAGACAAACGCCAGGATGATGTCATGGTCAGGGATGTGCAGCAGCTCGATATGCAGCTTTGAGAAGCGTCGAGCAAAGTCTCGAAGAGACTCCCCAGCGTGCTGCTTGCAATTTCGGTGGTCCCATGAGTTGCCAGGTCGAATATAGGTGCCCTTGAAATTCCCCTCGAAAATCCGGACCAGATCGGTCCAGTCGTAGATCTGATTAGGGGGAAGCTCTTCGAGCCACCGGCGAGCTGTGTCAGAAAGGAACAGGGGGATTTGGCGTATGATTGCCTTATCTTCTCGAGCCCCTCCCAGCTGGCAGGCTAGCCGGAAGTCAGCGAGCCAGAGTTCTGGCTTGGTTTCCCCGTTGTACTTGGCCAAGCTCGTGGGTGGTCGGAACGGGTTGGGCAACGGCGTGTTGCGGATGGCTCGACTGAAGACTCGAGGGCCCGGTGGCTCGGGAGCCTGCCGGTCCTCGTCGCTGTCGTAGCGCCCTCCTCGATGGGCGTTGTAGCCACGGTCCTCAGCGCCTGCGGCCTTGCGCCGTCGGTTGTCGTTGATATCCACTATACCACAACCAATCTATAGCGTCAAACAACGGTCGCTAAAACTTATTATTAGCATCCAACGATCGGTCGCTATAAATTTCCAATCAATCATCGGTCGCTATACTTTCTTATACCTTCTCATCATCGGTCGCTAGCTATTTCCTCGGACAATCGGACGCTAAAAATAAGGACCAGAGTCTAAGGATCGGTCGCTATAGCCAGATTTCACTTTGCCGCGCTCGGCCCAGCCCACCTCCACGGCCCACCAATCAGATGCAACACCAAAACCCTATCTTTTGCATCCACACAGCAGCAGCCGCATAGCCCTTCCTTCGGACGCCCCCGCCGCCGCACTTCCTCACGGGCGGGACTCCAGCTCACGGTGCGCCCGTCGGGGACGCTCCTTTCAACGCCGCCATAGTTCCGTCAACTCCGCTCCCGGTCCCGGCCGCCGAGACGCCGTCCCCATCGCCGACGCCGTCCTGGCCACCGCTCGGGACAACTCGAGCAGTCTCGGCTGGGTGGGGCCACGCGAGGTCCGGCAGGAGCCCTCGCTGTGGGGAACAGCTCCGCTCCGCCTCCGGCCAGCTGCGAAGACGCCCCGCCGGAGCACCCCCGCCTGCACCCTCCGCCGGCCACGCCGGCCGCACCAAAGACGCCCGGGTGCGCCGCGGCCCTGCAGCAACGCCGGCCGGCCTCCGGCCATCTCCCTTGCGGCGCACTCCTGCAGCAGCGATGGCCGTGCCTACAGCCCTCTCGCACGGCAGGAGCACCGTGCACCACCACCCCATGGAGCACATCTCGTAGTGAACTACTGCTTCCAGGTTCTGTGGTAAGTTCTATTCCTTCTGACCCTCATCTTGACCAATCCAATCCTTTTTCCACAAAACTAGATCTATGTTGTGGCAGATTTGATTTTCCTACAGAGAAATTTGTTGTTTGTTAAAAAAAAACTCGATCTATGCTATGATATGGAAAGCCAGGTGCTGGCCTATGTATTTTCTTGAATTAGTTCACATACTGCCAAAATTGCATCCTTGCTGGCCTACAGAGAGATTGCTAATGGATTAATGTACATGTTCACTATAGCAATGTCGTAAGTTCTTATCTTAATAGCAGCTTTTGTTCATGTACTGATGTTAAGCAGGTGCTCAGAGTTGCAAACTAAATTTTAAAAATGACTGAATACATGGTTCAGGAAAATCCGCTAGCATTTCATTCAGATTTTTTCTTGGTCATTTATAGATCTGGTGATGCAGTGGGCTTGAATATGCTTTGTGATAGAGCTGGCAACAATGACTATATATCAGGTATTATTCTTAGTGTGTGCATATCCAATGTTTGTTTGGGGAATAGCTTACATTTGTAGTAAATAAACACCACAAAGATACTTTTGTTTAAGCATTGTTCATTCTCGTTTCCCAATAGGTCTTAAGAGCCTTAGAACCTGACAAAAGCTTAATAGATCATGTAAGTTTATTCTATACTTCTCTAACAGTATACTACAACAATATGGAGCCATCGAGGAGTCAGACATTCAACAACTAGCAATTTCTTGCTTCAAAATTTGGCATATATAAGAAACTTGTGTGCTCTGCTTCATCCCATCTTGGACAGTCATACTAGACTACTTCTGTCTGAAAGTTCAAGTTTCTGATTGAGAAATAAATAATCTAGAATATTTGCTGAAGAGAACACTTCTTTTATGGTTGGTTAAAAGTATGCCATTGTGCTCAATTTCAGATTTCTAGCGCTGTTATAGAACCAAAGTAGTTAAATAGTTTGCTATGGTACAAACTCTAGTCTGAACTTGTGATTTGTAAATTTGATGTCCTGCACTACTCTGCTATCTGCTTCAGTACTCCTATACTCCTGTTTCTGACTTTCTGACTGAAAACTAGCCTAGAAGGTGATGTGTAATCATCCTATCATAGTACCATGTATATCTATGTACTGAACTACTAACTAGTGATAACTAAAGTCTTAGTACTATATTCATTTGGATTGGGATTTTATTCGCAGGTTCTGGTCTTAAAGAATTGGAGAATAGACAATTCAGAGTTGCTTCCAATCCTGGTTTTGTCAGGTGCATTCTTCTTTGATATCTATGTTTAAATTCATAGTTTATCTCTTGCTGAAAAAAATATCTTCATAGTGGATTCTCACTTATACTACATGCTCAATGCAACTCTTAATCACACAGTAGCAGTAAAACTTCTAAAATTTTGCTCAATGCTCAATGATATTTCTGGTACATGTTTTGTAGCAATTTTTTTTAACATTTTTTACTTTTGACTTTGTTCAGGTGGGAGGCCCTAGTGGTAGTATGATGCTGGATCTTGTAAACAACAAGCAGTATTGAAGTGCTCACCGAACTATTTGTCCCGGAGTAAATGGAGATGAGGCATTTTGTACTGACTTTAATTAGTTATTATGCAAGGTAGTATACCATGTGGACTTGTGATTGCCATACTACTTAGGCTGCCAATGTATTTTTGTTCCTTTTGTAAACATGTACAAGTAAAAGTGTTGGGTTCAATGAAAATTTGAGATACATTTATCTAATTCTGTTGATGAGTAATGTGCACTTCTATGGATGTTGATTAGGCTTGAAATCATATGGTTAATAATGCAAAATTAATTATATATAATTGTCCCAGTTCATAGGGACAGATCATTGGTCGCTACAAAGTTTTATACCCTCAGATCATTGGTCGCTAAATCATGCGACAGATCATCGGTCGCTACAAATTTTGCTTCCTTCTATCGGTCGCTATAGACCCGATCGGACGCTAAAGACTTATAGCGACGCCACTTACGCCGACCAATACATCGGTCGCTATAACGCTATAGCGTCCGATGATCGGTCGCTATAGCGGCTTATAGCGACCCTTTTGCAGACTCTACATATTGGTTGTGGTATAGTGATCGTGACGCGCATCTTGAGGCTCGCGGTTGTCGAGGATGCGATCACGGACGGGGGCCCTACCACCTCGATGGGGTACCTCTTGGTGGACCGAACCCTCTCGCTCGTGCCGCGGCAGGTTGGCCGGCTGCTCTGATTCTGCCTCGCGCAGTCTTGAAGCTGAGCTTTCGGCTTGCTGGGCGGCCGCGACCTGGAGGAGCCCTTGGACCTCATTCCGTATCCGCAATGCTTGCGGGTTCGAGGGCGCCGGCATGTCTCACAGTAGCATAGCTGCCGCGAGGACATTCTGGCTTGCTCGAGGGAAGTAGGCTGGCTCGTCCGGTGCTTGTGGTCGTCCATCGTTGACGATGCGGTTGAGGACATCCCGTGCTTTTCCTCGAGCGCCAGGAGCTCGAGGGGGAGGGGGTTGGTTCTGCTCGAGGGCGCGTTTGAGCAGCTCCAAGTTCGCGCGTTCCGCATCCATCTTAGCCTCGATCTCCCGGAGCTGGGCCCATTGCGCAGCCCGGGCGTCTCCTTCAAGCCGTGGGTTGATGTGTCCTTGAGGTGGCTCCTCACGAGGTTCGATCACCTGCAAGGCTCCAGCCGCTGGCGTTCCGGCCGCCGGCGTTCCGGCTGGCCGGTTGGCTGCGGCGGCATCGTCTCAGGTCTCTGAATCTGACGGGACGTCATCTTCGAGGCGAAAACACTCACGAGCCGGGTCATAGCACCCTGAATCTGAGTCATCGGAGTCAGGGTCGGCGCCAGACGGTGTCCAAGGCCTTCCCGTGCTCTCCTCCTCAATCCAACGGCGCATATTTCCGACCGTGGTGTTGCGTTGCCAGCCAGGCGCCCTGTCGAACCCGCGGTCCACCGATGCTGGCCATACGATCTCCAAGTTCATGGCGGTGCGCAAGAGGGGGCCAGGGCTCTCCTCTTGCGGCCCCATTGCTGAATGGATTTCGTTGGCGTATGTGGTGGCAGCATTGGTGAGTCCGAACGGGAGCCTGCGACGAGCTCGATAGAGCCCGTGCGGCAAGAAGTTGGGTGACGTCGGCCGTGCGCGCGCTCGAGGTGCCACGCCGGGCTCTCTCGGCGAACGCATGGCAAACGTGAAGTCAGGGTTTTCATCGAGAGCCTCCTGCCTACGTGCCACCCCATGTCGCACGCTCGGCGCTCCGGCTGGGTGTGCCATGGCACTCGGCTGGGATGGCAC
Organism: Themeda triandra; assembly: GCA_018135685.1. Taxonomy (NCBI): domain Eukaryota; kingdom Viridiplantae; phylum Streptophyta; class Magnoliopsida; order Poales; family Poaceae; genus Themeda; species Themeda triandra. The sequence continues at coordinate 66,580 of JAENPR010000410.1, read as the reverse complement.
ATGGGCAGTGCATTCGGGATGCCGCGTGGGCAGATGATGAAGTTGGTGCTGGTGGCGCCTGCGGCTAGGGGGCGAGCCATGGTGGCGTGGCCTGCACGCGACTCTACCAGCTCGTGGGGGTGAAGTGCGTCCTCCACTTGGTTCACCGATTGAGAGCAGAGCCATGTCATAGCCCATACCGAGCAACACGAACTCCAAACTCCCAAACCAGATCACCGTGGCGAACGGAAGCGATGGAGTGGGAGATGCCATCCGGAAAAAATGGCGGGAAATCCGGTGAAAACACACGAAGACCCCCTACAGCGCGCCAACCGCCGGTGTTTCGTACCACAGGGGGGTATCACACCAACAAGTAAATTTATAAGCGTGCTCCCTAATCCGGATGGTGATGCAAGAAGAACACAAAGGTTTATCCTGGTTCGGGCAAAGAAGGCCCTACGTCCCGGCGGGGAGGGGGAGATTTTGTATTATCTTGCACCGAAGTGCTTGTACGGGGGTGAGTACAAGGCAGTCTGAGACTTAGCGCGTGGCAATGTGTGTGTGTCGTGAACATGAAGATGCGAGAAGTCGTGAAAGCGTAAAAGCTTAGAAAGCCTGCCCTAGACTAGGCCCCCGGCGTCCCCTTTTATAGGCCAAGGAGAGCGCGGGATTACATGATTGCTAGGGCGATCGTGGGCATGACGTCGAGGTACGGGTGCCTGTCGAGTCGGCTGGGCGTGGATTCCTTCTTCGGTCCGGTTCGAGCCGATAGACGCGAGCTTCGGTCTGTTCGACCAATAGTAGTATGGCCAATGACAGCCTGCCCATTTCCTCTGACACGGGCTGACGTGCTTGAGTCATGGGTGATGATATCCTGCTCATCCTTGTTGGCGTACGCGAGGACGCACCGAGGAGTGGGTGATGATGGCCTGCCCGGAACCCCGGCGAGTGGCCGTTGAGGTGGGATGGACAGGTCTCTGCGTGCCCCGTACGCCGGTCCCATCCGTCGTCATTCCCCGAGCGGTTGGAGGCCGCTTCGAGGGGTCGATGGTCCGAGCGATGGGACGGTGCAGCAGGTTTGGTGGTACGGGGAGTTGACTATAGTGTTTTGAGGGGGTGCCGTACGCGGCATAGCCCGCGACGTGGTGTCACAGTGGCGCCTGCCATCCTCGAATACGGGATATGGGCAGTGTAATAGTGGAAGCGACCCGTGTACTTCCCACTATTACAGACCCTGTAGCCATGGGGTTAGGTAGAGTTGGTGTACCTCAACACTGTTTCGAGCCCTGTAGCCACGTGGTCGCCCAGGAAAAGCAATCATTGCAGGCGGATTCGAGCTGTTGCTCGCTCGAGCGGTTTCCGCCACCGTCTCGAGCGCTCGCTCGCTCGAGCGGTTTCCGCCACTTTTCCTCAAGCGGGCGAGCGGCCGTGTCTCGAGCCGGCGGGTCTTGTGGCTTTGTGGGCCTGATTGTGGGCCGGCCCATTGTGAGGTGAATTGAGGATTTCTCTATTTGGTTTTTGGGATTTAGGGAGAAGCAAGGCTGGTTTGCTTACCTCTAATCCTCCTAGTTTTGGACCCCCTAATCTAGGTACCCGACACTTGTATATGAACTCTTCGATAACATCCTCGATCTGAAACGATAGTTCCCTGATGTCCTTGATGAAGATGCCCGTGATCTCATCAGTATCCTTGAACTTCTCTGACTGACGCAGGTAGGCCTTCATACTCTCCAACTCCCTTTCGGCTTTGCGGATCTCACCAAAAAGGCTCTCCAGGGCAGACGCTTCCTTGCAAAGTAGGATGCACCATATGTTGCCGCTTCTTTCGCCAAGGCTGCAGCTAGCTTGACAAGCAGTGCTCCCACGACGGCCTTCGCCATGGTGGTTACCAGCGCTTGCTTCAGTAGTGAGTTAACAGATCAAGCTCGTGACCTCTAAACCTAAATCTCACAATCCAGTCCAATTATCAGAGGTTGTTTTCATGTCAACAATCTGAAACCTTGAATCAACATATTGAACAAACTATGCGAACTGACGAGATCTGATGCCTGTAAATAATGAGGAAGCAAGAAAATAGGCATGCGCTGCAGATCTGGGCTTCTAGCCATGCTGAAGCCACCGGCAACCTCGGCGGAGTTGCATCCCCCCAAGGACAAAGGAACGATGCCACATGAAGGACTGGTAACGGCGACTAGAGGGGGGGTTGTGAATGGGAGCCTCAAAATTTCTTTCGAAACTTTCGGTCCTCGGCTCGACAAACAACCCCAAGAAGCGATACATAAACCGGTGGTGATCATGACCCTATTGAGGAGGGTGGATGTTCCCAAGGAACATAGCGGATCACCACAAGAGTAGCGTAAATGGTAGAACAATCGGAGCACAAACGACCGTGAACCGGGAAAAACAGCACAGTCAGCAGAGAGGTGGACTGTCCGGGCTGCTGGTCCGGACTGTCCGGATGCCGGACTGTCCGTGGGTGACGGGCCAGACTGTCCGCGAGCTCGGACTGTCCGAGTAACAAGGCCGGACCGTCCGTGGGCAAAAACCTAGAAAACCAACTAAAATGAACCAGTTCTGGACATGGTTCGAGGAGTGACCGACGGACTGTCCGGGCAACAGGTGCGGACTGTCCGCGGATCAAAACTGGAAAAACACACCGAACAGAAAGAACAGTTTTTGGGCACCGATCGAAAACTAACCTGCGGACTGTCCGTGCTCCAAGGCCGGACTGTCCGAGGGCAAAACTGAGAAATACACACTGACTCGAACCAGTGTTGGAAATAGCTCGAGCACGACCGGCGGACTGTCCGCGGGAGGAAGCCCGGCCTGTCCGCGACCCGGACTGTCCGCGCTTACAAGGCCGGACTGTCTATGATGCCAGAAATAGATCGCTCGAAAATTGCCACTTGCAAAGATTCGTCCCAATCTCTCTCAAATCTAGACGCCGTGCAATCAAACTTGGTACAAGTGATCTATAGACAGTGGGTGAGCTATCTCTAAGAGATCATGGCTCAATTTGGAGAGAGTCGAGAGAAATCGAAAAGGCGGCGAAGAAAACCTTTCTTGAGACAACCGGAGACAAAAACGCCTAAATCTTTGATCTCATGAGGAACTAGCAATTTTCCTTCGATGGAAATAGTCTACTTACTTCATAGATCGATCTAGCACAAAAAGAATGGATCAAATTGGTCACGAAAAGAAGAAATCACACCGAGAACTAGAGGGGGAGAGGGGAACTTGGGATGAACAAGCAAGAACACAAAACCAATCAAAGGCAATCCATGAATCCAAAAGCCCAGAGGGCATGAGCACACTATGGGGGTGCTCTTCCCATGAACGAACACTACAAGGTTTGCAGTGGACCTCACTCACAAACTGTTAACACTGAATTTTGGTCAACATTGAGAAGATGACAGGGGACCCGGTTTGCAGCGGCGAGCATTCGGCAAACAAGTAAGCGGTCGGTTACTTCTCGAGTTTCGGCAAGTGTCCGTGCGGTCGGCTATTTCGCAGGCGATGACTCCATTCGGGAAACAAAATTTGGACAAATTTGGAAAATACCGGTGACGGGAAGATATTCTATAATTTGAAACCAACCATTGAGGATGTTTGCATGGATGGCCAATTAGCACATTTGGCCTTGCTATTTCATTTTGGTGATACGAAGGAGATATTCTTTAATATATTTCAGATATATGATGTCCGGGGAGACATATGCATACACACGGGATGATCGAAGTATGTATTCGGCTATGGAAGAATGATGCATCCATATATATTATCAAGGGTAAAAAGCCAGACCGAAATATACATATACTATTATTGGTCAAGCCATGCATCAAAGGAAACAGCTGCGAACACATAGTTAGTATTATCGGTTTGCATGTATATGCGTATACGTGAAGGAGCCATCATGTGAAGCTAGGAAAGCTAGAAGACGAGGCATACGTGTGTGTTGAAGATATATCGTATACACATATATCGAGTCCATCAAGGAGGAGGTTTCCAATGCTTGGCCATTACAAGGGAAAGAGAATCGTGCTGGTATTGGACTCGGAGAGCGCGTAGCCGATCGAGATATTATGCCTATATGCATGTTCGGCAAGGTGACGTGTGCATATGGATCTTTTGCCGGTCAAGCCAGAACAAGGAAAAGATATGAGAAAGCTTCAACGTAAAGACTCTACATGAGGGAACTAGAGTCCATGTATTTTAATATTCCTTTATTTAGATACTATTGTTAGAAAAGTCACGTACGGGGTCATCCGAGTCGGTTAGTTCGACTATAAATATGTACCCCGGTCATTGTAAAAAGGGTTCACAACCAATTCAATACAACCGGCTCGTGCCACCCTTCGAGTCCTTTAGTCGTGTCGTCGAGTTCTTCGAGAGGGCCAATCGATCCGTCGACCTCCGTAAGTCCCGGCAACCTTGCTATCATGTCTAGTATCGTGCGGCGGATTTAGATGTGATACAAGTAGTCTCATCCGTTTTGCTTAGTATCGTGCGGCGGATTTAAGCTTAATGATGGGAAGTTTTTGCTTGTGCCTTGTATCGTGCGGCAGATTAAGACATGAGTAAAGATAGTTATCGGCTCTTTTAGATTTGGCATGATCTACTAGATTCATTAAGTTATCACGTGTTGCTTGCTTTATTTAATGTTTAATTATTTGCAACACTCTTTTTGCCCAATCTAGATTGATACTCTTTCGGCTTGTCGATCGTTTCTTTCATGCTTATTCAATATCGAGTAGATCAAGCTCATATAGCCGAATTAGATCGATCTAGATTGTCACGTGTTGTGGGTTCATTCACGTTATGTGTAGATAAGCCTTGACAGGACCGGGTACCGTGCGGCAGATGCAGGTCTTTGGGTTACTCTAGAGCTAGTCATCCGGTGGACTAGAGATCGGTTTAATCTGATAGGCTCCTTTTACATGTTACTTGTTTGTTCCTTCTTCATGGACCCCGATTCGGCAATCTTGCCGATACGGTTATGCCTTCACGAGCAACGAGTATTTGTAGATCTGTTTAGGTATATGCGTGCTTTTAGCTTCTTGCTATTAGATTGTATCATGCGGTGGATTAATCTAGTCGTAAGGAGTGGCGTAGATCTGTAGCAAGCGGTATCATGCGGTGGATTAGCTTGCTTGGGTTTATGCTCGACGGGTTTACGAAGGCTAGACGTGCGGCAGACTAGTTGGAGTAGCCTATGCATGTGTTGTTTAGTAGATTTATGTTTATAAGTTACTTATCCTTAATTATTAGTGCTTGATGATGCTTTAAACCTGAGATGTAGTTTGATATGCTTTGATGATTTAATCTTGCTCAAACATGTCTTCGTTTACACGCATTCGGCGGTTCGGCTTTATTCATGTCGGTCATATCATATTAGCCGAATGAATTGCAAACGTTGTGACGGCTTCGATAGGCTGTATGTCGTCGTAAGTGGCTTCGGGGCCGTAAAGATGGAACTGTCGGTCTCACCCGGCACATTCCGGTTATGATCTTATCGTTTTATCCCTTGTCGACTTTCGGGTCAAATCGGCGGCACGCCACCCGGATTCGGGCGCTCGGGCACCCGATTGAAGCTAGGCTTTCCGGCTTGCTGTGTGTGAGACACAGTGCGCCACATTTTGTGTCAACACAAACAGAGAAACTATAGACTGGGAAACCCTAAAGAAGAAAACTACAAAATGAGAGAGGTGAAGGAGGAAAGGAACCCCTCATCCTTATTTATGGGCACTATTACACATTTCCTTTTTGCCCTTGGATACACAAAGAGCCAAACCACTTTGCCAGGGGCATAAGGGTCCAACTCAGACTTCACTTGATTCGATGGCCACCACGCCTTCTCACCGGTAGCCTCGCTTCCACGCGATCTCCCGATGCCGCCACGTCTTTGTCCGTCCGCATCGGGACCTCCGCCCGTTTTTGAGGCGCAAACACAGGAAACCCGCCACCGATGGTTTTGAGGCGAAACCACCAAACCCTCCATGAGTAGCGTAGCCGTACGCGTTCCGTCGTGTACACTTGCGCTTGTCGATGTCCCGGTGTCGGCCACCGTGGCTGGCCTCCGGCTTCAAGGTCCCTCGGTCCAAGTCTCACGTCCACCCTTCACCGCTCCCGGTCCGTCGGCCGGCACGTCCTACTTGGCCTTCACCGCACCATCGACCACCGCCTCAGAGCTTGACACCCGCACAACACAAGCCAAGAGACACCGTTGTTTGACACGAAGCCGCATGCCATGGTTAGTAAGACACACCCACACACGCCATTGTGTTGGCATGTTGACAATCACTTCATCACAAAAGCCGCTACACAATGGCTATGGAAAAGCCTTGTGTTCACAATCTCCCCCTTGATGAGTGCATTGTCAACACCAACACAAAACCAGAGACAACTCATCCAAGTGACCAAAAGCCAAAGAGAAGCCGAAAATGAGTCACTTGCAATGAGCAAAACTTGGTCCCCAAAGACATGGGCAACGGCTTGACACAACCAAGTGAAACGAAAGCTAGTCCTCAAGAAGAGGCCGAACGGGCTCAACACCACTAGCAAAGCGGCTCAAAACAACTCAAAACGGCTAGACCCTCAAGAAGAGGCAAAGGCTCAACACATCTAGCAAAAGCAATTCAAAACACTCAAAACACCTCGAGTGCAACTCCCCCTTGACAAATGCATCCTCACAAATATATGAACTCTCTGGGTTTGTGAATCATTCTCCCCCTTCTTGGCAAATGCACTTATCAAGACTTGAAGCAAAAAGTCTGCAACTCCCTCTCAAAACATGCCATGAATGCGTAAAATGTAGAAGTGCAAAGCTTCGGGAGTATAGCAATCCGAGTACAAAGGTGCTCTAGCCGGTGATGTCAAGTGTATAGCAACAAGCACATGTCAAATCCAATGCTCAAACTAATTAAATAAAATGAAATATGTCACTAAGCATTTTTGACCAATTTTAAGCATTTCTCAAAAGGGTTCACCATTAAGACTAGCACATAGCAAACATAAGCGGAAATCAATTGTGTGCTATCCCATGTACCCTAAAAGACTACCCCATATATTTGCCTTGTCAAAGGCACACCGATCCCTTGTCTTTGGTATTTGAATTTTGCCACAAGGTCACGTAGGCACTTGCCCGATCCCTTATGCACTCAGATTTTCTTTTTCTTCCCTTTTTTACTTTTATGACCATAATAAAGAGTCTTTCATGAATTTTGCCACAAGGTCACGTAGGTGTCAGCCAGTCAAGTAAACAAAGCATGAGCCATAGGCACTTAGCATACACAGGATAGAACAAAGGATCTCACAAACCTATGCATGCTAGGTACCAACCTCAATGGTGAACATTTTTTCAGATTTTATCAAGTATTAAGCAAGTTCATATTTAAAAACGCGAGGCTTAGCTCATAACATGTGTCAATATGATCAAAAAGAGCCTAAGATGCAAGCACCATCACATATAAACAAGGCATCCTAGCAGGAGCATAATTGTATTCAAACTACTATAACCATGATGCTTGGCAAATGCTCTATAATACATGATGAGATGCAATGCAATATGATACAAAAGCAAAAGCAAAAGAAGAAGCAAAAGAGAAAGCCAAAGAACTGTACAACAAGATACAAAGCTACCCACATCTAAAATGGGTAGCAAACACCCAACTCCCCTCACAAATAGGCAAACTAGGCTTGGTCAAGAGGCTTTGTGAAGATATACGCAACTTGGTCTTTGGGTTCAAATATGCCTTAGGTCAATGTTGCTTTTCTCTTGGTGGTCTCACGAAAGTGATAGCGAACCTCAATATGCTTAGTTCTAGCATGGAGCACTGGGTTTTTGGCAATGCTTATGGCACTCATGCTATCACAGTAAAGAGGCACTCTAGTGAAGCTAAGACCAAAATCCCACAAGGTTGCAACTATCCAAGGCGGTTGAGAGCAACAAGCGCGCGGCAACATACTCAGCCTCACAAGTGGATTGGGAAATGCTCGACTGCTTGCGAGAAGACCAAGAAATAAGAGTTGAACCCAAAAAGTCACAAGTACCAGAGGTAGACTTCCTCTCAACTAGACAACTGGCGTAATCAGCATCAGAATAGCCCGAAAGAGAAAGAGTCGAAGAGGTGGAGTACCAAAGACCAAGCTTAGGAGTAAAGCGTAAGTACCGCATGATTCGCTTGATGGCTTGACAATGCGAAGTGCACGGTGAAAGAGCTGAAGCGTGCGCCGAGCGAGCAATGAAGCGGATGTCGGGCCTCATCGCCGTCAAGTATAGCAACGACCCGATCATGCTTTTGTGGTACTCCTTCTCGGTCCCCTTGCTTCTCCTTCCGAGGTCCGGGTCCATCACCGTCGTGGTCGACATGGGGGTCGAAAGGGGCTTGGCATCATCCATGTCGAATTTCTTCGAAGATCCTTGGTGTACTTGCCTTGGTGTACAAACGTCCCTTCTCAAGTTTGCTTGATTTGCAAACCAAGAAAGAATGTCAGCTCGCCCATCATACTCATCTCAAACTCCTTGCTCATCATATCTGAAAACTTTGCAACAAGAGAGTGTGAAGAGCCACCAAAGATGATATCATCCAAGTAAATCTACACCAAGAGTGTGTCATTTCCATGCTTGAGGAGAAACAAGGTTTTGTCAACGAGACCCATGGTAAAACCCTTGCCCGAGCGAAAAGGCTTCGACGCTCATACCATGCTCGGGGGCTTGTTTTAGACCATACAAAGCTTTGTGGAGTTTGAAAACATGGTCGGGTTGCTTGGGATTCTCAAAACCAGGGGATGCCTCACATACACTTCCTCTTCTATGTACCTGTTCAGAAAAGCACACTTGACATCCATTTGGTACAGCTTGAACCCTTTTGAAGCTGCAAAGGCTAGGAGGATCCTAATGGCTTCTAAACGGGCAACAGGAGTGAAGGTTTCCTCAAAGTCTATCCCCTCTTTCTGGCAAAACCCCTAGGCAACCAACCTAGCCTTGTTTCTCACCACAACCCCATCCTCACTCTGTTTGTTCTTGAACACCCACTAGGTACCTATGGGACGACACTGTGGTGGAGGTGGAACTAAGATCCAGACTTGGTTTCTCTCAAAGTTCTCTAGTTCCTCATGCATAGCATTGACCCAATCTGGATTAGATAAAGCCTGTCCAACATCTTTGGCTCAAAATCGGCAACAAAAGCAGAATGTGCAAAATGCGAAATCTCATAAGATCTGTTGCAAGTGACACGCTCATTGATGTTACCGATCATGGTCTCAGGAGGATGGTGATGTTGAATGTGCCGAGGTGCTTCCATTGAAGAAGTCACCTCCCTAGACCGCATTTGGAGTTGCCTCGGTGCGGCGGTGCAAGGCGAGGAAACTGGTCGTCCCGGCCCCCAAGTAGTCGAGGAAGAAGGGTTGGGGCCATCAACCGAAGTGGTCATCGCAGTCAGCTCAGGATCACCTCGTCCTGCTCCTTCTCCACAAAAATGCTCTTGCCAATCTCCTGATCACCTACACATTCAAAAACAAGAGCCGAACATGGTGTGGTTTCGTCAAAGGTGACTTCACATGTCTCCATGACACGGTTAATTTCAAGGTTAAGTACTCTATAAGCATGTGAATGAGTTGCATAACCAAGAAAAATCCCTTCAAAAGATCTAGATTCAAACTTGTCTAAGTTACCTTTCTTCAGAATGAAGCACCTGCAACCAAACACCCGAAAATGACTCACCTTGGGCAACCGTCCAAATTGCAGCTCATATGATGTTTTCTTCATGAAAGCTCGAAGGAAAATGCGATTGGAAACATGGCAAGCTGTGTTGATCGTTTCGGCCAAATTTCGCCTAGGAGTCCTACGCTCATCAAGCATCGTCCTAGCCATCTCAACAAGGGTCCGATTCTTTCACTCAACAACTCTATTCTGCTGAGGAACATAAGGCGAAGAAAGCTGATGTTCAAGACCCAATGAAGTGCAGAAGGTTTCAAAATGAGCATTCTTGAATTTTGTGCCATTGTCACTATAGATAGCTCGCATGGCATTCTTAGGCAACTCATTTTGCAACCTTGAGATCAAATCATGAACATGAGTGAAAGCCTCATCTTTGCTCTCCATGAAGAAGACCCAAGAATAGCGAGAATAGTCATCGGCGACCACAAGGACATACCATTTCCCACAATCGACGGACCCTAGCTGGACCAACCGTGTCCATATGAAGCAACTCGCCGAGGTCCTTTGGTCATCACTTGGTTCACGGGGGATGAGAAGCGGCAACCATCTTTCCATGCCGACAAGGGTGGCAAACCAAATCCTTCTCAAATTTTAACTTGGGCAATCCTCGGATTAAGTCAAGTGAGCTCAACCTAGCTAGTAAGTCAAAACTCAAATGACCAAGTCTTCTAAGCCACTTCCAAAGCTCGGAAGAAGAACCGGCCACCAAACACCGTGAAAGACCAAAAGAGCGAGAGAAATCAGCTCGAAAGACTTTGCCAAAAGGAACAATCGACATACAAGATTTTCACGAGGATCAAGAACACGAGAAAAGCGGCTACAAGCACACCTCATAACCTTCATCAAGGAGTTACGAAACCGAAAGCAAATTGTAGTGCAAATTTGAAACCAAAGCAACATACTTGAGAACAAAGCTCTCGTTGAGTCGAATAGACCCATGAGAAAGCACCTTACCCTTCTTTGTTATCCCCAAATGTGATGTACTCTTTACAAGTCATGGGGTCGAGGCTGGAGAACCATTTGAATTTACGGTCATGTGGCATGAACAACCGAAATCAACAAGCCACGTGTTCTCCGAGCCTACATCCTACATCAATAGTAAGACATGGGGTGAGCAAACGGTCCAACACCAGAAAACCGAGAAGGAAACCGGTGTTGACTCATTTGCCCACAAGAAGTGTTAGCAAAAGCACCATACATGCCATGTTTCATTTGGGTAGAGCGATCACCATGACGAGGAAAACGTGGTCCGCTCAAGGCATAAGGCGAAAGCCACGGTCACGAGGTCCAAAGTCATAAGCACGACCTGAACCCCACCGGACACGACCACCACGTGGTCTCACACCACGAGGCCTAGGACCTTGAGGAGCCGCACCTCTAGGCCTAGCACCGTACCTCGAAAGGGTGAAGCAAACTCTCCATGAGTAGAGCGGTGGTAAAGCTCTTACTCACACCGTTCATCTCTCTTCCTCCTAAAGCGAACTCAAACAAGTGACCATCCCTACGGCAATACTCATAGTGGTACACCTCTCTCTTGGGTGGTGAGTGACTCACTCTCTTGTGGGTATGGTTCACTCTTGGTGGTTGCTTGCTCTTTGGAGGGCCCAATAGAGATATATCGCGAGTGTCAAGTGTGTTCTGAGGTGGTTTGTCTTTGGAGTCCACACTTGTTTCTGAGGAAGAGCTTTAGGTGGTTCTTTAAACACACCATCTTTCACAATAGGCTTGTTAGGCTATGCTGGAGTGATTTTGATCAACTTGGGGTAGTGGTAGGCTTGGTGGATTTCTCTGAAGCACTCAAACCACTATGTTCACCAACCTTACCAAAAACATTTTCACCCTTCCCACCTGATGCAAAGCCTAATCCTGTTGTGTCAGTTCCCCTCTTAAACTGACTCAACATCATCCCTAACTGTGGCTCACTGCAAGACAACCAACTCAGCATGGACCAAAGATTTGTGATTTCTTCTTCGGCCCTTTTCTTGTCATGCCTACAAGAATTAAGTTTTAGCTCCAAGGCCTTACAACAAGCACATCTAGAAACTTGGCTAGACTTTTCAAGCAAAGCAATCCTAGCATTCTTCTCATCTAGCTCAAATTGTAACTCAGCACAAGATTTGCAAGGACCCAAAATGATAGGTTTAGCTCTAACCTCATCAAGCTCATCTACCAAAGCAACATATTTAGATTGCAAATCAGCAAGATTAGCCATATGAACAGCACAAGCATCACATTCAAACTCATCGAAGTAACGGACAATAGAGGACTTAGCAAACTCAAGCTCCTTGGCACTCTCGCACTTAGCCTTATACTCTTTTCTCTCATGAGCGGCAAGTTTAAGCAACTTGTCTGGCTAAGCAAAGCATCATTCATGGACTCAAGCTCGGCGAGAGAAGGATTTGAGAGTTTATTCTACCTTAGGCTCGGTGTAGACGTTCTTCTCATTGCTGTGTGGTAGTCTCGTTGAGTGCCATGGTGCGAAAGACACCATGCTTGGAGTTGGCGATGAAGCATGGCCCATTGAACTTGTTCTCGACCTTCTGCTCATCCTCATCTCCGCTTGGAGGTGAGTCATGGTTGGAGTTGGGGTCAACGTCGCTGAGGGACGCGAGAAAGGCTCGCTGCTTCGCGTTAAACTTCTTCAGGTACTTCTTCTCGAGTGCCTTCTCGTCGGAGCTTTCCTTTGCTTTATGCTTGGCGGAGTAGTACTCGTCTTGTCCCTCCTCTTGCCGTGGTCGTACATATTGTAGGAGCTCTTGTTGGCCTTGGGACAGTTGGCGACGTAGTGGTCGGGGTCTTGTTGGTATTTGTTAAGTGCAAAAAGAATATGAAAGATTCCGCAAGCGCACAGAATACCATTGTAGCATTTTATCGGGAGTAAACCAGGTATCATTATTTATATTTTATCATAGGGAAGCAAGGGTTAAAGAATCTAATAAAACACCATCATGTATCTACTAACTTAGTAAACCAACTAGACTAAAACAGGGGTAAAAGATATATGGTAGGATATATGTATAAGCACAAATAGGAGAATTAACTGATAAATGAGTAGCTAGCTATAGTGGGAGGACAACGGGAGAGATCTAGGTTCCTATGTTCTTCTCTACTACTTTGGTTCTATGATAACAGGGAGATGGATAAGTATAGCGGTCACACAATAGCACTTTAGAGCAGCAAGTCCTTTCCGACTCTCAAACAATACTGGGAAGAAAGTAGTCGGGGAAGGCTACCGAAAGCTCTACAAAACACCAATCCGAACATGGTGGAATACAAAGGCCTGACAGAGCTGTCACCTTTGGGGCTACCACAACTATCCGTGGGATTGGGCGCAACCTCAGATAACCTATAGTCTAGACACCATGCCTACACTATCGATTACTACTCTAATCACTATAGATAACTAGAGCACTCAATACGAGCAAAGATCCCATGCCAAAGAATAACAACTATACTAACCATCACAAGATGCATAAAAGTACATAGAGAAGATGAATATAAATTGAAGCATAAGTCTTGCAAGAATAGATACAAAGACATACCCAATATCGAAGACTTCTCGGAACCGGAGCATAGCCCCCGCTCTCCTTAACTCCCAACTAGATCTAATCTACTATATTGGAAAGTCTAGCCCTAATTCCCTAGAGAAGAGAGGTCATCCATACGAGGGACGCCTCTACAACTCCATATGATAGATAGATGATGGCGCCTAGGGGGGTCCTGGTCTTCTTATATAGGGCACTGCCACGGCCCTCCTCCTTTAACAAGCGATGTGGTACTAAACTTTCCATCATATCTCATTAAAATGCACATAGAACTTAATGGTCCAAAATCTGATTTGGGCCCAATTAATCCCGCTGCTCTTTTATGTGGAGTCTTTCTTTTATTGATATCTCTTGATTCCGAACTCCAAATATAGCAAATAATATATGCATTTCGATCAGTTCGACGAGATCTTCACAATGGTGTGCTCTGTTCTGTCATACCATTAATCCACATGAAGTGCCATGTCATCAATCCATGTGATGTGCCATGTCATCAATCCAGGAGACAGACTCCCATTGGCTAGCAAGTGGGGGCGGCACCCAAGAAAGGTGGGCGGCCACCCAGCCTCTATAATAGGTGGGCCCTCTTGCTTTGTCTCTATGTAAACAAGATATGTGGGCCTTCCTGCTTTGTCTCTATGTAAACATGACATGTGGGCCCTTATTGGCTCTTTTCTAATAACCCATGCATAAATAGATATTCACCAAAACTCATGGAATTCTATCAGTGTAACCCCTATATCTAGATGTTATTTATGATTAGGTACTTTTTTCTGCTTAGTTGACGGTAAAAATTAACACTTATCGACCGTCAACAACTCCCCCAAGCTTACCTTTTGCTCATCCCCGAGCAAAAATAAACTCGAGTGTGGATCAAGAGTTGCTACAATGCTTTCACGCCTCAAAAGTACACATGCGTTCAAACAAGAACTCTCCTCTCGGATTGGAGTGAACTATTCTGACTCGAAAGTTTCTCATATTATCTTTCACCATGGGGCTTGTAGCCGTCACTTGGGTCTTGAGCAGTTGAAAGACAGAACGATCAAGTCAAGCGCTATGTTTCTCGCTCTTTGATCAACTATTATTCTAGAGCTTTTGCAAGATTTTCAAATAAAACTCAGAGATTCCATATATGACCCTTTCAAGTCTCTCATTCGTGGTATTTCTGGATCCTCTCCAAGGCATTTGTGTAGTGTATGCCTTCTCTCTTCTCTCAGAATATGTGGTATTTGTGGAATTAAGGCATAGTGAGGTTGCCTTTCCTCTCTCACCCTACTTCTAATAGGCTTATGTGGAGCTCATAGGTGGGGGAACAACTCAAATTCACTTGCATATATTGCATAGTTGAACCATGGATCTAGAGGAACTAAGCATACAATCAAGTCATATGTGCATGTGAATGAGGGGAATGAAATGAGTGATAAGGTAATGGTGATAGAAAAAGGAAATGATTGTGAGGTGTGATCAATGGTGAGGATCTACTTATACACTTGCTCCTTTGGAGATAACATACCTCCCTATATGTGGAAACTTTGAAACGCTTTGAAGAGAAGGACTTGGTTGCTTCGTTTCACTTTCTTTCTTTTTTTTCTCTTTCTTTCTCTTTCTTTTTTCTTTTTTTCTTCCCCTTTTTTTAGAGCAACCAATCCTTTTGAATAAAACTATAGCAATAGCAATAGGAAGTATCGACGGAATAATAACTGGAGCTTTATTGTAGGTAGAAAAAAGATAGAATGGCAACGAATATTTTTGGGTGTTCACTCTCGGTGTAGGAGTAGAACACTTTCTGGATGGATCGTAATGAACGGCGTATACTTATGTGGATGGATGGATGTGTGCTCCTAGGGTAGGAGCAGCATGGGTGCGTGTCTCCTGGGTAGAAACAGCACATGATGTAGTTGATGTAGATCTATATGTGGGTGGTACTTCCAAAAACAGAAGTAGCACAAAATGAATGTATCGTTATGAATAGGTGCATGCTTCTGAGGATAGAAGTAACATAGATCAATGGATGGAGAGCACATAGTATTGACTTTAACTGCATGACTAATTCCTAAGGGTCGACATAGCTTTAACTACACTCAATGCCTATAAAATGATATATGTAAACAAAGATGGCTTTCCTAATCTAGTAAGCATGTATATATGGCTGTGGTAGGAATTTGAACTCTCGTCATGCGGGAACTCATCATGCATACATTTAGGGTTTTCACAAATAAATTCTCTAGAACTCTAGTATCTCTAGAAACAAGATGGATAGCAGCTCAAAACTTTCCCATATCATATCCGTCAACTACCTAGACTTAGATTAAGCATTTGCTACCACAAGTTTTAGGTTTAGAGCAAATCTCAAATCTAAACAAAGGTCTAAAACTCGGGAGAGTGCAAGGTTGGAAACTAGGTACTTGAATGGAATTACGGCGAGCAACTTTTCATCATCTCCATAAAGAGTTTATTATAGGGATTATTTTAAAAAAGATTCAAACAAAGAGCTCCCATAAATAGAAAAGATAAATAAGGAAATCTTTAAGGGGTTTCTAAGGTTATGCACTTTTTTTAGTTGTTTCAACATAGCAAGCCGTGAATAGATAGACAAGTTGGGGATACTTAGCTCGGTACACGGGGATGCTCTCCCCCAAGCTAGATATTGACGTAGTCTGTTGGTGTTCTTTGACTAGCGGTGAAGGCGTCTTGGTCCTCCCGGAGTGTCGGGGATGGTTCTTGTTGAGATAGCACTCCGACGAGGATAGGACGTCCTTACGCTGTTAGCTCTTCTTGATCCTTTAAGTTACGTGAAGCTCAAATAGACAACAAAGCTTGTGGAACTGATTAAGCGTTAGTGATAAACCTCTAAGCCTTGGATGTCTAGAACCTTCTTTAACATAGACATCTTTTTAACGGATCTTTAATATTTTTGTATTTTTATATTTTATGGTAAGCGAGATAGAAAAATGTAGCTAGGATGAAAACTTATTTTTATGCCACCACCGTGGATATCTTTGTGGTATGTCGCACCACAAAATTATTCGAATAGGGCTTAGCATTTTCTAGATGTAATGCAAGACATAATTATTTTCTTCTCTAATGCCGATGTAGCAAAGTAAATATGCAACAATAATTGATTATGCAAAAAATAAATATGCTAAAGAAAAATTTATGCAATGCTAAAATGGGAAGTATGGATAACTACCAAGTTACCTCCTTGACGAGGGTTCGGTGATTTAAGTCTTCTGAACATGACTTCTTGTCATGTTCACTCCTTTGGTGCATCATTTGATCCCAAAGGTAGGGACCTTGAGAATTTCACCTCTTGAGATGGTAACTCTGAGAAAGTGTCACCCATGTTCTTTCCTTGTCCAACAGTCTTTATCACTAGAGCACCCTATGACGAAGAGTAGACGCTTCAAGTCGTCCTTTCCTTCTTTTGGAG
The DNA here is from genome assembly GCA_018135685.1 of Themeda triandra. Classification (NCBI taxonomy): domain Eukaryota; kingdom Viridiplantae; phylum Streptophyta; class Magnoliopsida; order Poales; family Poaceae; genus Themeda; species Themeda triandra. The sequence goes on along the minus strand of JAENPR010000410.1, from coordinate 49,908 downwards.
TTTGCCTTGCTCGATTGACCTCTCTCCTTGACTTGTTCATGAGCATCTTGTCTTCTAACATTGTACTCCTTTTTTTTTCCTCTTTTTTTCTTATGCCTGGACCTTGTGCTCCACTCATTGTTTCTTCTCAGTGTGCCAGAGAGACGGGAGCTTGAGAAGAGGAAGTGCATTGCTGGATCATTGTTAGAGAACTCGTCGGCCTTCCCCCCCCCCCCAAGCTTGACCTTGTTGTCGCTCACCATGTGAAACCAAATATGAGTGTTGAGTCATCCCTCATAGTGTGTTATACTCCTATGTCCTCAAACACTGTTCATCCTTTGTTCTTCAACCTTCATCATCCGAGAGAGATCTTGATTATAGATCATTGAGCAAAGATCTCTCCTTTGAATTCTGCTCTTCTTTGGATTTATCCAATCCAGGGAATGAGGATACAGACAGTTGATCTTCCTTCGTCATTCATTCTTGAATTTTGTTGAGCCTTGGTTGACGAATTGATGTTCATTGGAGATGTAGACTCGAGTTCTTCCTTGATGGTCTTTGTCTTCTAGCGGTATGGCAATGAGTTGCAGTTAATGATACGCCATCCTTCTTGATGGTCAAGGAAGGGGCTTCATCTCCAATGGCTTAGGGACATCATCTTGCAAATGTAGTTGTTCTGGTCTTCTTGGGTTTGGACAAGTAGTCAACCCTTGATGATGATTGGTTGACACAAGGATGCATGCTTATCATGCCATCCTTGTCCTTGCTACGACGTGCAAGATGGTGTCTTCAAGAACAACGAGCGAGGTCTTTGATTGGCTAAAATGAGGTGAGTTACACCATGCTCCTCATTGGCATCCTAGATCGAGTTTTGGGCTCAATGCTATGATGTCTTCAATGTTGCTCATAGCCTGTTGCCTTGTTCATCCACTTCTTTGAGTGAGTTCAAGATGACGATCCTTCTTGTGGCACTCTTGTATCCTTCTTTGTTCTATCACCTTTGAAGTGGCGATTTGGCGGAGTTCATGAACAGGCACACCATATATTTTTTCCTACAAAATGTTAGTGGACACATACCCGAAGGATTGCAATAATTTCAAACTATGGGCTATTATCCACTTTCTATTTGAAATTCATCTATGCTAACAAAGAGATGGTTTTGAGTTACTTTAGCACAGACATTATTTATCATGTTTTCTAACAACTTTTTATGGCACTTTAACATGGTTCAAGGCAAAGGTAACTTGCAACAAAAGACAATGTGAATGATATTTGATACTTACAATTCTTCCTTGGATGATGAATGTGCTATGTCTTTTGTGTGAAGTTGTTGGAGTACATCATATGCCTTGCTTCATCTCCGAAGTGTGTTAATCTCTTGACTTACCCAAATTGGATTTGAGAGTTTTAAAGGATTAGTCCAACAAAATAACCAATATCTACTAAAGAACAATTTTAGTTCAATAACCAAACTAGACTCCATGTCTAATTGGATTACGAGAGGACTTTTAACCTAAGCACCACGCTTACATTAAAAGCCCATAGAAGTACTCAATTGCAGCACTTCCAAAGCAAAGCATACTATACTAACTGTAGCATGAAAAGCACTGTAGAGATTTACTCAAGTGGAGATGAAAGAGTATGATCATGGTGTGGATTTTTTTAGATGCAGGCGACATGAATGCATGAAAGAAAGTAAACATGCAATGGATGAGCAAACAACAATAAGTGGAGTGGATGCATGAATATCTTAAAAAGTAGACATGCAGTGGGATGCAAGAATTTAAAAGATAAATACTCATAATTTTAAAGTCCATGAGCAAGACTATCTCACCTTTCTTGATCATACTTATCATGACTCACATAATAAAATTAATTTATGAGTGGTGCAGCATCTATGTTCGTCACTTGAGATGTGATTTGAATTCTTGTGACGATGACCTTTTCTCTAATCTACACATGGTTAGAAATAATATATATGTATATACGTAAACCCGTGAGGTGGCGGGGTTCCGAGTGTTGATGAATGTTGAATGTTTGAGGGACCCTGGGCTCTTCATTGTCTTGTGGAAACTTGTCGGAAGGTCGAAACGACATCTTTTGTCCTGTCTATTCCACAAATCAATAGAACAAGGGCTAATCCTACTAAAGCTAGTGATACACTAACTTAGCAGACATCAAGACATTATCAAAATCTTTACGCCAAATTACTTCCCGGCAATGGCGCCAAAAATGCTTGTTGGTATTTGTTAAGTGCAAAAAGAATATGAAAGATTCCGCAAGCGCACAGAATACCATTGTAGCATTTTACCGGGAGTAAACTAGGTATCGTTATTTATATTTTACCACAGGGAAGCAAGGGTTAAATAATCTAATAAATCACCATCATATATCTACTAACTTAGTAAACCAACTAGACTAAAACAGGGGTAAAAGATATATGATAGGATATATGTATAAGCACAAATAGGAGAATTAACTGATAAATGAGTAGCTAGCTATAGTGGGAGGACAACGGGAGAGATCTAGGTTCCTATGTTCTTCTCTACTACTTTGGTTCTATGATAACAGGGAGCTGGATAAGTATAGCGGTCACACAATAGCACTTTGGAGTAGCAGGTCCTTTCCGACTCTCGAACAATACTAGGAAGAAAGTAGTCGGGGAAGACTGCCGAAAGCTCTACGAAACACCAACCCGAACGTGGTGGAATACAAAGGCCGGACAGAGCTGTCACCTCTGGGGCTACCACAACTGTCCGTAGGATTGGGCTCAACCTCAGGTAACCTATAGTCTAGACACCATGCCTACACTATCAATTACTACTCTAATCACTATAGATAACTAGAGCACTCAATACGAGCAAAGATCCCATGCCAAAGAATAACAACTATACTAACCATCACAAAATGTATAAAAGTACATAGAGAAAATAAATATATATTGAAGTATAAGTCTTGCAAGAATAGATACAAAGACATACCCAATATCTGAAGACTTCTCTAGAACCGGAGCACAGCCCCGCTCTCTCTAACTCCCAACTAGATCTAATCTACTACATTGGAAATTCTAGCCCTAATTCTCTAGAGAAGAGAGGTCATCCATACGAGGGACGCCTTTATAACTCCATATGATAGATAAATGATGGCGCCTAGGGGGGGCCCTGGTCTTCTTATATAGGGCGCTCGGCCTGGCCCTCCTCCTTTAACAAGCGATGTGGTACTAAACTTTCCACCATATCTCATTAAAATACACATAGGCCTTAATGGACCAAAATCTGATTTGGGCCCAATTAATCCCGCAGCTCTTTTATAAGGAGTCTTTCTTTTATTGAAATCTCTTGATTTCGAACTCCAAATATAGCAAATAGTATATGCATTTCGATCAGCTCGACGAGATCTTCACAATGGTGTACTCCGTTCGTCATACCATTAATCCATGTGAAGTGCCACATCATTGATCCGTGTGATGTGCCATGTCATCAATCCGCGTGAAGTGCCATGTCATCAATCTAGGAGACAGACTCCCATTGGCTAGCAAGAGGGGGCGGCACCCAAGAAAGGTGGACGGCCACCCAGCCTCTATGATAGGTGGGCCCTCTTGCTTTGTCTCTATGTAAACATGACATGTGGGCCTTCCTCCTTTGTCTCTATGTAAACATGACATGTGGGCCATTTTTTGTCTCTTTTCTGGTAACCCCCTGCATAAAATAGATATTCACCAAAACTCATGGAATTCTGTCAGTGTAACCCCTATATCTAGATGTTATTTATGATTAGGTTCTTTTTCATGCTTAGTTGACGGTAAAAATTGACACTTAGTTGCCGGTAGTTCAAACGGTTGTTGTGGAACTGCGAGAACCGGCCGATCACCAGTGCCAACTCATCGTCTCCAAGAGCCTCCATCTGCTCCTCTGTAGCTGTGACCAAAGACGACAAAGGAAGAGAAAGCTGTGAAGGGTTAGTCAAAGAACTTGAACCTCCAGTACCTGAGACCAACGCCATGGTTGGGGCAGACGGATTCCTGATCCATGCTTGCGCCTGGTGATCAATCTCGGTGGACTTGAGCTTGCTGAACAGCTCATCCACGGTGAGAGGTGTAGTTAGGTGACTCTATGATAGCCGACACCTTTACCTCCTAAGCCCTCCGATCAAGATCATATAGTAACTTGAGTGCTCTCTCATGATCGTCATAGGGCATCTGAGGGTTGTTTGCCCTCATCTTGTTCACAATCGTCTGAAAGCGAGAGAACAGAGAGTCGATTGATTCACCATCAAGCTGCACAAAGTTCTCATATTCCCGCTTGTACATTTCATAGAGTCTGGTCTTAACATGGGCGGTGCCCTCATGATAGGCCTGCAGCCTCAACCAGATCTCACGAGCTGTCGCACAATTGGAAACACGCTCAAACTCAGTAGTGTTCAAAGTAGAGAAAAGCATGGTGCACGCGGTATTGTTCGCGCTGTGTTGGTGTTGACATTTATTAGCGCAATCACCAAAGATAGATAAAAAGTCTATCCCCGGCAACGGCGCCAGAAATGCTTGTTGGCATTTCTTAACGTCATCACTAGAATTAGCAACAACGCCAAGAAACACCAGTTGGTATTCTGCAACGTTTACAGAACAAGTCCGCAAGCGCACGGAAATACCGTTGTAGCATTTCACCCGGAAGTATTCAGGGTATCGTTATTTATATTTCCCAAAGGAAGGCATGGTATAAAAGAGTCTAATTTGGACATGAACAAGATAACAAGATTGCAAAGCAGACCAATACTCATAACAGGGGTAAAGTAAGATCGGTAGTTGGATAACTGACACACACACTCGAGCCAAACTCAAGGATAAAGATAAGAGAAAGAATAAAGAATAACCTAAACCGGAGCAGGCATTCCCACACAACTATGTTAGGATAACGGACGATCACACAAACATATGCATGTTAGTGAGATTCTACGTTAAGATTAGCCAGGGCCACTGCTAACTCACTTCGGGCACCGGATCGCACCTGGCTCCAGGTGATGCCGGCCTGTAGCTCTACGCCGTACCCGGACGTGGGGGATTACAAGGGACGGACAGGGCTGTCACCACCTGCCGCCTACCACCTCAACCGTGGAGTACGAGGCAAACGAAGGCAGCCTCTAGCCTAGACACCACGTCTACGCTAGCGACTACTGCTCTAGCGTCGTACAGGGTGACCCGTCTCTATCAGGGGCCCTCTACTAGAGCATCCGCCACGGGGACGGACGACGAACCCGCAAGCCAACACTAACCAAGACTACGCTTAAGATAGATCTCAATATCACAACCTAGTTCTAGGTCTAAGCATGCATGCACTGATGTCAAACATTAGGTTCTATATGATAAGATCAAAACATGTAAACTATATTCTAGTTCATATGCTAAGATCACATCATAAGAACTATGCTCTAGTTCTACAACATGACTATACTAAGAACAAGAACATCTAAGAACTAGAACAATAACATCTAGAACAAGAACAAGAACAAGAACAAGAACATCTAGAACAAGAACATATGAGAACAAGAACGAATAAGACAAACCTTGATATTACTCATACCGAGATCCTCCTAGAGGTTCAAGCTCTCCAACGAGGCTTGCCTTACTCCACTACATTGCTAAAACTACTAAAGAAGAAGATACAAGTGGAGGGAGAGAGACTCTAATGTGGTGTGTGTTGAGAAATGATTTCTTCTCCCCTTTTATAGTTCAACTAGGATGGTTCGGCATAGCTACACATGGAAACACCCTGGAACCGCCACAAGGAACCGCTATAGCACCTTCCAAACGAAGCTTGGCCCGATTGGTTCCCACGCTGGCGTGCTCGTTCCCTTGGCGCGAGCGCGCCAAGGGTGGCTCTGCTGGGCCTCATCTTTTGCAGGCTTGTGGGCCTCGTCGTTAGCTTCCCAACGCATATTTGTTTGCTTCAATCGGAGTCCGTATGAGCGAGATATGGCCCGTTTACTGAGACCCACTCATCCAGCCCGAGATGAAACTCGACCGTGATTTGGTGTTTGGGCTCTGCCACTCCCATGTCACTGGTTTTGCCCAGAATTGCCAGATCGGTGGGCTATGCTCTTTGACCCTGTCACGCTTTGTAGAAAAGCGTGTTTTCTTTATAATTCCTCTTGTATTTGGCTATAATCCCCGCAAGTGTCAATTCTACCTATACAAGTGGAATTCGGTCAATAGCAAAAGTATATGTGTATAATAATAAATAATTCTCCCTTTTAGTCTTATATTGGTGGTATAAAATCGTCGATAAGGACCGCCAACAAGATCCCGCAAGCTTCCCCTTTGCTCGTCCCGAGCAAAGCTGGGCTTTAGGTTGTTGATCAGGAGTTGCTACTATGCCGATCATGTTTCAAATATACAGAGTTCATAACAAAGTTTTCTACTGCAATTTGAATAAATCGGCATTCTATCCACCCCGTTATTATCCCGAAACCGAATGGGGCTTTTCAACCTTTCCCTGTCTTGGGCGATTGCAAAGTAGAATAGGATTCACGCATCTTGCTTATCATTCACCCTAAGATCAACCGTCTATCTCGGAGGGTTTTGAAATTTTTTGTAAAATAAAGCACAAGTTCCTCGTATGATTCTCTCAATCGCTCAATGTGTATGAAATCCTCACCAAAGGCATCTTGAGATTAGCCTTCTTCCTACCACTAAAAAACTGAGAGTGGAGTTTTGGGTAGGTATGTAAGTGGGTATACTTGTATCACATATATTGTAAGGTCAAGGATCGAACCTTACGGAGATTAAGCCATACACCTTGAATGAGATGTGCAAGTGTGTGGGATGGAAAAATGGTTCCTAACTTTATGTAGTATTTTTGGCTACTCTTATGCATCATGATTCTCTCTTTATTGGTGGACGGGGATTTTGGGAGAGCATGGGCTATGAGGAGTACACTAAGGATCTATATTTTTCTTTCTTATCCTTTTTTATCTTTCTTCCTTTATTTTTTTCTTTTTTTTCTTTTTTTTCTTCTCTTTTTTTTAACGGGGGACCTATAATTTCCCGTTTGTCTACTTAATGGGACCCTTGTCCTCTTATGTGCCCTTTGGCAAATTTTTTTTTTGAAAGGACAAATAAGCATAGCCCATAGCTCTCTTCTGGAGTATGAAGAGCGCATGAGGAGAGAGATCTCATGATTTAAATGCACAGAGCAGATTTTGGTGACTACGGATGCGCGGTTCTCGTGATAAGAGCCGGTGTCTTTATTTAGTGGACTCGGTGCGCAACTCCCGTAAGAGTTGGCATTTTTGGTAGAATGGATGCATGTTTGTGCGCGACTCTCGTGGTAAGAGTCGGCAGTTTATTTGATGGGTGCAAGTGAATCTCAATCATGGGTGTAAGATCATAATCTCGCGTCGAAATAACGATCCGACCGAACTCAATGTTCGAACAAGCAACGTATGAAGGTTTTTGTACTAAAGATAAATCATATGGCTCTGGTGGGAATTTCATAATCATTGAGGAACTTATGTTTTTATAGTTTTGAAATAAAACCTCCGACGTCAAGTCTTTCTCAAAGCAAAGTCATAGCGGTGTCTATGGCACTATATCATACCGAGCAATAACTTAGACAATTTCAAGTGTATGCAACCCATTAGCTCGGGTTTTTAGGATGAGACATTCTTAGCCGATAAACCCAAACTTTAGAGAAAGCTCGATTATGAATTGAGTACAAGAAAAAGATGAGACAGAGCAACTATTCATCATATCAACAAGGGTAGAACTAAATATTTTTATAACACATATAAAGAGAGTGGAGAAAATAAATCATACCTCATCTTTTTATAAGATAAACAATTTATTCATAGAAATTTGAGATACGAGTTACCTTTACGGGTCCTCCCCAAGCTAGCTTCCGACTTACCTTTAGCTTGGAATGCTTTTGCTAGCTGGTGCATGCTTTGGCATGATTCTCGGTTCATTGCCTCCTTTGAGCATGCTTAGAAGGTCCCCTCCCCCAAGCTTGTCTTGTGGTGACATCGAGACAAGAGGACAACATACTTGGGTTGAAAGGTTTATTATTATTATTTTCTTGTTGTTCACCGAACAAATATTCATCTCTGTTGTCATCTCCAAGACTTACCCTCATAAGATTTATAAATTCCTGCAGGGGTTAGTCCATATGACCCACCAAAAATCTATACTGGCAGCTTTGGTTCAAAGATCAAACTAGACACCATGTCTAATGTGATCTAGGTAGACAACTTAATCTAAGCACCATGCTTAAATTCAAGAGCCTATGGAAGCATGATTTTACATCCAAACTTCAAACTAAGCACCATGCTTAATTTAAAAGATGCACAACCAATACTTCCAAACCAAAACTATACAACATAGAAATTGGAGGCATGAAAAGATATAAACAAGATTCATCCAACAGAGGTGAGGCAATGCATAGGTGAACAAGATAACCCAAGGGGGTTTCTTTTTTAAAGAAATGTTCAGCCAACTTTTATTCAAACTCGAACAAGGCTAGAAAGATCATGCCTTGCCTTGTCTCCAACATGGATTACTTCTATTGCTTATGATAACAACTCGAAGTTCATTAATCAAATTTTAACACCAAGTCAAAATTTGATTAAAGAAGACTATTCTAATCTAAGCACCACGCTTAAATCAAAATGGTCTATGGATGCATCTATAGAATGCACCCAAACCGAAGCATTAGCATAAACAAAGGAAGCATGATTTTTATTTCTATGGAGACAAAAGTGAGAAAATGAGTTGGTGAACTTTACCTTTGCATACCTAAGAGTTGCTACCGCGACATACATGTATGAAACATCAAAGTTGTCTGCTGTTGGTATGATGGCTTTGCCCAGGTGAACGTCGAGACCAGCCCACACATAGCCCATTGTGTTTGGGCCATGGGCCTTGACAAGCTTGTAGCAAAGGCTTGAGGTGAGCCCTTCTTGCTCGTCAAAGCAATGTTGGGTGGAGTTGTGCAGCCCAAAGGTATTTCTCCTTGGTTATGGGGGCCATCCTCTCCTTTCCTCTCCTCCAATTTTTTTTATTTCCCTATTTTTTTTTGCATAATATATATTTTTTTCTTTTTTTTCAGCACTCTTTTTTTCTATCTCTTTTTGTTTTCAATTTTCTCTTACTCTTTTTTTTAAACAAGGTAGAGCCAACATCTCTATTATTTTTTTCTTCCTCTTTTTTTTTTTTACCAAGAGGCCTTATGGTTGGACTTTCGTCATCCTCCGCCACACTTAGACTTTTGTGTGGAAGTCTAGTGTGGAGAGACTAGATCACCAAAGGCATCAAAGCATTTATCTGATGTGACTCTTGTGTCTTCATGTATCATATGTCCCTTGTTCTTCTTAATCTCCACCCGAAATGGATAGCGACCAAGAATACCCAAAGGTGCATACTAACATGAAAACATACCTTTGCCTTATTGGTAAGGGAAAATAATTGTTTTTTTTCTTTTTATGATAATCCGGTGTACCTCCCGGTTGCTTGCTTTATGGTCATAAGCTCGACCTCCAAAAACTAGGACGAAGTTTGTAGCCGTAAGCTATGATTGGCTTCCATCGACATGGCTAAAGAACTTGTCCCAAGAAGGAGAGATTTTTTTTTTGGTTTGGCATAATTTTTCAAAGATCACATGCAGTAGTTTTCAAACAGGTGATCAAACATGTCGTTTAATCAAAGTAGGCAATTCAATCTAAGCTCCATGCTTAAATTGAGAAACCTATGAAGATATGATCGTGCACCAATCATACTCCAAACCGAAACATACTTCATGCAAAAATTTTGAAAATAAACCAAGGTTTTAATAAAATATTTTTTTTGTGCAAAGAAAAATATTTATACTTTGATTTTGTAAAAAGGATAACTCAAAACTAGTAAAATAATTTTTATATAAATATATATTTTTTTTAAAACCAAAATATTTTTAAAAAATAGTTTTATAAAATAGTTTTTTTTTCTGTTATGAGCAAGGGCTACAAAGACAAGCAAGTTATCATGAACATGTCCTCATAAATTCTTTTAACCAATGCCTTCCCGCAAGAACGGCGCTAGAAATGCTTGTTGACATTTCTTAGCGCAATCACCAAAGATAGATAAAAAGTCTATCCCCGGCAACGGCGCCCGAATGCTTGTTGGCATTTCTTAACGTCATCACTAGAATTAGCAACAACGCCAAGAAACACCAGTTGGTATTCTCGCAACGTTTACGTAACAAGTCCGCAAGCGCACGTAAATACCGTTGTAGCATTTCACCCTAAGTATTCAGGGTATCGTTATTTATATTTCCCAAAGAAAGGCATGGTATAAAAGAGTCTAATTTGGACATGAACAAGATAACAAGATTGCAAAGCGTAGACCAATACTCATAACAGGTAAAGTAAGATCGGTAGTTGGATAACTGACACACACACTCGAGCCAAACTCAAGGATAAAGATAAGAGAAAGAATAAAGAATAACCTAAACCGGAGCAGACATTCCCACACAACTATGTCAGGACAACGGACAATCACACAAACATACGCATGTTAGTGAGATTCTACATTAAGATTAGCCAGGGCCACTGCTAACTCACTTCGGGCACCGGATCGCACCTGGCTCCAGGTGATGCCGGCCTGTAGCTCTACGCCGTACCCGGACGTGGGGGATTACAAGGGACGGATAGGGCTGTCACCACCTGCCGCCTACCACCTCAACCGTGGAGTACGAGGCAAACGAAGGCAGCCTCTAGCCTAGACACCACGTCTACGCTAGCGACTACTGCTCTAGCGTCGTACAGGGTGACCCGTCTCTATCAGGGGCCCTCTACTAGAGCATCCGCCACGGGGACGGACAACGAACCCGCAAGCCAACACTAACCAAGACTACGCTTAAGATAGATCTCAACATCACAACCTAGTTCTAGGTCTAAGCATGCATGCACTGATGTCAAACATTAGGTTCTATATGATAAGATCAAAACATGTAAACTATATTCTAGTTCATATGCTAAGATCACATCATAAGAACTATGCTCTAGTTCTACAACATGACTATACTAAGAACAAGAACATCTAAGAACTAGAACAAGAACATCTAGAACAAGAACAAGAACAAGAACAAGAACATCTAGAACAAGAACATATGAGAACAAGAACGAATAAGAGAGACCATGATATTACTCATACCGAGATCCTCCTAGAGGTTCAAGCTCTCCAACGAGGCTTGCCTTACTCCACTACATTGCTAAAACTACTAAAGAAGAAGATACAAGTGGAGGGAGAGAGACTCTAATGTTGTGTGTGTTGAGAAATGATTTCTTCTCCCCTTTTATAGTTCAACTAGGATGGTTCGGCATAGCTACACATGGAAACACCCTGAAACCGCCATAAGGAACCGCCATAGCACCTTCCAAACGAAGCTTGGCCCGATTGGTTCCCGCGCTGGCGCGCTCGTTCCCTTGGCGCGAGCGCGCCAAGGGTGGCTCTGCTGGGCCTCATCTTTTGCAGGCTTGTGGGCCTCGTCGTTAGATTTCCAACGCATATTTGTTTGCTTCAATCGGAGTCCGTATGAGCGAGATATGGCCCGTTTATCGAGACCCACTCATCCAGCCTCGAGATAAAACTCGACCGTGATTTGGTGTTTGGGCTCGCCACTCCCATGTCACTGGTTTTGCCCCGACTGCCAGATCGGTGGGCTATGCTCTTTGACCCCGTCACGCTTTGTAGAAAAGCGTGTTTTCTTTATAATTCCTCTTGTATTTGGCTATAATCCCCGCAAGTGTCAATTCTACCGGTACAAGTGGAATTCGGTCAATAGCAAAAGTATATGTGTATAATAATAAATAATTCTCCGTTTTTAGTCTTATATTGGTGGTATAATAATAAATAATTCTCCATTTTTAGTCGATAAGGACCGCCAACAGTTGGTCAATCCGAGCCCGAGTGACTCGGTTCGCAAGAATCACATAATCAGCATTCTCAATGATTTCCCAAATACTTGAATCTATTCCCCGAAGATGCGCGAGACATGCGAGATCTTCCAATAGGGGTAGTTCGTGCCATCAAACTGAGGCGGCTTGCCTATTCCACGGTTTGCCATGATGTCGCCTTCGAGGATCACAAACCGATTAAGGTAGAGTGATCCTTAACCGGCTCTAATAACAATTGAAGGACCGGTAACGGCGACCAGAGGGGGTGAATGGGAGCCTCAAAATTTCTTTTGAAACTTTGGGTCCTCGGATCGACAAACTACCCCAAAAAGCGATACACCAACTGGTGGTGATCACGACCCTATTGAGGAGGTGGATGTTCTCAAGGAACACAAATGGATCACCACAAGAGTAGCGGAAGAAACGGTAGAACAATCGGAGCACAAACAACCGTGAACCGAGAAAAACAAGACCGTCGCCAGAGAGGTGGACTATCTCGGGTCCGGTCCGGACTGTCCGGATGCCAAACTGTCCGTGGGTTACGGGCTGGACTCATCCGCGCTCGGACCGTCCAAGTAACAAGGCCGACCATCCGCGGGCAAAACCCGGAAAACCAACCGAAGCGAACCAGCTTCGACACGGTTCGAGGAGGACCGGGACCGTCCGGCAACAAAGTGATTGTCCGCGGATCAAAACTGGAAAAATACACCGAATGCAAACGGAGTTCTCGACACGCTCGGAAAACCACCGTCGGACCGTATGAGTGTAGAGGTCGACCGTCCGCGGGCAAAACTGAAAAACACCAACGAAAGAATAGTTTCGGACACCGATCGAAAATCGACTTCCGCGGACCGTCCGCGCCCAGGGCCGGACTGTTCGAGGGCAAAACCGAGAAAAACACACCGACTCGAACCAGCTTCGACACGAAACTCGAGCACGACCGGCGGACTGTCCGTGGAGGAAGCCCGGACTGTTCGCGACCCGGACTGTCCGTGCTTACAAGGCTGGACTGTCCGCGATGCCAGAAACAGATCGCCCGAAAATCGCCACTTGCAAAGATTCGTCCTGATCTCTCTCAAATCTGAACCCCCTGCAATCAAACTTGGTACAAGTGATCTATAGGTAGTGGGTGAGCTATCTCTAAGAGGTCATGCTCAATTTGGAGAGAATCGAAAGAAATTGAAAAGGGGGCCGAGAAAACCGTTCTTGAGACAACTGGAGACAAAAACGCCTAGATCTTTGATCTCGTGAGGAACTAGCAATTTTCCTTCGGTGGAATAGTCTACTCACTTCATAGATCGATCTAGCGCAAAAAGAATGGATCAAATCGGTCATGAAATGAAGAAATCACACCGAGAACTAGAGGGGGAGAGGGGAACTCGGGATGAACAAGCAAGAACACAAAACCAATCACGTACAATCCATGAATCCAAAAGCCCGAGAGGGCACGGACACACTACGGGGATGCTCTTCCCACGAACGAACACTACAAGGTTTGCAGTGGACCTCACTCACAGACAGAAACTACAGACTGGGAAACCCTAAAGGAGAAAACTGCAAAATGAGAGAGGTGAAGGAGGAAGGAAACCCGTCATCCTTATTTATGGGCACTATTACACATTTCCTTTTTGCCCTTGGATACACAGAGAGCCAAACCACTTAGCCAGGGGCATAAGGGTCCAACTCAGACTTCACTTCATCCGACGGCCACCGCGCCTTCTCACCGATAGCCTCGCTTACACGCGATCTCCCCGATAACGCCACGTGCCGTCCGTCCGCATCAGGACCTCCGCCCAGGTTTTGAGGCGCAAACCCTGGAAACCCGCCGCCGATGGTTTTGAGGTGAAATCACCAAACTCTCCGCGAGTAGCGTAGCCCATACGCATCCCCCACCGTGTACACTTGCGCTTGTCGATGTCCCAGCTGTCAGCCACCGCGGCTGGCCTCCGGCTTCAAGGTCCCTCGGTCCAAGCCTCACGTCCGCCCTTCACCGCCGCCGGTCCGTCGCCACGGCACGTCCTACTTGGCATTCACCGCACCATCCGACCACCGCCTCCGAGCTCGACACCTGCACAACATAAGCCAAGAGACACCGTTGTTTGACACAAAGCCGCATGTCATGGTTAGTAAGACACACCCACACACGCTATTGTGTTGGCATGTTGACAATCACTTCATCACAAAAGCCGCTACACAATGGCTATAGAAAAGCCATGTGTCGCACCACAAGACCCTAGAACAGAGACCACAACTTCAAGAGTCAACGGCGAACAAGAAGTGATTGTGTGCTTGTGCCTTCAATTCGTCTCTGTGGAAGAAAGGAAGAAGCTGATTGTCTACCTAGACATCCACGCTACTAGCGGATTAGAAAGGAGCGAGAAGAAAGGAGGAAAGATTTGTTTAATAGTGGGAGCAGGTGACCAGAATAACTCTATATTTTACTGGACATTATTGTACATTGTTATTGTTGATCATGTTGTTTATTCACAGTAGTGGGACAGCTCGAAGTTGAAGAGCCTTGAACACGATGAGACCGTCTAACCCAGGTGGCCACGTGTCTAGAGTTACAAGTGGATGCGTGTGTTAGTGTTGGGCTTTCGTGTTTTTTTTTTTCCTTTTTGAGTGTTTTTGTTTTTTGACCCAATGACGGAACATAGTAAAGCCGTTCGAGATGTACGTCAAACACACACCTCCACAGATTATCAATGAAGAAATGTTCATTCAAAATGATTATTCAATTTAAAATAGAATTATCAAACATCAAGTTGTTCGCTCAAACTTATCAGCCGTGCTTATGAGCGATGGTACAATAATTTTTTTTTACACCAAAACAACATTAGCCGGCTAATCAGCCACATAGACCATCAAACGGATCAACATAGTACATGATCGTGCCATGCATTCTAATTCGTTGTAACACTATACTCTACTCCATGCCTAAACACTTAACTCATACATTCATGGGAGATAGTGGACCATATGGAAATATTTCATAGTCCAATTCATTTTGAAATCGAATTCTGCACTGTGCTTGGACACCCTACTCTAATATATATGTACAAAACACTAGAGAGATTGAATACTACGTTAGGTCTCATCGGACGGTTGTGAGCAATGAAGGACCGAGACATGTGGCTTCTTTCGACGTGGCCTCAGCCGCCTTTGATGACTCGCCAGCTTATGTTCCTATCTTTGCTGATTTCCATTGGGCCATGGACAGTTCGAACGACAACCGTAGGTGGACGCCAATATTGCTCTTGATCGAAGTGTTCGAGCTAAGGCAGGTCACCAAACTGACCAAATGATCGAAGAATAGTGGCAGTAGCCAAGCAAAAGGAAAAAAATGGACGAAGCTCTATTCAAAGTAATTGAAATCGTTGTTCATCATTCTCTTACACTATCCCTTGAGGTAATCCTACCCCAACACTTCGAGCAAAGCAAAATATAAGCCTCTCATTAGCAAATCTACCCTACTAATGTACCATCTTTTCTTTCCTACGTCCACACAAGAAAACGTCCCCCGCCGAGAAGGCTACTATCCATCCACCCGCAGAAAAGTGTACGTAAAAACAACACATTTAAAATGAACCATCCAGATCTAATCTAAGTCTTCTCTCTCTTTACTCATTACACAATCAAGGACCTGGATCGAGTGTATCAAATCCTCCTCGTTCTCCCCACGCCCGCGCCGAGACCAGCGCACACAATACGCAGCTGCAGGTTCGATTCCTCGCCACCTTCTTTTTCTCGAAAAAGTCATCGACGCTACTAAGCAGACGCACGTGGGATTCCTTCTGTCCTTCCCTTCCTAGGGTTTTGGCTGGCGGCGGACGAGGCAGACGCGGCGCATGTCGCCATAATGGGGAAGGACTGATGGCCGTCGTGGTGCCAGGATCCGTGGGGATGGACTGCTGGAGCAAACGTGAGTACCTCCCCGAGATCCTAATCTGCAAACACTTGATCTGGATCTCCCAATTCATGCTTGAGTTATATATGGTTGTCAAATATGGATTATATCCTTTGATCCTAATCTGCAAACACTAGGCCGTGTGCGCGCTCAAGGCCGGCGACGGCACGTCCCACGCCAAGGTGGACGCCGCGGTCGAGGCATCATTGGGATCTACGACTACGAGCCGCCTGGGTGCTGCGTCAAGGCTAACTTGCTTTCGTTCTTGCTTCTTGTAACACCCCAACTTTTTAACAAATAATTAATGACAATTAAATAAATGGTATGTTAGCTTCACGGCATCAAGCCAGTAAATTGATACACCGTGATGTGAAAATACATAAATCATATGTTAATTGTTGGAACTAATTATGTACATATGCAAATAAATATAGCTTCAATAAATACAAAACCTTTCTCCCCCAAACATCCAGTTACAATGAAGTAGTACATGTCACTGCAGCTACAAGAGCTGCCATACCCTCTAGAAGAAGGCCATCCAATCCAGTGAAGCCAACTAAACAACCACACCAAGAGCCACAAAGATCCACAACACAACTTGTAAGCCGGCATGGGCAGCCATGCCCTTCTAGAAACCGGCCAACCAATCTGGCAGCAGCAGCTAAGCAAGCACACCATGTAGAGCCTTGACCAGCCATGACTTGGATTAAAATATGTTAGGAGAGTGGAGGGAAGTAGTAGAAAAGGGGTTCGGTAAAACTAGAAGCCCCATCGAAGAGTAGTAGTAGCATTCATTTCATGGTTCACTCAAGTTTGAGAGTTCCAGAAGACACCTCGTGCATTCCTTGCTTGAGAAGAAGAACACCAACTCTTCCACTAGCGCCACCATAGTGACCTGAACAATTAGAGAGATTGGCATGGGAGTGAGAGGAAGGGAATTGACCAACCAAGGGAGAGAAGAGGCCAAGTGAATCGAGGAGCACCTTTGCAGCAGCCAAGATCCACAA
This sequence comes from Themeda triandra, assembly GCA_018135685.1. Lineage (NCBI taxonomy): Eukaryota > Viridiplantae > Streptophyta > Magnoliopsida > Poales > Poaceae > Themeda > Themeda triandra. The sequence continues at coordinate 33,093 of JAENPR010000410.1, read as the reverse complement.
GGGGAATGAGTGCTTGTTGAGGGAGCACAATTTTTGAGACTGGAGCTGATGAGCGTCACCATGGTCAAGGTGAGGTTTTATTTCACGTGTACATCCTAGAGAACCTTTTTCTCTCCTCTATCAAGAGCACGACCTGCCATGGAAGTAGATATCTTGACTGTACTAGCAGAGCACAGCCAGCCAAGGTAATATAAATAGAGTGAAATGCACCACAGGTCCATGGACTTGCAGGCCTGTGTCAAATAGGTCCATGGACTTTGAAAACGCTCATCTGGCCCCCTGAACTTTGGTCCGCGTTCACCGGAGGCCCAAAACAGCTTTCAGAGCGGTTTTGGCCGAAGTGGGCCTGCCAGCGTGGCCCGGACCCGCCTCCCAGGTCACGTGAGCGGCACGTGCAGCCGGTTTGGGCGAGGCACATTAGCATTTAGGCCCCCCAGGAATCTTCCCCTCTCATCTTGCTCTCCCCTGTCTTCCTCGCGTTCGTCGCGGACGCGGGAAGCCACGGGACGGCGCGCGCGGAGTGAGCGGGATAGGTCCTCATCGGGCGGCGATCGACGGCTTCGCGTGAAGATAGTGACGAGAAGTGGGCTACTTCATCCGATTGGGAGGCATCGGCTTGAAGAGGAGCACCACGATGGTCTTCAAGCGGCGGCGGGAAGGGTAGCCGCCCGCATTATGGTGAGTTCTTCAAAGACCAAATCTTTACTGCATTTGTGTTGATTGGAGTGTAGATTTCGTGTAGGATGTCGATTGCGCCGCTTCTTTGCACTTTTTTTGTAGTATAGGGTTTGTGAGTTCGAAATGCAAAGGATTGTAGGAGCCCTAATTTTGTTAGTTTAATCAAATGTAGGTGATGATAATGACAAGTTCTCTGTTGAGATTCACCATTCTGGGTTGCTTATTGGTCGTGGGAAACTCCGTGTGTATGCTGATGAGAAGGTGGACTTTTTTTATTATCTGTCAGCACGTTCTTGGTGTCTGCAGTGGTTTGAGAAGCTCAATTTTGCTCTTCATTATCCCAAGAACCCTGCTCTGCATGTGTATTGGCTGCTTCCTGGAAAAGAGTTTCCAGATGGTCTTAGGCTGATTCTAACCGAGGAGGAGGCAAAGCGGTGATGGTAGCTATGGTGGACAGGGTGAAGCAACTAGTGTTATATTTTGATCATGATGGATGTGCATATAAATCGACTTTTGGGATGATGTAGTGGCTAATCCTGTTGCATCCCCGCCCAAGGTCTTCAGCCCTTCCAAGTACGTAATGAGTGAGAGTGATAATGAGGCGTAAAACATTCAGCGAGGAAGCAAAGTGCTTGATGAACAATTTGATGATGACAAGTGATAGTGAGAGCTCGATCTCGGTGACTTCAATGACAAGTGACTATGAAATAGGAGATGATGAGGGCCTATTTGATGACAATGAGGACCATGCAGCTGTAGGCGAGGGAAAAAAAGAGCCAGGGGTCGAAACCAGCTCCTACAACATATGAGGGGAAGGAATTGATTGTGCACTCGTCTTAGGGATGATGAGGAGTCAACTCAAGATGAGGAAGATGGGCTGGAGTTACCGTAGTCGATAATGAATCAAAAACCAGATCTCATGTCAAAGTGTTTCGTGCAAGAGGATTTGGTGAATCCAAAGGTTCAAACCAGGGATGAGGTTTGAGTCAAGGTGCAGCTGTTAAGAAAGGCTATCAAAGAGTATGGTCTCGATCCACGAGTAGAGGTCGGTTTCGGTAAAAATGAGAGGGAAAGGGTTACACCGTGTGTTGCAAAGGCAATTGTCCCCGGAAGCTACATGCTTCATCGCACAAGAGAGTGAATTCAATGGTCATTAAGACATACGGTAAAACACACATGCCATAAAAAATGGGTGCTGAAGTCTTGCAAAGTGCTAATTGGCTTGCGAGAAGTATTTGGATTCATTTAGAGCCGACAAGAGCATGTCTATCAACAACTTTGCAAGAGTAGTGCAAAAAGATTGGAACTTGACACCTTCTAGGTCCAAGCTAGCTAGAGCAAAAAGGTTGGCTTTGAAAGTAATAAATGGTGATGAGGAACAACAAGACAACATGTTATGGAAGTATGCAAATGAGTTGAGGAAATCAAACCCAAACAAAGCTTCTTCCTAAATCTTGATGGCAACCTGTTCAAATCTCTCGTATGTTTCACTTGGAGCCCGCAAAGTGGTTTCCTAGCTGCATGTAGGCCCCTCATATGCTTGGATGGATGTCACTTGAAGACTAAGTATGGGGGAATCATGCTCACAGCTGTTGGGATTGATCCAAATGATTGTATCTACCCCATTGCATATGGTGTTGTTGAGGTAGAGTGCTTGGAGTCTTGGAAATGGTTCCTGGAAACATTGAAGGAAGACCTAGGCATACGTAATACATATCCTTGGACAATCATGACCGACAAGCAGAAGGTGATAATGAATCATTCCTTTCACAATTATAGTTGTTTGAAAGCAGTTTGTTTGACTGACAATCATGACTAATAGTTCATCTTACTTATGCAGGGACTAATTAAAGTTGTTGCTACTATTTTCCCAGAATCTGAACACAGATTTTGTGTTAGGCATTTGTATTCAAACTTTCAGCAGAGCTTCAAAGGTGAGAATCTCAAAAATGCTTTATGGAAATGTGTTAGATCAACTACTACACTGCAGTTTGAAAAGAACATGGGTTGCAGCCACAGGGCAACATGGCAAGTGCTAGTAATGTTCATCACTCGAAGAGGCATCAACAAACAAGATCAACCATATGAATTTGACCACAACTTTGGTGAAGCACTAATTTCTCGTGTACTTAAAAAGGCACTTCCTTTTCACTTCATTATATACTACAACATGGTGTAATCTGATGCCTTTTGCCGATTTCACCGCATTGTGAACAAGGAGCGAGACACCTTTTGCTATGCTGGCAGGACATACAACTCTGTCAAGCCAGCCACTTCTGTCACAGCTCACACAAGAAATCAACTTCCCTTTATCACAGCTGGTAGCAGATACAACTATGTCAAGGCTTGATGCAGAGGTAAACACATCTTCAACTACCTTTGCCTTCTTTTGGCTTCACTGCTACTTTGGCTTCCATTATGTGTAACTTATTTTTGTGAAATAGGCTTCACTGCTAGCAGCAAGGAGGGTTCAACCAGCTGGGCTACCTGATTCAAGCTTTGTGATGTCAAACATCCCAGCTGGAAGACTCGTGCCTCCAACTACAGCTACAAAACCTGGTCAAGCTGCAATAGCAAAAGCAAGGGCCACTGCCTCAAAAGCTAAGAAGCCCAAGAAGACAAACTAAACAAAGAGCAAGTTCATCTTTTGTTTGTCAACTTTTGGAAAATGTACAGAAATGCCCCAATGACAGTTTTATGGGTGCTTTCTCATCTTTTGGTTGTTAAATAGGGCTAACATTAGGAAACTGGATGGATGCTAGAAACTATGGCACCCAAATCTTTTGTATATATGATACATAGATGCATCACTGTATGATGCTTCTTTTGCTCAGTCTATATATATCTGTGTTCTGTTAATTCAGAGTTGGTTATTTGGCAAGAATTGAAATTTCATCACACATAGCAACTTCAACTTCTATTACACATTAACAAAATACACTTGTTAGTCCTTACAACTCACACCAGCACTAACACAGAACAGATACATGAGTGGAGTCTGTACATTATATCATAATGATGCTCACTTCACCAACAACACAATGAGCATCAGGAACTGAAGTACAAGCATGGCAACACACACAGCACAAATAACTCGAAGCAGCAGCAATTTATCTTCTTCCCCTGGTACCTCCTTCTTCATCTTTGCTGGCACAGCTGGACATGACTCATCGAAGAAAGGATCTCGATGATTCTCGCTCTAACATTCAAGGTTGAAGTGCTCCTTCTTCTATCGCCCCCATCGTGCCGCGAGTAGCCCTTTCCCCCGGCCAAGTCCTGGAGGTGCTCCAAATACTCATCTTCCCAGTAGAAAAACGGGCACCCAAGTTCCTCTACACGTCAAAATCACAAGAATGTCAAACAAGAACAGCAAGCAATCACCGAATCAACAAACCCTAACTCACCTTATGGAATGGACAACAAGAGAAGATGGCCCCCAAGCTATGCTTCGTGGGACACACGCCTCACCACACGGCGGCGCCGCATTCGGAGCGAGAAGATGAGGGGGAGAACCCGACCCCGGGGCCGCCATTCCCTTGCTGCGCCATGGCTCTCGGCCGCCGGGTGCCGCGCGCGCAGAAAAGAGGGGAAGAGAGCAGACTGGATTCGGTTGGAGGAGAGCAAGATGAGAGGGGAAGATTCCTGGGGGGCCTAAATGCTAATGTGCCGCGCCCAAACCGGCTGCACGTGCCGCTCACGTGACCTGGGAGGCGGGTCCGGCCACGCCGGCAAGCCCACTTCGGCCAAAACCGCCTCGAAAGCCGTTTTGGGCCTCCGGTGAACGCGACCAAAGTTCGGGGGGCCGATGAGCGTTTTCAAAGTCTATGGACCTATTTGACACAGCCTGCAAGTCCATGGACTGTGGTGCATTTCACTCATATAAATATGTTTTGGGCCAAGAAAGATATGCCAACTATTATCAAAACTCATGCCAAAAGGATAATAGCCTGACTTCTTAGTTTTCCACATCTAATAACAGTGACGGTATGTCCAGGATGCAAGAAGAATGATGAACTACATTACCAGAATAAGGCCTAACTAGTATTTTCTTTAGCACAAGCATACACATGATAATCCTATATCTCAACCTGGGATAAAATTTATAGCCCAAGAAACTCCACATCTAGCAACACACAGGCTGTAATCTCGAGTTACAGGCTAGATGAACTAAGCACAGGAAGCACAGATTTCCAAATCGATCCCTGCACACCACCACACGGCAGCACCACGGTCTTCTTGGCTAGCCTGGTCTGCCCCAGCTCGTCATCTCGGTGGAGCACACCATCGCCGCCGCCCAACCTGTACACCACACAGAGAAAGGGATCGAAGGGTAAAATTAGTATATGGCAGCCATAGTTCCCATAGATCGATTCTGGAATAGAAATATTTAGGAATCCCCAACCTTAGTGATCGATTCGGGGTGGATTGCTTGGGCTCCATGGGCAGCAGGAAGGGAGAAAGGGAAGAGAGAGAGAGAGAGAGAGAGAGAGAGGGACACGAGAAGAGCCTGGAGGGTGGGCGTGTGTTAGTGCTTTTGGGCTTGGCATTGAGCACTTGGGCTGGCACTAGTACTAGTTTTGGGCACTAGATGGCCTACAGGTGTTTAGGCCACGTGAGGGTCAAAGAGCTTGACAATACTAGATTAATTTAATGATTGACTAAGCACAGCTATGCACTATTCTTCTATAAATCACAACATAATTAGTACTTAGCACTAGGATGCTTTTCTTGACCGCAGGATGAACAAATAGTCACGTAGGTGCGTGTGTATATATATTTATGTATTCTCTTCTTTGTTTTAAATGTCAATATATATATAAATATTAGGGATATGAAGGCGCGCCATCTAGGCGGCCTCCCAGTGTATCCACGTAGGCTTCATTTGAGTGGTACGTTGGATAGAGAATGCATGGCTCAGATGAAATGCATTGATGAATGGAGCAAGTGGACAGATAAATGCACAGGACACATGCAAGTTAGGCACCGTCCATTGCATGTCAAGAATATGTGCATGCATGCAACCTGAGCAATGCATAGCATACATGCTACGCGCCGCACCGCCCTGCCTAACTTTGTCTCATCCTCCTCACCTTATCCTACAAGCAACAGCAGCAGCACAGCAACGCCATTACGACAAGCTGTCGAGCGTTGGCCCAGCTTCCCCGCGGCCATCGTCTACAAAACCTGAAGCCGAGCTTCCTCCACCCAGCAGCACGCTCAGCTCGCTCACTTGCTTGCCTTCTAGCTCTCGCTTCGCCACGCCTCGCGTATACCGTATACAGCCGTGCGTGCGAGCCGAACCCGACCTTCATAGCAGGACGAGCTGAGCAGCTCATGAGCACCCCCTTGCTCTTCCACTCTTTCTGTTGCCTTCTTCCAGCTCCTCTCATGCCATCCCGAGCCACCCAGGAGCTCCACGAGCTCTCGGCCATGACGTCCATGCACGAGCATGAAGGAGATATGAAGGCACGCCGTCTAGGCAGCCTCCCAAGGTGTCCACGTATGCTTCGTTTCCGCGGTGCGTTAGATAGAAATTCTACGATCCAGATGAAGTTGCTCGCAATCGGGCATCCTTTCTACATGCAACTGGATGAAAAAATGAATGAGCATGCATGCGACGACAATGTAAAAATTGCAACTGTCCTTCATATGCACAAAAGCAAATTGTAGTTGACCTTCGCATGGAAAAAAGTAAATTCTATGAATGCACATAACATTGGTGAATAAGTAAATCAATAGCAGTAACTTTATACGTGCAAGGGAGGCAACTTTGCATGCATAGCATGCAGAAAAGTAAATTGCATGCTGCCAGGTATAGTGGTTCAGATAGTCCATGCATGCACGCATGCTATCATGCATGCCTCTCTCCTGCTGCAACATGTCCTTAGAGCATCTCCAACAGCTCACCAATATTTCATCCATAATACGATATTATTGGTGGTCACCAATACTGTTTTTTATAGTATTGGGGGAGATTTCTCCAACAGTTCACCAATAATGTCCCCCAATATGTGGGACCTACTCGTCATATTATATTTTTTATTTTTTCTTTTCTTTTTTTTTCAATTGAGCACATCTTCTTTCAATACGTGGGACCTATGGCATTGTCATGTTGAAGCACCGGTGGAGAAAAAGGTGGAAAAAGTGACAAGGTTGGAGGTGGGGCCCAGCTATTGGGGGAGGTGCATCTTCCCCTTTATTTGAGGGGAGATGGGAGAAATATGGGTGATCATCATAAAAAGGGGATAGGAAAGGAGAGCTGTTGGAGCACCATTTTTTGGCTCATCTCCCCCAATATGACAGTTTATGGGGAAAGAGAATGAGAAAGGAGAGCTGTTGGAGATGCTCTTATGGCTTCTTCCTGTGGAAAAAAATCAATGGACCGGTTAAAACATGCATGCCAAAAGTAGCTGCTGGTAGGAGCCAAAAAGAAAAAAGGACTCACATTATTCAAGCATAGAAAAGAATAAAAGCCTGGCCATGCATGATCATCTGGTACAAAGTACTGTGGTAATTTAGGGTCATAGAACACGATGGCGACATTTCATGCATGCATCCAGTCTGATGTCCAATTTGTCGTCTTCGTGTGGAAGTGCATCCATGCTAGCATAGCAACATGTCAAACCTATTCATAATATTGACCTTTCATGCTATAGTTTCATGTCTTCTGGCAATATTGATGCATCCATACAATGAACATGGAGCAAGTATTATATTCATGGCTCCTATGATATTTTATTGGGATAAATGATGCATTATTGTATAAAAAAAACTGATCAAGCGTTCAATTATTATCTTTGCTAGCTTCTTTCTCTTCCTTCCCATGCATGTGTGCATGACGCGTGGGGCCCAAACAACACATGCACAAGTAATCTCTCCAGCAATCACGTACAATCACGTGCACGTGTTCGCTGCCTTCTCTCCAAAAGTTCATGTTCATTTATCTAGATAGCCACCTTGCAAAATTAATATCTCCTCCATCCGACCTCTGATCCCATCACTTCTTTTTTCTAAATTTATCTAAAATCATAATCTATCTCCCATATAAATTTCGTAATTTTCTAAGCTCATTTTGTATCTTTGAAAATCTACCCGAACATGAAAATTTATCATAGTAATTTTAGAGACAGTACGGTGGGCTCAGAGAGTGTCCACGTAGCCTCTATTGTCTACTCCATCAGATTTGTTTGTAGCGGTCTAGATGAGAGCTCCTCGAACTTCATGCCATGCATGTTGCCCACCTCAAGTTTTTTTGTCTGTAGAGAACTCCTCGAGCTTAGCGCCATGCATATCCACCTCATGACTTTGGCATGCATGCTCTATCATTTCATGAGGCCACCTATTTATTCTACCAAATAAAAATGACACTATTTACCTCTATTGATGCATGCAAACTTAAAACACGCACACATACATTTAATAAAGTAGTGGATGAAAAATTGAATGAACATGCATCCGGATGAAGTGGTACCCCATAGCCGGCATCCATGCATGCATGCAATGACTGGCCAGGCTGAAGCGCGGTGCATGCATTGTGCGGCGCTGGGAAGCTCATGATCAGCAAGGACGTGTGCACGCAGCACCATTAATGGCTAAACGACGTCGAGACGATGGAGACCACGTGCTCCACGAGCACTGGAAACGACGACAACGGCAGCAGCAGTGCACAGCACAAGGCAAGCAGTGACCGCAGCAAGGCAGCAGCGTAGCGATGCCACGCGACGACGCGACCTCGGCAGTCGTGACACGAACGTGCAGTGCAGCGGCGGGTTGGCAGCGAGCTGAGTGACCATGGCATGGGCGTGCAGACCGTGGCGGCGCCAGGAGAACGGAGGTTCAGCAAGCGCGAGCAAGCACCACGCAGCCGCGCCGAGCTAAGAACACGGATGAACGGTGCCTAACCTTCCCTGTTTCCTTGCCGCCATGGCCGTTGGGCCCGCGCGAGAGAATCCGGCAGGGAGAGGTCACCATCATCCAAATTGTCGTGCTACAGCTCCGCCACAGGGCTGCTTAGTCACCCATCCCATCACGCCTTCCCTCGTGCACGGACGAGCTCCAATTTGGAGTTTTCCGTCGTCGGTCATCCGAGGGCAGAAACCGGTTCACCACAAGTCTTCGATTCTCCACGAAGCCGCATCGTCCAACCATCGTCCAACCCATTACACCGATAGCTTTGCATCGTTTCCCTCACCACTTTGCGCACACTCGCTGAACCTCTGCCGCTTCCTGGCGCCGCTGAAGCGTTCGCGTCGCCGCGAAGCTTCGTCGCGCTCTCCGGTCGCACGCGGCCAGCTCTGCTCAGCCATCCTCTCCATCAACCATCACTTCGGTTAGGTTCGTGGTAAGCTTCTGAAGATCATGTGCTAGCCGGTCAAGCCTGTAGCTGCCCAGTTCGCCAGAACAGCCGCAGCCGTCAAGCGCATCGCGTTCACGACTCGCTTCTCTGTTTCATACGTGAAGTCTCACATGTTGGGAGTGTGGGCGGGAAAGGAAAGAAACTCAGGGGTTATGTGTGAATCGATTAGAGACATACAGATAGTAAAAGGGGCTGATTTGGTTTTAGAAAGAGTTCGGGGTTCCCGTCGTGAGCGTGCTGGTTAGCCTGTTCTTTGCTTCTAAAAGTCATCGAATCTTCGTTAGTTGTAAAATTTGTTTAAATTTAAAACGAAGACATAAATTCATGAAACTTTGATAGTAGCTTCATTATGATGTTACGTGCTTGCTGTAATTTTTGTAGCTCTAAATAAAACTATTTGCTAAGGTAACTAAATATCCACTAAAACTAATGAGAATAAAGATATATTATTGATTTATTAAATGGAACACTTATACGTGAGCTTGGTGAAAATTAAAAACAACGTACTGCCTTAGTCTTTTTTTTTCCCAAACTGTTACTGTTTTGTTATCGGGTTTACTGTTCCTTGTCGGGTACTGTTCCTTAACGGGTTGTTACTGGTCACTATATCCGTTACTGTAGCAACGGTTTACTGTTCATAAGCACTGTGCCGAGCACAGTGTTTTGTGGGGGTGGCGGACCCGCTAATTTTGCTCGCTTTTTATAAGCACTGTGCCGAGCACAGTGTTTTGTGAGGGTGGCGGACCCGCTAATTTTGCTCGCTTTTTATAGAGTAGTATAGAAGAGTAGTATAGATAAGAAGAAAAGGACAGGCAGCGCGGGCCAAAGCTTTTTCAAAACACCAAGTATTACTAATAGAACTTTCAAAACGAATCTTCATCACCAGCTGGGCCACGAACGGCAACAGCTTCCAGCAGCGTCTTCAAACCACCAGGTATCAACATCCCATGACTACTATCAGCAGAATATACTAACTACAAACTTACCAGCTTCAGTTCAGGTAAAGAGAAGCAACCAGCTTATTACAAGAAGTTCAGAAAGCAAAATTAACCGAACCAAAGTACTCCAGGCCCAGTCCACCAAACTTTCCTTTTCACATTTCTTCTTGCATATCAGATTTGATCAAAGTACTGCCTTAGTCTTTAGCGCTAGCTTAGTAGCTTAACGTGTGTTCTTATTTTAAGAGTTGTTGTTGCTTAAAATATTAAATTATTGCATCATCATCCTTGCATGCATATAGAGAACGAGTGGGCACAACGGCAAAATTCACCAAACACCTGCTAAGTAAACATCTAATTTGTGGTACGATTCGATGGAAAAGAACCAAAAACTTATATGAGAACCCATAGGGGGTGGCGAGCGCTGATGGAGTGATGGGGGTGATGGGCGTGACTCTCTGCCTCAGATGTATCGCCGGCCATGACTGCAGAGCCCTCTGCTAGCCATCGTGCCCACAAGGGAGGCATGACCGCAGGAGCCTGCAGCGGCGCTGCCGCCCGCCCCCGGGTGCTGCGGCAATCCGGCAAAGGAGGCTAGGGCCCGCCGCCGCCCTTGAGCGCCGTCACTGACGTCGAGATCCGATGCGAGGTGCTCAGGCGTAGGACGGCTAGAGCCACGGCTGCAACGGCCCTGCGCGGGCGTACCCCGCTGCGGCTGTGTGGTACTCGTGCGGCGCTGGGAAGCTCATGGTCGGCAAGGACGTGTGCGCGCAGCACCATTAATGGCTAAGCGACGGCCACTGCAACAGGCCGAGACACCGGCGGACGCGCAGATCGAGACAACGGAGACCACGTGCTCCACACGCACACAGGAACACCGACAACAGTAGCCCAACAGCGAGACGGCATCAGCTAGGTCGCCCGTGGCGCGGGCGGCGCGCGCAGGACCAAGGCTACACCACGGCGACGACATGGCCGGAAGCCAGCACGGCGGGGTAGCAGCAGAGCACGGCAGCTGCAGGGGCACGACGCGTGATGGTCAAGGACAGAAGCGCCCCGCGCGACGGCAGCTCGCGAACAGCAGCGGCCAGCGGCCAGCGGCCAGCAGATGTGCACGGCACAGGCAAGCAGACGAGCAGGCGTCCAGCAGTGGCAACTGAGCAAGCGGCCAGTCGTTTCTGTGTGTACGTGAGTGTATTGTGGTTTCCATTTTCTTTCTAATTCATATATATGTGCATACATATATTTCTACGAAAACATATAGATAATAATTATATGCAATTAGAAAAATGTCACAATACTTTTAGACTTTGGAAAAACATAGGATTGAGGCCGAATTGAATTTCATATCAAATTGTTGAGCTTCCAAAAGAAAATCACGTTCTCATCACCACCAGCTCATAACACTTGACTTAAGCAACATACAAGTCATATTTTTTTTGTTTATAGAAATTGTTTTAAAATTTTAAAACATGGGCAAATAGTTAATCTTGGGGCTAATCAAGCTTGTAACACCCGAGGTGTTACAATCAACCCTCCTTAGAAGAATCTCGTCCCCGAGATTCGAAGCAAGAAGCGGACAAGGGAAAAACATGATTACATTTCATAGATCTGGAATTACACGGAAGACTACACAAATTTCTTCAACACTAAACCGCTCGGAATTTTAGAGAGAATCCAGAAATCGGCTAAAATGGGGGCAAAGTGAAGGAGTAGCAAGAAAATGTTTATCCGAACATGGCGAATAGCCAACAGGTCCGAAACAAGTGGGTGAGAACTCGACCATCGTGAACCCTATGACCAAAATTAAGGCAAATTAGAACTTCTTCAACGAAAAACATATCTCTTCTTCCCTTCGAGTTGGCAACTCTAGATCCAGGAGCAACGGCTGGATCTTTCAACCCCGTCTTGCTTCTTCTCCCCAACTTGGTTACTTCCCGAGTTTCTCCACCCGAACACTACTTCAGATCTGGGGATGGGAATGAAGAAGAGGCGCGCAGGGTGGCTCCTTATAGTTAGGCGGGCAGAGGTGGCGTGCAGCACAACGAAAGTAGAGACGGATGGAAAAGAATCACCGACGAGTCACCGAATAAGAATAATGTCAACCATGGCATGCTTCCGCTGCACGAGCTCGAGTGGGGAGAAAGGGAAAGGGGGATGGGATTCGCTCGGCGAGGAGCCATGCGAGTGACTGTGTCCAAAAGAAAGAAGAGGGGCTCCGATACAGGAACGAGGGCGAGGGTCGAGAGCCGACAGGGGGTGCAGGAAAAGAAGGAGCGCACTGTGCAGAGGGCGGCGAGTGCGGCACAGCGACACGGCCACGCGAGAGCGGGGCACAGATGGGTCCCTCGGCACGCGGCGACAACGAACCGACATGCACAGAAACGACGTCAACTCAGATGCTTCAATCACCCACGGTATAACTTTTCTTGGTCATCTTTCTCCTCTTTAAAAGCCATGTTAACTCAGTCACCTTGGAAAGAGCACTACGCCAACTTGTTGTGGATTTCCCAATTGAACATAAGAATATATATTTAGGAGAATATTGTATTGCAAGAGTAATACGGTGGTGTAACTTGGTAAAAGTACCTAATTAACAACCTCGATACCAGCGCATGCCGAGCAGCGTCATCCTGCGATAGTGATTCCACAGGGGCCCTCGGTTTCATCACAGCACCATAAGCTTTCAACCAGGAGACTGTTACCAATTTACACATAGTCAAGGCAATGGGGTCATAGACCACAGAGTAGAGGAGTATTGCAAGGGAAGATTCAGGCAACAAGGACGCCTTTACTCAACAAGGAAATCAAATCCCACAACAGATTTAATTCAAATGTTCTACTGGGACATCCACAATTAGTCAACACAAGGTGTTCTCTCGTCATCCAAACATGCACAACGGATTCCAAACGCCCTCCTATGGGTACCAACGTACGTGCATTCGCTCTCACACCCCTGGTACATCACTTGCCTCATGCGACTAGGCGAGCTTAACAACTACAGACGGGTACAACGGAAAAAGGAAGGGGGGTCTGGTACGGACGTGAAGGCGAGAGGTGAGGGCATCAATTTGTAAAGGAAAAGAGGATGGCAATGGTTATCTCGCATAGGTCTAAAACTATACGAAAAAGCTATACCGCTACCTAGAACTAAGCGACTACCTAATCATCCCGACTAATTATGATTACCAAGATATTAAACACACATAAACATAATTATTGTATGGAAACGATATGCTTTTTCAGAAGACCGCACATAACTTCATAAGGCTGCAAGACGAACACATTGCTTCAAAGTACAACGGAAGGGTACAACATTTGGAGAAGTGCAAGGACACGTACTACAGAACCAAGGTACATCTCCATGGCAGCTAATCTACATCGTCGAGGCAGATGGCTTCACGGCTATTCTCCTGAGGCTCTTCGGCAAGATTGGGCTGTGTGCAGAGAAGGGGAGACTCAACCTCGGAGGCTTCCACAAGAGTAGGCGGCGGAATGGTGGGTGCTACCACATTCCTCTCCCACTCCCAAGGATAGATGGGTATCCCTTCCATGATCGGGAGCCGCTGCCCGTTCGGGGCAGGCATCCTTTGTTGGTCTCGGGCGACGAGGTAAGCATCTCTCAGCTGCTTGGTGTAGCATTCTCCCGCCTCCCGCATGGCTTCAGCGGTGACGGTCGCATGGCTTTCGGTGGTGGCAACTTGGGCACGTGCCCTGGCAAGGCTCACATGGAGCTTCCGGATGAAGAGCTCAGCCTTTTCAGCTCGGATGATGCACTTCCTCAACTCGGTGGCCTGCTGGTCATGGTGTTGATCCAAGGCCAGTAGATACATGGCTAGGGATACCACGGTGGGGTCGACTGCTTGCAGGGGACGTCCTCGCAGAGCCTCTATGCGGGTTCTCCAGAATGGAGAGTCCTGGTCCAAAGGCGGAAAGAACCTCATCGGGCCGTGGGCAAGGGGATCTGCATAGATCTGGCATAGGATTCACAGGGCCTTGTGAGCTACAGCTTGATAAGTGTCGGGGAAGCGAAAGCCAATGGTGGTGGTACTCCAACCATTTATGCCGGGGGAGTTCTCACTCCTCCCGATGTAGACGGTGACTTCACACCGCTCGATGCCATGCTCTACGAACTCACAGCCTTCATACTCGGGACGATCACGGATTCCTAGCCACTGCATGGTGGTATACGAAGCTTGGGAAATCCCTCTACGCCCGGCAGGTGCCGGCCGTCCAAACTCCTTCCGCTTGCCTTATGGGCCGGATAGGAGGGTTGGTGAACCGAAGCTAGGGGCATAGTGGCTCTTGTGAGGCCATGGGCTTTTGCTCGTGAAGGAAGAAGGTTGGGGAATGGTTAGCGAGCATGGGGTATGGTGAAGACAACTGGGTGGCTCTCTTTTGTTGAGGTTTGGGCAAGGCTTCTCCGAGAAGCTTGACCAGTCTACAGTGGGACTGTATTTAACAAGGAAAGGCACGATGGGTGGCTATAGTGGGTGGTTGGGACGAGTTGATAGGTGGGGCTGGGGCTCGGGTGTGCCGGCATCGTTGGCTTTGGCGGCATGGCCGCGGCATCACGCTCGAGGGGGAACAGCAGAATTCACGCGACATGAGACGAGTGAATGACCGAGGCCACACGGAGATGTCGAGTACGAACGTAGGGGTGAACACGGAGGACTGACATGAGCGTAGAAAAGAGGGAGAAAGGAAGCATGGATGAACGAGACCGATGTGACCCAACAGGGTGAATACGACACAACAATTGTGAGCGGAGCGATGGGACAGTGTCATAGGATTCCCGACCTGGTTTCTTCGATTAAACTCCAGCCTTGAGGACGAGCGGGACCAGCCGCGAGTGGGGAAGAAATTCCAGCGGGTCTGCCTCTCCCTCTCTCTTCTCAATCCCCTATCTCTCTCAATCCCTCTCGATTTCGGCACGATTACCTCGAGCCGCGCACAGACTGAAGGCGGGAGAAGTCCCGCGTGCGAGCAATTTCCCGCCCTAGGTCGCTTCCTTTTCCCGCACGCCCGCCTGTGGCTCCTTCACTTTCCCGCGCGCGCAGCTCACGGATATGGCGACCGTCTCAGCCGTTTGGCGTCGCCCGGACGCCCAAGATTTCCTATACCAAGCACATCACCCGCAGCCGAAGCGTGGGCAGCAAGGGCTACTATTATATAATGACAGGAAGCAAGTTCAAATATCGAAGGACATCCGGAGTGTTCAGATGGATCTATGTTGGCATTTAAAGTACAGGCAAGTCAGGTAGATGATACATTGATTTTTATAAAACAAACCTATTTTTAAAGTACTTGCATCAAAATCTATTTTCTAAATTAAAATGAATGAACAATGATGATAATGATGTATAGTGATTAAATTAATGACGTATGGCCTGGGAGTTCGGACAGGTTGCGCATGGCCTTGCAAACCATGGCACTTGGGCCGGGGAGCTGGAAATACAACGTATAATTAACTATTCGATGTAGTGAGAGTTCATGGAATGTGATGATGATTTTGGGTCGGTCGAACTCTCTCTACATTGACTATGAATATATAAGGACTCACCCCTTCTCACTCATTATGTGCGCCGTATGATATCGTGTCTACCATGAGTCCGTTTGTGACAGGCAGAGTCCGGTACCCATGAATGTTGTTATATACTCCCTATGGTATGTCAGGAGAGGGATGGGGCGATGAAGTCCCCAATCAGCTGTCGATGAAGTACAGCCAGGCGCCTATATTAGCGCATGTGAGTAGATGTGGATGTATATAATATACGGAAGTGGGGAAAGTCACGGTATCTTGAACCATGAGTTGCATCAAAGGAAGTGCAATGGAAAATTGGTCAAGGTAATCATGGGTAAGTTAACACAAACCTCGCAGGTTAAACCATGAATTCATGTCCTGTCTCCTGGATTGGAGGCTACGGGAGCCTATGGGAGGCTCTTTCTCACTTATGGGTGATAATAGATTTATTATCTTATTTTCTAAAATATGCAACTTTTGATAAATGATTTATAATTGAGAAGTGATATGAGAAAAGGCTAGGAATGCATTTCATTGATTTATTATATGCTTGCTGAGTACTTTATACTCACTCTTGTTAACCCTCCCCCTTCAGATGGAAAATGATAACCTATGATGATGAGATAGGAGAAACACTTCACCAGAAGGGAGTCGTAGGAGAAATACATGGTACAACTAATTTATAGTATGAATGCGACGGAGTCGATATCATCTTTGTATTAGGTAATGTCTAGGAATTGTTGAGCATTAAATGTAATAAATTTTGTACGGTCCTAACTATTATTCTGTTGCAACACTTTGATTTGGATCATTATTTGAGAAGGCGTCGCTTTTTCAAGTAATAATCATTAAGCTGGCATTTTTAAATTGGTAGTGAAAATGCGGGGCGTTACACTTCTGTTGGTGCGTGCTTCTGCTGCTAGCTGCATTGAGGTCATGTGCTGTTGATTGCCCAGGTACTGCAGGGTGGTTGCTGCTATTGCATTTTCTCACATGGCGTCAAAGAGACAAACAGAACAGAGCGGTCAGAGAGGAAGGAGAATCCAGGACCTTTTTCTTGCAACTCCCTGCACATCAATTGGTGTGTTTCACTGTGCATACGTTTGGATTAACTTGCCTCGAATCAATATACAGTAATATTGTATTGTATGTGCACTGTGATTATTTAAATGGCTTCTTTTGGGTGGAAATTGGAGTCGGTTTCAGAAGACCAAGCATGATGAGAAAATTGATGAGAATTCAGTCAGCAATCTGTAGAGGTCCACATGCACGATATGCACTGTGATTATTTAGATTGTCTTCATTTGGCAAAAAGAATGGGTTTTAGTAGAGCAAGCATGAAGATAAAATGCGATGTTGATGTTTGGAGAATCTAAAAAGGTAAGCCTGTGACAGTGTTTGTCAAGAATTTGTTTTTATGATCATAGATTTATGAGGGCATTCTTTCCCCACTTGTAGGTTACTTCAAATATCAAAGAAAAAAATATTTGCTGGTAAAGGAGATGTAACGATAAATAAATATCACTCTGATACAGTACAGACCATTATTTTCTATAAATTGTACAATATTTTTTTTTGTTTCTAACAGTTCCTTGATTTTTCTTTGTTCGTTCCTTGCAGCTTGAATGAATCTTTGCTTGAGGAAACCTCAGCTAAGGTGACATTCAGAAAAATTTGGCAACAAGACCCATAAGGCGTGTGTAACTTAAACTTTGTGAGACTCAATACGTAATTGAATTGTATCCCATAGCGTTACCATGGGAGTGGACCATATGGAAATATATTTCATAGTCCAATTCATTTTGCTTTGTTTTTCTGAATTGTTTTCTTTTTACGAATAAAATCCCAAGTTAGGGAGGACCCGTCCTGTTCTCCTAAAAGAAAAAAAAAAAAAAAAAAAAAAAAAAACTTTAGCTTTCTCTAGAAACATTTATAGATTTGCAGAATGGCGTTCTTTTGTCTTCTTCTAGATGAACAAAAGGACTTATTAATTTCTAGAAGAATGGGAGAATGGCATACATAAAGTTTTCAGTCAGATAAATAACAATATTGACCAAGGCATTAGTTGTACCATTTACAATTAGAGTTGGACCAAAACGGTTTTATCTGAATTTTTTGGGGCCAATATGTTAGCACCTCAAACCAGAAAGCCACCTATCTATATACTCCCTCCTTATTATTTTAAAAATTAGTAGACGTATTTCATTTTGTCAAGAAAAGATGATGTTTCATAATTACTCTATGCATAATTCATTGAAGTTATGATGTTACAATATTATAACCATAATTAAATTAAATATCTTCTAATATGAATCTACTGACACAATTTTGTATTAGGAAATCACATAATAAGGAAACTATATTACTCAAAGGCTTGTTGTTTTCACAACGCAACATATGCCTGCTAATTTCAGCCTAAGTCAACTAAATTTTACTAGTAGCTAATAATTACTCATGATTCCTGTATTAGTAGTCCATCCAAAGAGAGCCTTCGAGTACGACAAATATGGTACCATTTTAGTATTGATAAAAAAATTGACGGTAGACGACTGTCAGAGTTCGGTGTGCTCTGCATTGAGCCAGGTCATAGCCAATGTTTTTTTGATACCATAGCCAATTTTTTTTTGAAAGGGTGGCCCTAGCCAATGTCAGTAGGATCACGCACGCATGGGCTGTGTCATGTGTTCGCAGCACATCTCAACGGTAAACACGGGAGACGACTTAAGTCGTCGTCTTCGTTTCTGTCTTGTTCGAGGCATAGGCTGTTTAACCATTAGTGGACCTGCCAAGGACAGATCTGATGACTTAACTTTGGAGACAGCGGCAAGGACAGTGTGCCCCGAGTAGTGTTGACTAGATCCCGTCAGCCATTACGTCGAGACCTCCAAGCAGTTCAACTTATCCCGCATGCGGATGCGTGTCTAATACAAGTATATACAGCACAGTACAAACCGTCTCGTCTTCCGACCAAAAATCAAAGCCATATATCAGAAGCAAGAACCTCCCAAGGCAATCACGGTATCTATGTATTCTCCTCTCCTCTCATTGTGATGTCTCTAGACCTTCTATTCAAGCTAGCTACCATAGATAGATGACATTGATTTTTCGCTGCTTATCCATATGCAACCAGTGCGCCCAATTTCAGATGGAGAGCACCGGAACACATCGCATGGAGGCCATGCCCTCTGATGGCCTCCGCCGCCGTGGCCGCCGCCACAGTGAGGCGAAGACGATCCATGTCAAGTTGATATCGGGTCCGACTTTGAAGCTCCAGCTGGATCTCTCGGAGACCATCGCCAATGTCAAGGCTATGATTTACGAGCAGCAGGGCACTCACCCGCCGATGCAACAGGTACTGATATTCAACAGGAAGCAGCTCGGCAACGATCAACGTACCTTGGCGGATTACGGCATCCAGCATGGTCCATCTTTGTTTTCTCGAATACGCAAAAGACTTGCATATCATTTTCATTAAGAAGAAGAAATGCAATGCAATACAATGAAACCGGGGTAGAACAAGATATGGACGGTTTGAAACTAGCCGAGCCACCTCCGGTAAGAACAACCAAGCAAAGCAAGAACAGAGGGTCTCTTCGCCGGCCCAAACAACACAGGCTCGTGAAAACCGATCTCGAGCCAGAGCGAATACGGGGACACAGCCGGCGACGAGGAAGGGACAGGGTAAGGTGCGGGTGGCGGCGCCGGAGTTCGTAGTGGTCATCAACGGAGCCTTCAGGAAGGAGGTGACGTCCGCGGACGCCCGCTGCGTTGAGAAGAGCCCACCGGAACTTTCGTTCCCGAACCCCTGCAACCACCGCCGACGGACGAATGACGACGCCTTCAGGAAGGGGATGACACGGCCGCCACCATCGTCGATCCAAGGCACGAAGCCTGGATAAGGGGTTTTCACCCAATACCGTCACCCACACCGCCACGCTGCCCAAGTCGCCGCGACCCTCTGCAGCGCTCCCAGAGAGGAGGCGCATCGGGCGCTGAGTCGTCCTTCGACCCAGCACCGCCGCTGGGGAGGACGAGCGCCGCCGTGCACCCTGACCCCATCAGGGCGCCGCGTGTGGAGGTGCCCTTGGCACCGCCGCCGCGGCACAGGAGGGCCTAAGGAGTTGGCTGGCCGGCACAGCCCGTCGCCGCCGCCTCAACTGTAGGCCCGGCCCGTCACCGGCCGCAACGAGCCCGGGCTTGCGCACGGAGCGCCCCGACGGCGCCGCACGGCGTAGGAGGGCGGAAAGGGAGGGGGAGGGAGAGAGAGAGAGAGCGGTGGTGGGGTAGGGTGCCGGCATAAGCTCGTCGCCGGCCGCGTCTTGCCTCCCGCAAGACGGGCTGTGCTTGCCGCAGTAGTGTAGTGGAGGGCAAGGGCAAGCCTTCCTCGGCCTCCGAACCCGCCGCCGCCCGACGGGGAGGATGGGGCAAGCGTGCGCAGGGAACCGTCCCGCCGCCAGCACTGCCCCGATGCGCCGGAGTTCCGGGTTGGTGGCATCCCGCCGCAACGACCCCGGCCGAGCCCTCTCGAGGCTAGGGGTGCGGCGGGCGTGGGGGCCCATCGGAGGCGTGGCACCGAACGGGCCGGGCACACACAACCCCCCCCGCCCGAGGACGGAGGCCGGAGGGGAGGGAGGAAGGGGCACAGTCACAGACCCACCCGGCCGAGGCGCCTCGCGCCTCCAGGCCAGGGCGTTGGCCCGGCCACGTCAACCCGCTGAAAGATGGGCGTCGGGGTCGAGGGGAGTGGCCGTTCACAACGGCGATGAGCAAAGGTTGCGGGCGGCCATGGCGGCACTGCTGGCTCGGCCACCTCGACCCACCAGGAAATCAGCGTGGGGTTCGTGGGGAGGTGGCCCGAGCACGGCCGGCGGCTCGGACACCCACCTCAACCGAAGCCGAGGTCACTCCGACCTCGAGCTAGGGGAGGTGCGCGGCCCGCTGTCCTGCCCAAGGGTGCCGCCCGCCGCAGCCAGCCGGGGGGTGGCCACAGGGAGGCCGGCCGGCCGGCCGCCGCCGCCGGCCGCGACCCGGCCACTCCGCCGCGCCGCGGCCGGCCGCCGGAGGAACCGGGCGCCGGGGCCGCCGCCGCGGCCGCAGCCGCGCAGCGCCGCCCGGCAGGGGGGGCTGGACCGGCCACTAGGGGGCCCAGGGCCGCCCCCGCGGCATCCACGGCCAGAGGCCCGGCGCGCCGCCTTGGCCAACCCTAGCCGCCGCCGCGGGGCGGCCGGCCGGCGCCGTGCGGCCGGGTGGGGGGGGAGGGGGGCCGCGACGCGCCGTGCCGGGGAGGCCGTCGAGGGGGCCGTCCGCCACCCGAGAAGCCGGCGGGCTCGCGGCGGGCCGGGCCTGCGCCGCCGCCGCACCCGGCCGGAACCCTAGGGCCCCGCCGGCCACCGAGCGCAGCAAGGGCCGGATCCGTGCCGGGAGGCCGGATCCGCCCGTGAAGCCCGCCGGCCACCGCCGAGTCGCCGCCGGTTCCGGTGGAGAGGGGGGAGGGGGAGGGAGACGCGGGAGAGAGGCGGGAGGGGGGCGCCTTGTTGAGCACCCCCTTCGACCGCGCCGCCGCGAGCGAGGCGGCGGCGGCGGCCCGGGTGGCGCTGCAGGGAGGGAGGCGGCGGCGGTGTCACGGGGGGCCCCCGGGTCGCCCCCCGCAGGAGACGACGCGGGGGAGACGAGACTATCTGGTCTTACTCGACAAGGTAATGCATCTGGATTATAATATCACCACCCTTGCTTTCTTTCCAAGTAAAGCTGCATCTAAAATTTTGACAACGCAATTTAGTAGTTGTTGTTGGCCGAGGTCATTAATGTTGCACAATGGGATTAACACCTTAATGTTACATTTTTGTTTGTTTGTTTGTTTGTTTCTTTCTTTCTATCTGTCTTGTTGTAACTGGAAGTATTCTTTATAATATTCTTTTACCGGAGACCTAACGGAAATGATTCAAATGAATTACAGTTGACATGAAGGAATGCCCGCCTTTCAAAGGTTCTGACATCACTTTCATCACTAATACAAGTACTACTAGGAGTATGAGTGTATGACAGACCTCCATCCACCGACCTATAGCAATGGTAGATCTAGACCAAACCGGAAAGAGGTCCTTTGCCGAGTGCCGCCCACGTGGCACTCGGCAAAGTGCAGCCCCCTAGTGGTCGCTAAGCTCGCCACGTGGCGGCTTGCCGAGTGCCACGCACTCGGCAAAGATGCACTTAAACCGGGCCTCTGCCCTTACGCCCACAGACACACGCCACACACACTCACTCGCACCCGCCGCTGCACACCACTGCGCCCGCCGCCCGCCCGCCAGCCGCGCCCGCGCCCGCGTCCGCCACCCGCCCACCACCACGCGCGCGCGGCCGCCGCCGCGCCACCTCGGCCCGGCCCCCGCCCGGCCGCGTCGCGTGCCGTCCACCGCGGGCCCGGCCGCCTCCCGCCCGCGCGCGCCCTCGCCGCCGCTCCGCCCGCCCTAGCGCCCCACCGCCGCTGGGCCCGGTGGAAGAAGAAGGAAGAAGGAAGAAGGAGGAAGGGGAAGAGAAGGAGGAAGACGAAGGGGAAGAAGGAGGAAGGGGAGGAGAAGGAGGAGGAAGAGGAGGAAGAAGGAGGAGGCTGGCGAGGCAAGGAAGGTGAGGAGTAGGAGGCCGAGGAGGAGAAGGGGAGGAGGTGCCTCCAACGGCACGTCCTGTCCTGTTCTCAGCATATTCTTCTCCGCGTGCACGACTCGCCAAGGTATATGCACCCTCCTGTTGTGAATGCTAGCCTTCGTGCCATTGTGATACTTGGCCTTCGTGCCGTTGTGGTTGCTGGCCTTCGTGCTGTCCGTTGTGAATGTTAGCCATCGTGCCCTTCTTTTGCAGGTTTTGGAAACCTCCCCGTGTAGGGGAGATGCTGTCGAAATTTTGAACAATCACTAACCTTTTGTCTTTTTGTGCAGGACAAGAGCTCGTCCGAGGGGATCCGGAGGACCCCGATCGTCTTCATCGGCGTCGCAGGTCTACCTGCACTTCATCACCTCGCCACTACATCACCTCGCCACTGCCCCACTAGCCTTATTCCATCAGCACCCTAGGTATAAATCACCTCTCTTCCCGTGCGTATCCCAGTTAGGCATCTCCCGTCCGAAAGAGATACGGTCGTTGGTATGCGGATCTTTGCATATCTATGATCGTATCTCTTTCAAATTGTCCACGCTTTTTTGGACAGCCCGTGGATGAATAGATGGGTTAGCTTCCATGTTATGCTCCGTCCGAGTTGGAGTTTTGGTAGCATCTCTCCGTTGTTCTCCGAATACACACTCTCCTCGCTAGGACGTGTATCGGGAGAACAATGGGGAGGTGCTACCGAAACTCCGTCTCGGATTGGAGTAGATCATGGAAGCTAACCTTATCTATGCATCCTTGGGTGGGATTAGGACCTATCATTCACCTATTAGGTGGTAGGAACGCCGTGTAGATGCAATTGCTGGTTTTATTACTCGCTTACATATGTGTATGACAGAGGATGGATAACCGTGAGTGGATGTACACGGGCTACGCAACTAAGAGCCATGAATGGGTTAAGGGGACCGATGCTTTCCTGGAGCATGCATTTGGCAAGGCTGCTAAAGGGTCAAGTCGGATGCCGTCTCCCTGCAGCAAATGTGAGAACATGAAAAGAAAACAAAAGAATTAGGTGGTGAAAGATCTTTAAAAGCACGGATTCATTGCAAACTATACCTGCTGGATCTACCATGGTGAAGGCGATCATAGAGAAGGTGGTGAGACCATGCCTCGAGGAGTATGATGGAGATGCCGGGATGGCAGACATGATTGCAGACTTTCACGATGCACGGTTCATTGAAGGATTGGAGGAGGAGGATCCAGAGGAAACCGCAAAGGCATTCTACGTCAAGCTGGATTCGGCACAGAAGCCCTTCATGAGAAGACAATGGTTTCACAACTGGATGCCATTTCACGCCTAATAGTGTTGGAGTCACAATTGAACATTAGTTGACACGGCTTCGATGCCATGTTGACAGTTTTTGGCAAACTGCTTCTGGAGGGTCACATCCTGCCAAAGAACACGTACGGGTCACAGAAGCTCCTTCGTGCACTTAAGATGCCGTATGAGCCGATCCATGCTTGTCCGAACGGGTGCATCCTATTTAAGGGAGATCACGAGAAAGCAACGCACTGTCCAAAGTGCAAAGCCTCTAGGTTTGTGGAGGTAGATGGTAGTGATGGCAAGAAGAAACAGTCTAAGATTTCTGAGATGGTCCTACAGCACCTTCCTTGGCTTCAACCGCTATACATGATAGAGGAGTCTGCGAAACCAATGACATGGCACAAGAATGGCAAAAGATATAGTCCTGACAAGATGGTACACCCATCGGATGGTGATGCATGGAAGCACTTCGATGACATGCATCCTGGCAAAGCTATGGAGGCTCAGAATGTACGTGTAGCGCTGGCAATAGATGGGTTCAACCCGTTTGGAATGATGGAGGCCCCATACACTTGTTGGCCCGTGTACGTGATCCCCCTCAATCTTTCCCCCGGCATCATGTTTGAACCTAAGAACGTGTTCTTGTCGCTGATAATACCTGGACACCCGGGCAACAATATGGGTGTGTTCATGGAGCCAGTGTGGGATGAATTGCAAGATGCTTGGGGAAAGGGGGTACTGACGTACGACCGAGCTACAAAGAAGAACTTCATAATGCATGTGTGGTACCAGTATTCAATGCATGACTTCCCGCATATGGCATATTCGGCATGTGTGTTCACGGGAAGTTCCTTGCCCAATATGCAAGGCACTGGCGATGTGATGTTCACCTAGCTAAACAAGGGTGGCAAGTATTCTTCATTTGATAAACATCATCAATTCCTGCCTGACAACCATGAATTCGATGAGACATCAAGCACTTCATGAAAGGTGTTGAAGTCACCGACCCCATTCCTCAGATTATGAGTGGTGCTGAGGTCCTTGCCGAGATAGAGGCTCTCAAAATTGATGAAGTCAAGGGTGGCTTTATTGGATATGGTACCGAACACATGTGGACTCATATATCGGGCTTGACTAGGCTCCTACTTCAAGCACCTTCTTCTTCTACACAACATCGATGTAATGCACACAGAAAAGAATGTCACCGAGGCACTCTGGGCAACACTCATGGACATAAATAAAAAGTCAAAGGACAACGTTAAGGCTAGACTGGACATGGAAAAGATGTGCGATAGACCAAAGCTAGTGATGAAGACCCCTGCGCCCGGCAAGATATGGAAAAGGGGCCCGACCGATTACATCCTGAAAAGGGGCGATAGGAAGGAAGTACTGTAGTGGATCGGGACGTTAATGTTCCTTGATGGGTATGCGGCGAATGCAGGGGTAGGGGTGTGAACTTGATAACTATGAAAGTCTTAGGGATGAAGAGTCATGACTTCCACATATGGATTGAGCGGCTCCTTCCTACAATGACCCGTGGATACCTCCCCGAGCCAATGTGGCGCGTCCCGGTAGAGTTGAGCTATTTCTTTCGCCGACTTTGTGCGAAGGAGTTATCTCGGGATGTGATTGCCGACTTGGAGTGTGCTTTGCACCTGTTGCTCGCAAATTGGAGATGATATTTCCACCCGGCTTCTCCCGGTGCAGCATCTCGATTTTGCACCTACCGCGCGTGGCATGGTTGGGGGGCCCGTGCAGGCCCGTTGGTGCTATCCAATCGAGAGGTGTCTAAAGGTTCTTCAAAAAAAGTGTAGAAATAAAGCCAAACTTGAGGCTTTCGTGGTAGAGGCATTCATTTTGGAGGAGGTGTCAAACTTCACAACGGCGTACTATATGGAGACCCTTCCCAGCGTGCACAATCCAACCCCTCGTTACAACGTCGATGAGAGTTCATCGAACCTCAGCCTTTTCAAAGGGCAACTCAAAAGAGGAAGCGTAGGTACCCACAAGAACTTGCCCCATGGTGAGTGGCGCACTATCATGCTCTACGTGTTGTTGAACCTTGAAGAAGTGACTCCTTATCAGAAGTAAGTTCTTGATGAGCTTGTTACAAACGCCATCACTATCCTCCACCTATCGATTTGACCCCATTGTCTCTTATTTTTTTAGGGAATTTATTAATGAATTCTGGAGAGGGGATAGGGCTCCTTTCTCTCAAGATGAAGACCATCTTCTCAAATATGGTGTGCCTGATTTTATTTCCTGGTTCTATACAAAGGTACTATCAACTAACCTCGTTCTGACTTTGAGGTTCCACTTTGCTCCTAGCAGTGAGTAATGTAACGATCTACCTGGCCTCACCTTGCAGGCCCGCACGGATGCGGAAATGAGTGATGAATTGAAACAAGTGGGTAGTGGCTTCCCCCATAGGGTCAAGTCATTCACCGTTTATGATGTGAATGGCTATTGCTTTCGCATAAGAAGCTACCAGGAGAGTCGGCCCAACCAAAGCACCATGTGCACTGGAGTTCGTACGCCCAGCACGGATGAGCGCGACTATTACGGCATAGTCAAAGAAATATACAAGCTCAACTTTGAGCATCCCAAAGCTCTTAATCTAGTGGTATTCAAATACCATTGGTTCGATCCTGATGTCACGAGAAGAGACCCTAAGATTGGGCAAGTAGAAATTTGACAGGATTCCATCTATAAAGGAGAGGATGTCTTTTGTGGCTCAACGGGCCACACAAGTTTATTATCTCCCATGGGCGTGCCAAAAAGATGAGACACTTGCTGGTTGGTACCTTGTACACTTGGTATCGCCGCGCGGTAAACTGCCTGTCCCAAATGATGATGATTACAACTTTGACCCAAACACAGATAGCGGTGAGTTCTATCAACCTAAGGGGATAGAAGGGATTTGGAGATAGACATTCTTTCGCTGATGGGCATGGAAGTAGACAATGACATCGATGAGGACGAGGGTGATGAGGTGCAGGATGCTAAGGACTTACTAATGCTTGAGCGATGGAGGATGGAGCGCGATGGAGTTGTTGAGGACGATGTAGATGATAAGGACGATGAAGATGATGCTCGAGACTTAAGAGAGCTTGAGAATATTGATAGTGATGACGACAATAGTGATAGTGATGACAACATGCTAGCCACTGCCGTTCGTGGAGATAGTTTCTAATTCATATAATACTATATTGCTATTATTATTGCCTTGCAATTATGTTTCATTCATTTTGCATTTCTTTACAAGTACTTGTCGTTTATTTGTGCTAATTGCTTTAATCTTTGCCATTGTAGGGACTCGATAAAATGCCTAGTGGAAGGCGGCAAGAACGATAGGGGTCACCTCGGTCTACCAGAGGAACCGCTCATCCACTGCCGATGAGGAACAGCCATTGGTGGAGCCGTCGACGAGTAGGGGGACGAGGCCCAGCGGACGTCGCCTATCGACGAGGAGGCTGTAGTTTCGTCTTGACCCGATGCCCCAGCAGGGGGTGACAATGACGACGACCGGCAGTTCCTCTTCCTTGTCGGACTCGGACCACGGGGTGATGCAACACCAGGGAGACGCCTTCCTTAGGTTCGAGCAAGGTCTACTCGCGCGGGCCCTCATCCCTCCCTTCAGCGCCGCTCGTGCCTTCCCGCCGCCCGGTGATTCGACCCTACAGTGACAAGTATTTAAACATTGATGTTTTCACTACTTGTTCATATGACATGTTGAAAATTGAACTTTAGACTAACAATTCTTCTTAATGACTCGTGCAGTAACTGGAAGATTGTGAGCGGATGGGGCAATTCATGCCATGTCAATGGCATCCAGAGCCTCCTGATTTGAAAGCACTACCCTGGCAGGGTCTCCCACGCGGGGTTGACAGGGCTGCCCTAGTCGTGGGAGCACTTCGCCAGCGTCCCAGACACCGGCCATGGCACCTTTACGAGCAAGATCAAGAACGAGTTTTGGGTGAGTCTTCATCGCACCGCTTTGCTCAATTCTACGCATTCGTTGGACGTTCTTGAAATAATGAAATTATACATGATGTCTGTATGCAGGCCTTCTTCACGTGCGAGGAGGGGAAATAGACCAAGGCGGCATGAGTGTAGGACAAGGTCTGCAGAGAGTGACTCAAGGACCTATACCACGAGGCGCATATCCAAGTGCATCATCGGCTACAACGGCGACGTGCTTGGCCGGGTGGTGAGGAAGAAGGAAGCTAGGGAGATGATGCTTGTTGGTATTTTTAACGCACACGAGATAAATCCGCAAGCGCACGGATATCGTTGTAGCTTTCACCCGGGGTTTTAAATATCGTATCCACGGGGAAACGTGTGTGGGTCGCCAAACAACTAGTTTATCTATGGGTAGCAATCAAGGTTTAAAATATGATGGGTAAAGAGGATTCCTATGGTAATGATCCTATGGATATGATACCGACGTGACTACGGTCCTACTAATTTAAGAACCTACTCAATTCGGTGTGGATGGGGCTGTCACCTCCCGTAACTACCACACAACCCGGAGAATAGGGCGCAAACACAGTAACCGACTAAGCACCACGCTTATGCTAACAATTACTACTCTAATTCGTAGCGCTAACAAGAACTAGAGCAATCATAAGAGCGTGAACCAATGAACAAAAGAGTAAAATAAATACTTGAATAAAGATCAATTACTGAGAGTATCCGGATGCGAGGCTTGGAGAAGCTTGAATCCGCATACAAGCCCGAGGAGGAGCACCGACATGCCGGCACCACCTCCAACTCTTCCTCGCTCTCTATCTCTCTATTATGCTAAGACTAGATCCTAATGAGGACTAATCTTCTCTTGATGGCTAGGTTTAGCGAGGAGATCCATTCAAGGGACCCTCTCACTGATCCCTGGAGCAAATGAAATTAGGGTTTAAGGGATGCCTCCTCCAGGGGCCGGGGCCCCGTTTTATATAGCCCTCTAGGATGCACCAGACCTCGGATCAAACCGACCTAAATGGACGATTATTTTCATCCTCAAAGGCGGTGGAACAGGGATCCGCGAGACTCGTTTTGATTGGTTGAAGTCACGGCGGCCGCTTCATGCCCGGCGGCCGTCACCGAGCCGGTTCGGGCTCCCGTTTGGTCCAGAGCCTTCTCGAACCTTCCGATTCAGAATTTTGGTCGGTTCCGATTATCTCTATGTAAACGACATGTGGGCCTTCCTTGGGTATTTTCAGCCGACACCCTTTGAACAGAGACATTCACCAAAACTCATGGAATTCCATTAGTGTGAGCCCTATATCTAGAAGGTAATTATGTTTAGGTCCTTTTTCATGTCTAGTTGACGGTAAAAATTGACACTTATCGACCGTCAACAACTCCCCCAAGCTTACCCTTTGCTCGTCCCTGAGCAAAGATAAACTCAGTGTGGATCAGGAGTTGCTACAATGCTTTCACGCCTCAAAAGTACACATGCGTTCAAACAAGAACTCTCCTCCGAATTAGAGTGAACTATTCGACTCAAAACTTACTCATATTACCTTTTACCATGGGGCTTGTAACCATCACTTGGGTCTTGAGCAAGATTGAAAGACGAACGGTCAAGTCAAGCGCCATGTTTCTCGCTCTTTGTTCAACTATTATTCGGAGTTTTTGCAAGAATTTCAAATAAAACTCGAGTTTCTTGTATGAACCTTTCGGGTCTCTCATTTGTGGTATTTCTCGGATCCTCTCCAAGGCATGAGTAGTGTATGCCTTCTCTCTTCTCTCAAAATATGTGGTATTTGTGGAACTAAGGCATTGTGAAAAAGTGCCTTCTCTCTCTCACCCTACTTCTAATAGGCTTATGTGGAGCTCATAGGTGGGGAGTCACTCAAACTCACTTGCATATATTGCATAGTTAAGACATGGATCCAAAAGGAAATAAATAATCAAGTCATATGTGCATGTGAATGAGGGAATGGAATGAATGATAGGATGATGATGATAAGGAAATGATTATGATGGGTGATCACTTGGTGAACATCTACTTCTACACTCGCTTCTTTGGGGATAACATAACTCCCTTTATTCGGAATCTTTGAAACTTACGGAAGGACTTGGCTACTCTTTCTTTTCTTTTTTTTCTTTTTCTTTTTTTTCTTTTCTCTTTTTTTTTCTTTTTTTTTTTACTTTAGAGCAACCAATCCTTTGCAACGAAACTTTAGCAACGGGGAGTGTATAACTTGAAATGATAATGACTGGAGCTTTTATGTAGGCAAAGGGGATGGCGATGATTATTTCTAGATGTTCACACCCACGATAGGAGTAGAACCTTTTTCGGATGGAATGGAATGAATGGCGTATGTATATGTGGATGGATGGATGCGTACTCCGGGGTAGGAGCGGCATAGGTGCGTATCTCCCGGGGTAGAGACAACGGCTCATTATATGAGGGAATGCGTACTCCTAGAGTAGGAGCAGCATAAGTGCGTATCTCCAGGGTAGAGATAGCACATTATGTGGTGGATATGGATCTATATGTGGGTGGTACCTCTAGGGACAGAAGTAGCACAGAATGAATGTAGTATTTATGAAATGAGTGCATGCTTCTGAGGACAGAAGTAGCATGGATCAATGGATGGAGAGCACATAGTATTGACTTTAACTGCATGACTGATCCCTTATGGGTCCATAGCATAACTACACTCAATGCCTATAAAGACTACACTCAATGTCTACAATATGATCTATATAAATAGATGGGTTTTCCTAATCTAGTAAGCATGAATATATGTTTGTGGTAGGAAATTAAACTCTCATCATAAAGGAACTCATCATGCGGGAATTTAATATTTTCAAAGATAAATTCTCCAGAACTCTAGTATCTCTAGGAACAAGATGGATAGCAGCTCAAAACCTTCCCATATCTGTTGACACTTCTTAGCGTAAGCGAATAAATCCTGAAGCGCACGGAGTACGATGTAGCTTTCACCCGGGAGTATTCCGGAGTATCGATTTCCATGGGGAACGTGAAGTGTACTAGAGAATCAAGGCCGTCCAAGGATAAAGGTAAGAAAAGAAAGATATATATGTTTTTGGTGGGTAGAGAGGAACCTTCTAGAGTTTTCTAAGTTGATTGGATGATCAAGATCGGGTTTACTACACTCTACTTACTATGGAGCAACAAGCCTTTCCGACTCTCGAAAGAGATTGGGAACAAAGTAGTCGGGGGAAGGCTGCCAAAAAGCTCTACGAAACACCAACCCGAACGTGGTGGAATACAAAGGCCTAACGTAGCCGTCACCTCCGGGGCTACCACAACTATCCGTGGATTGAGCGCAAACTCGGGTAAACTATAGCCTAGACACCACGTCTACACTAGCATTTACTACTCTAGTTCCACGTGAAAACTAAAGCACTCAAATACAAGCGAGTTCAAGTAAATAGAATAAAGTAAGAATTATATAAAGTCTTGAACTTAGAAATAATAATTGTAGAACACGGAGAGTAGCTGGAAGACGAACTAGATCTTTTTAAAAGTACAATGTTGAGGAAGATCCGACGAGATCCGCTCCTCCTCGGCTCTCTCCTCCTCTCTCCTTATTTTCTAGATACAACTAGACGAACTAGAACTAGAACTAGATGAACTAGACTAGAACTAGATGAACTAGAGGACCCTCTTCTACTTGGATGGAGGATGAAACCCTAGATTATGATCGTAGAAGAATAATGATGGAAAACCCTAGGGGGCGCCCTCCTTATATAGCCCCAGGTGGAGTAGCCCCTAAGGAATCGCCACGTCATCGATCCGCGTGAAGCGCCATGTCATCGATCCGCGTGAGGTGCCATGTCATCAATCCAGGAGACTGTCTCCTATTGGCTGGCAGGAGGGGGCGCCACCTGAGCCTCTATGACAGGTGGGCCCTCCTGCTTTGTCTCTATGTAAACATGACATGTGGGCCCATTTTGGCTCTTTTCAGATAACCCCCTACAGAAATAGATATTCACCAAAACTCGTGGAAATTTATCAGTTAAACCCCTAAGTCTATGGTGATATTACAATTATGCCCTTTTTAGCTACTTGCTGACGATTAAAAATAGGAGTTAACAACCGTCAACAAACTCCCCCAAGCTTAGCCTTTGCTCGTCCCTGAGCAAAGCTAAACTCAGCAAAGGATCAGGAGTTGCTACAATGCTTTCACGCCTCAAAAGTACACATGCGTTCAAACAAGAACTCTCCTTCAGTTTAGAGTAAACTATTCTGACTTCAAACTTACCCATATTACCTTCCACCATGGGGCTTGTAGCCTTCACTTGGGTCTTGAGTAGTTGAAAGACAGAACGGTCAAGTCAAGCACTATGTCTCTAGCTCTTTGCTCAACCTTCATTCCGGAGTTTTTGGCAAGTTTTTCATATAAAACTCAGAGATTCCTATGTATGACCCTCTCAAGTCTCTCCTTTGTGGTATTTTTGGATCCTTACCAAAGCATTGATGGTGTATGCCTTCTCTCTTCTCTTAAGATATGTGGTATTTTTAGCATAAGGCAGAGTAATATTGTGCCTTCACTCTCTCACCCTACCTCTAATTGGCTTATGTGGAGTTTGTAGGTGGGAGCTTATACATATGTTGCATAGTCAAACCATGGATCCGGAAGAAACTGACATACAATCAAATCAAGATGTGCATGTGTGTGGCCCTATATATGGGTTAAGTGGATATATGGTGGTAGTAGAAAATGGTGATGATAGATATAAGAAGAAATGAAGGTGAAGAGATGATAATGGTGAACACCTAATTTCTACTTTTGCTCCTTGAAGAAATTTATACCTCCCTTGAAATTGAACTATGAAGAATTTGGATAGAACTTGGACAAATTTGAAAATC
Organism: Themeda triandra; assembly: GCA_018135685.1. Lineage (NCBI taxonomy): Eukaryota > Viridiplantae > Streptophyta > Magnoliopsida > Poales > Poaceae > Themeda > Themeda triandra. Next base: position 828 of record JAENPR010000410.1, on the reverse strand, counting down.
TCGCATATGATGGGACATTCCTTCTTGCTCTTTTCTCTTTTTTTCTTCTCTTTTTTTTCTTTCTTTTTTTTTTCTTTTTTTTTTTTTCTTTTTTTTCTCGATAAAGCACCTAGGTCTCTTCCTTGAAAACATTGACGGAAGTAGCAAAACGGATACTTGGAGCTTTATTGGATAACAAAAGGGCTAGCAAAGGATGAAGGGATATTTTTAATGCTCACTCCCGGTGTAGGAGTACAACAATTTTAGGATGTGTCTAAATGAATGAATATGGTGGCGCATACTTCCGGGGTAGAAGTAGCGAGGGTGCATGGTGTACCGTGTGATCTTGATTTTAACCGCATGACGAAGTTTCTAAGGGTCAACACAATCGACCACACTCAAAGCATAAGTAAGTATAAGTGGACTTCCTAGTCTAGCAAGCATGTATATGGCTGGTAGGAATTCAAACTCTCATCATACAGGAACTCATCATGCGAGCTTTAAATTTTCAAAAGATAAATTCTCCGGTAACTCTAGTATCACTTAGAACAAGATAAACAAATGTACTCGCATCTTCCCATATCATACCCGGCAACCACCTAGGACTTAGATCAAGCATTCGCTACCCACAAGTTTCAGGCTCGTAGCAAATCTTAGATCAAAACAAAGGTGTCCAAAACTTGTGAGAGTTCTAGGTTGAAAATGTGCACTTGAAAGGAATTATGGCAGAGCAACTATTCATCATATCCAAAAGAGTTTATTCTAGGGATTTATTTTAGCGTACAAAACTTTGCACACTCTCCTTTTATTTAGCAAACTTAAATAGAACTAAATATATATAGCAAGCAA